>OY856412.1:1375890693-1376365693 GCA_963693085.1 Alisma plantago-aquatica | reverse complement strand
TCCCATATTGTGAGATCATTTAATGATGTAAAAGAATTTTAGTTTTGCAAAGTGATTATGGTAATGGGAAAGGCTAACTCCTACTCATTAATTTGCATGTTGAGGACTTCCTCACTCAGATTGGTGTTCTAAGGTGGTTCATGTTGCGACTGGCCTGGAGTATCCTTCTCTCTCTTCCTTTGGGTACTTGTTGGATTCCCTTCAATTTCCTACACAAATTCCTTTACAGATGACCTTTCTTAGAAAACAACACCCTATCATATCATATAATGTCCATGTCTTAAAGATTGTTAAATTGTAGACAACAAATGCTAACCAAGGAGTTAATTCAGCTTAGATCACCAATACTATTGTTGCCAATTACAACTTAGAAAAAGAGAAGGAATTTTGATGAGGTACCCAATCTTGATTTCTTCTCTTTCTCACATACTATCTTATTTTCTCAAGTAATAAAATTGTTTGTTTCTTATTTTTATGTGTTTTACCTTATTGAGCATGCATAATAGTGTTTCTTTGCAGTTTTTGATGTCTAGCTTGGTTGTCGAGTATTCACTAAAAGACAAGCAAGTTAAGATAATGAATCTAGAAAGGTTGTAGCCTTCGGTATGCCATAATTGTCCAACTGGTTCCCAGGAAGACTTTGCATTATTGCACATATAACTATCTTGTGAGGAATGATTTATTGATTTGTTATAACCATCCTTTTAAAAACTCATTTAGTTTCTGGAGGGTTTTGTATTGAGGTAGGTTATATATAAATACATCCCAAAGTTTTGATTATTAGATTCTCAATTAGGGATTATGCCTTAGTATGGTCTAGTCAAATATTTGAGACATGACAAACAATTTGTTAGACACCTCAGTTTTTT
Organism: Alisma plantago-aquatica; assembly: GCA_963693085.1. Lineage (NCBI taxonomy): Eukaryota > Viridiplantae > Streptophyta > Magnoliopsida > Alismatales > Alismataceae > Alisma > Alisma plantago-aquatica. The sequence goes on along the minus strand of OY856412.1, from coordinate 1,376,364,824 downwards.
GTCCTTCAAACCCCTTACAATTCTAGTGCTTTCTTGTCACCTCAATGAATGGAGAACCAACCCATTGGCCTCCAAGATTCCATTCCATTTTTCACCAAAAAGATATTATCCATGAAATTAGTACTTATCCTTAAATGGCTATTATACTACCCTATCTAATATTTAGTAAACTAGCCATGTTGCTTATCATCAATTCACCAATTATTATGGAAGTATCATGAGAGACATTGTATCCACAATATCATGTTTCAGTAACAATATTTTGATTCTTATTTCTAAGTGGAACAAAATATTTCAAAATTTGACACATATTATATACGACACACTGATCGTTTAAACTAGGCCTATATGACATACCAATCAGAATCAACATAGATATGGGCATATACATTCTTAAATTTTTATATGTGTAGTATTCCATCATCAAGTTATTGGATATTACTGTTGAAGTTGACACCAAAAAGAGCATCTGTTGGATATGGTCAATTTTCTATTCTTAGTGTTAATTAATGTGCTTTTTCTTTCTTAAGGCATATCCAACTCAATGAAAATAATATTACATCTAGGAGGGCATTCATTATCTAGGGATGTAAATGGGTATAGGTAGACCCCCAGACCCGCAAATCCAGACCCTTAAAAAACCCATCATGGGTCTATTTTTTTATACCCGCATACCCTTGGACCCGTATACCCTTGGACCCACATATAAGAGAGTCCTATAATGGGTATGCTTGGACCCAAACCCGCTAGACCCGTATACCCTCTATACATAAGTAACTACTTAAATAATATGTTATATATGTCATACTTTACTAGTCTAACTAATATAATTCTTGAGATTATATCCTATTCTAACCACAATAGGGTTGAAATTAGTCATATAATTAAGAATTAACTATTCTAAGTACAATATTGAACATCATATGTAAATTTAAAATCAAAATATCTACTAATTTACATTAGTTTTTAAATAAGTTAAATGTTATGATGATGACTAAAAATATGTAAACAATTAACTCAATTAATGTTAATGTATAACATATATAATTATCTAATATAACTATTTCATGTTAATATACTAAATAATAGCAATATCTTGTTGTGCTAAAATATATAAAACATAGTCAGTTTTCTTACATAAACAATATGATATTTTATAGAGTTTCTTACCCGCATACCCACACTGCATACCCGCTATTATTATGGGTACGAGTATGGTGTGGGTCTAGGTTTTTTATTATGCGGGTCCAGAACCGGAACTGGACCCACTAAATTAGATGGGTATGAATATGGGTATGGCTAGACCCGCACCGTACCCATAATGTTTACACCCCTATCACGATCAAATGAATATCTATCTATATTTCTTCTAATGGTTAGTATAGTAATGTTGCTCATGGGGATTAGATAACTATTTAGAAAGAGGATGACTTCCACTTAAGTATGTGTGAAGACTACACAACTATGATGAAGGATTATGTTTCCATGTGTGATTTTCTACTTTTGTTACTTATTGAAGTTATTTTACAATAGTGCATTTAACATTTCCAAGAGGAGTTTGCAAACTCTTATTCCCATTTTCTTGACTTTATCCCTCTCCCTTTCGTATGATGAGAAGTCTGAAGTATAAAATTTATATGGCGGTATTCATAATCATTGTATTACTTACCTAAAATTTTGTTTATAAAGTTTGTATTGGATATGTTTTTTTTTGAAAAAAAAGCTCAATATCATTAAAAGTAAGCCATACGACATCTACAAGATAGACATCTCACAACAAATAACCAAGAAGCAACTCCTATTGTAGAAAGACATAGCACAAGGCTCAGGTTGGGATGCGAAAGGTACACTTCTGCTCTGTCCACCTCTTGTAGTGGCTGTCTCAAATAGCTATCTGGGATGGAAGTCGTCAATCTACAATATCCTATGAGTACATCAGGATAGGAGTTTGCATAGCCGTTGGAAGAGATAACCATCATGAAGACAACGAATGGTCACCTGAAAAAGAGCTTGACCACCAAGAACCAACAAAAACACAACACCCCACAAACTGGACAAGAGACACTACTACCGACTAAGAAAACAAAAGGCAAAACAAGCACAGGACAAACGTCGAGCACTAGGAGTACACCAACCAGGAACCCGAGAAGGAGGCCAAACCCCAACTGTGCATATACAAAGGAAGGATGGCTCAGGCGGGTACAATGATGGGGGGTAGCAGGTGCCAGGAACCCCACCACCAATCCCGACCACCACTACAAGCAGGGACCGGAAGACCTGCACAAAGCACAAAACCCAGCTTCCTCCTCCTCTTCCTAAAGCACTAAGGGGCTCCCGCTCCCCGTCCGCCCCCGAAGGAACCCGAGGCACGATAACACAGGACACCAACAACCTAGACAGGTGAAGACCAAAAGAAAAACAACACAAAAGCAAACGCAAAGAACAACCCCCCAAACTTACGACTACAACCAAACCGAACAGGCCCACAAACAGAAAGCAAGAAGGGGAAGAAACAACAACCACACCCATGGAGAACAATGTTCCAGAAAACCAGACAAAGTTACCTCCTCGCATCGAAGAACGATTCCGATGCCAGGAAATGAAGCCACGCTCTGGGACACCTCCTCGCACCCAAGAGACCATGAACCAGATCTAGATCTGGGATGCCGTCCAACAAGGAGAAGGGAAGGTGTGAAGGTGAGGAAGTGGCGACCAACTAGATCTGAGGATAGAGACCAGCAGGAGTAAGGTTGAAGACGGAAGCCTAGGGGGAGCGAGGTAGCCGCACGTCGGCCGCTGGCCTCCTCCCCCGAGCTTGAAGGGAGCGGAAGCCCAAGCCGCTCACAGACACGTAGATGATCCACTTGTATTGGATATGTTAAAGGATGAGTATTATAGTAAATTATTCATGAGGTTTAAAACTTGTTATGTGTAATTCTAATTGGTTAACAAAATTTGAAATCCGTCATTTACTAGACTCAGTTGGAACCTAAGATTTAGCCTCTTTCTGAAGCCCTTGAGACATAGCTTCTTAAAAAATTAATTGAGGATCATCGAACAAAATATTCAAAAACATTATTGAATGGAAGTTATATTGTTTAGCAATGTGGGTTTTGTTTCTTAAATGTACTCCAGTTTGGTTATAGAATTAAGAAAGAAAATATAATTGTTCCATCTTCTCAAGTTTGAACAAGTGTCATTTTCTTTTGTCTTATTCATTCCAAGGAATCTAGAGTGCTACTAAAATTTACAAATTGGTCTCTGACCCACTCTTTATTTGAAAGTTTGAGTAGTAATTTTTTTTAACAAACATGTAGGTTAAGCTAGTATTTTTTGCACTTACTTCTAGCACTCATTGCTCATGATTGGGTGTATTGAGCTGATGATATCTACCATCTCCAATCATATCCAGTGATGTTCGATGAAGGAAATGAAGGGTTTGTAAAGCTCCCAAAAATGAACGTCTCCCATCTCATTTGATGTTTTTTCAGCACATTATGTATTTGGGGAAGCATCAATCAGACAAGTAAAGATGATCCCCTTGCGTTGGGAAGATTTTGAACTGAGCTCTGAGTAGTAGTTCTTCCAAGGAAAAACAAAAATGTTTGTATTTGTAAATGTGGCTTCTCGACCTATATGATTATAAAGAGTAGTAATACTTGTGGTGATGTCATAAAAGAAGGTAATAATTAGTGATTAAGCAATTGGCGCAACCTTATACGACTGATTCAAAGAGATATACATTTACTGTCCCACTCAAAGTATTTTCTAGTCCTTGTGCAAAGTTGACTTGTAGAACTTCTCATCCGTTAAACCTGTGACCATATTGTACATTGACAAACTACAACAAATAAGGGTGGTCTTAGTACCTTTCCATAGCACCATAAATCATCCATTTTTTAATAATCATGTTTGTATTTATAAGTGATAGCTAATTTCTTCAAAATATATCTTTATTGTTTGGAAATTCACCTTTGTTTTATTATTGTTCATATCTAATATCAATCTATAATTGATCAAAGTGTCATGAAAATAAATAACTTCATAGGCAACACATATTTGATCGATATTGCACGGTTTCCAAAGAAACACAATAGACTACCATAGTAAAATATCATACTAAGAGGTTGTTCAAACACCAATGGTGTGTCATCAAAATGAACAATATGCACTATGTTGAGAATGTAAACATTAAGCACTCATTTTGGCATGTTTAGGCTTCTTAACTAGCTTTGTAACAATCTCAAGAAAAAACTCACTCATGTTACTTAGCAGTCAATCCTATCGTTAGAGTTGTTTTTGTGTTGAGGATTGTTTGTGGCCAAATTCATGCTTGTATCTTTCTAATGTGGTAAAATCAAATGATGATGGTTTGTTCACTCAAAGAATATTGCTTGGAAATATATTTGTAGCTTCCAAGCATTTCAAGGTCCCTTGTGTCTTTTTCACATGGCTTTAGTATAATCTCCTGATCTATGTACATTCTTAAGTTTAGCTTAGTACAACTGTTTGGAATTTCTTTTAAGGTCTGACCACCATGGAGCTTTCATTCATCTTAAGCCGAGTGAGGATTTGTTTTAACTTTCTCTTGGATGTTGGTGTTGCCACAAATTCATTAGTCTTAGAAACAATGATGTGTTGGTCATGATTTGATTTGCACTCTCAGTTTTGTTGTACGTCAGCATGATCAACAACTTGAGCATGGCTTAATTATTTTTATTGGATCAACAACAGTTGTTTTGGTTCAACCTATTTCATTCTCTTGATTTAAGTGTGGTTTTTTTCTTCAAGAAACCTTAGGCTTTAGACTATTTATATACATATAATATTCCATGTTAATATGATTTTCATGGAGATCTTTCTTAGTTGTTGCAACTGCTTCTTTTGTGGAGCATTAAACAAAGTTTTGGTAGATGGTTCCTTATTCAGTCTTATAGTTTGAAGGGAAAAAGTTCTATGTTGGCCTTACGAGTATAGAAGCATGCATTAATTGGTTTGCAACCTAAAATTTATTCCATCTTAGTATATATATGAGAGATTGGGTAGCCACCTATGGTACATATACATGTCATGTGTAAATGGATACCTTGAATTAGAATTAATTATATGATATATGGTATAGAAGTTTACCTCATTATCTGATGGATATAATTGAAAGATGATTAGTGTATTTGAGATCGAAGTGAAAATATAATCAATACTGATATATACAATAAATGAGGGTGTGGAATCACAATTTTAATTGTCCTAGTTCCATCATCAGATTATATATATATATATATATATATATATATATATATATATATATATATATATAACAACCTGATTGGTGTTGAATCTTGCAGACAAAATTTCTATGAAGTTTAGGTGAATGTGATGAATTCAAACTTGTGAATTTTTAGATTCAAATGCATACTATGATATGAAATTCAAAGCTGATCTATGAGTGAAATAGTGTGACCTTAATTGATTATTTTGAGCTTAGGAGTTGGATTGAGTCTATAATATAAGCAAATAAGGAATTATATGCACAAAAAATTCATCAAAAGTGAAGAACAATTGTCTAGTTGAAATGGATCAAACTTTAAATTTGAATCTGACTCTAAGAGACGTGTGTGATGAAATATGGAGTCGACTGTAGTAAATGGGGCCAAACATAGGGTAAGGGTGACAATTATGTGAGAAGTTGATAATATTATCTTAGCTTAGCTGAAACAGTAATGGAATTTAGTATCCCTTTAAGAAATGAAGTAAACAAATAAATAAAAAATCTAAGTTTTGAAGCTTAAAAAATGTAGTAAATATTTTATATAAGGGAACTTAGACTGGGTTTCACCAATCAAGCTTTCTCACAAACATGATACAATTTCCTCTATTTTATATTCTTAGCCATGATTTCACAACCAGATATCAAATATGTCTAACACCTTCCTTTGGTCAAGATCATGGTGGATGTATGTCAAAAGTTTCCTTTCTCTAAAGATGGCAATTGAAACATCAAGGACAAGGGCTATTTTTATAAAAAACCTCCACTCTTGTGTATTTTCACTATTCCATACCCTAGATCTTCTTGAACTCCTGATTTCAAACTTTTACATATCAACCATCACAAGAAACTCACTAATCAAACAAGTGATGTAATAAAATAGTAAGGAAACACAACATGTAAGAATGTATATTAAATAGAAGATGAATGATGATGTGGTTGGGAGTGACTAATAGCTACTCTTAACCAAGTTTAAGAGGCTTAGCTACTCGTGGTTCAAACCCAAAAATATCATATTGTAACTCGAGATACACAATAAAATATCAAGATTTAGGAAAGAGATCGATTACAAAGGGTAGATACGCATACCTCCCCACCTTTAAACTATGAAAATTGGCTCCTATGATTGGTTGAGCTCCACAGTATATCAGTTTGGTTGATTTAGTTGTAGGTTAATCACCCTTACTATTGGATTAAGAAATATTCTTCTTAGCATCTCTTTACTCCAGGTAGTGAAGATCAAAATGGTGAACTAGAGACTGAGTGGAAAGAAGATAAATTAATCAGTCTTGTGGATGGTCAATATTTCTCTAATATTTGGTTTGGGTAGAAGTGTCTCCACTTTGGTCCAAGAAAAAAGGCATCAAAAATGAAGAAGAAGGGTCCTCTGTATAGGTATGACTCAGAGTCATATTGATTGTTGATTTGTCCACATGGCATCCCAGCCTTAGGCATTGACCATCAATATGTTATCCCAATTGCCTTCAGTCGATGGATTAAGCTCGATCATGTGACGTGATACATGATTTTTCTTGGCTGATGCAAATCGAGAATATTGACCATCTAGCTCAATCAATCTACTTAGATCAGATGGATTGATTGATGGCTTAATGATGTAGCTTGATTGGATGTGGTCAAGTTTCCATGTTGATTGATCTTTTACCTAAATCTTATTATTTATTTGCTCAATTGTAAAATCAATGTGATCGAGCATTACTTGCTCAATTATGTTTCTTTTTAGTTGATAGTTGTTTGACCTATACTTTGTTTAGAATTGATTGAGCTCTTGTTTCAGATTTATTTTTTCAGCATTTTAAAAGATAATTTGATCAGAAGGAAATTTGATAAATACGCCTTAGAAAGAATGAATATACAAGTATTTTTCTCAAAAGTCATAGATTAAGCACAAAATTGGATGTATATAAAATTGGCATCTATCTTATCCTAAAGCTAGTTTGAAGTCAAAATGTTGAGAAAAACGAAAAGGAAATTGGGATTGAAGATTGAAAATGTCTTCATGCTAGCTTTTAATAAAAATTGGTCATCAATTACTTAGATAATTCTTCCTTCTAGAAACATCATACGTTAATTATTCAAATGAGCTTATTTGCTAGCCTATATGAGTGACTGCTCATGTATTGTCTCCTAATGTACACTTCCTTTCTAAAGTTTCTTTCTTAGTCATCTTTTATTGTATGTAAGGTGGAAGGAGGATTAGTAGGCTTTAAGGATGATGTATATTCCCTTCATTTCTTTTGGTCATTCAGATATAGGTTAGTTTGATGGGAAAGTTGTCCCTGCAGAAGTGACTATTTGGTTTAGACAGTGGTTGCACATTTTAAGCAACACTATCCCAAATTGCTATACCATCAATGAACACCATCAAAGATTGAAGTGTGTAGTAATAGCTTTAGACATCACAAAAAGTGATATATTTGTGCCCTTGAGAGCAATTATATACCCTTTGTATAATAACTTTGCCTCCAAGAAGGGAACAACTCTCATATTCTATTTGTAGTCTAATTTTTATTCCTCAAATTTTTTTTTGGATTTTCTTTGCATGTGGTTCTTGAAATAGGGATGACGTATCTCATTCCTTGTACAGGTGTGTGCTTCTTTGACAAAACATGAGTTGTAATTTTTGTATGGACTAGGAAATGATCTATTGGGGATGTTTTTAGGGATGGAATCAAGTTAGCGAAATCAAAGATATCTTGGTAAGAGAATGGTATAAAAAATTGTGTTCATCATAGACAGATATAGAAGCATCCTAACTCATTTTATCTTTAGAGAAACATGGTTTGGAAGGCAATTTAGAGCTAGTTTTAAGAGTGTAGATAACCATCCTTATTGAATTTGGTTCCACTATTACTCAAAAAATATAAAAATAATTTAAGAAAGGAAACTTCAAGAAATGAAAAAGAAAATGGTAAAGTGAAAAAGAGAACTAAAATGAAAATTTAAATTATATCTCTATCACTTGATTACACCCCCAAACTACTAGACACACCATCCTTGAAGTCGGAAAGTAGGAAAGAAATTTAAACATGTAAGATTTCAAAAAGCATATCGGCAGTGTTCTCCATCTACACATTTGGAGACCAGTAGCCAGATTCCATGGTCGCCACACATGTGATGATAATTCTTGGCTAGGAAATAGTCCACATGAAATTGTGTAAAAGGTAGGGAACATGCGTACTAGTCGACATGGAATTCACAGCCATTTGGTATAAGTTATTATTGAGGACTGTAGTGGAATAATTGTGGGTTGCTCCATCTCCCCCCCACTGAGGGATGTATCCTTTGTCATGTTTGCATATTAGAGTGAGGAGCTCTCTAGCGCATATTTCAGTTTGACATTCTAATTCAGTACTCACATCAATTGAGTGTTTTAGGCCACAAAGTTTAATAGATTTGTATAACTATTGTACAAGACATCCTTTTGATTTGTAGTGAATATTGTAAGCATCTTCCAATGTTATCATGAAGTAGAGGAAGGAAAATAAATCTAGGGATTGCCAACTAAAGGACCAAGATTAAGAGATTTGTATCCCCAAAATTGACTTCGGCATAATAATCATTCATTAAATTGGTCCTAATCATATAGACAACATAAGATTCTTGACCAAGTAGGGATTCACAAGAGAAAATAATATTTAGTGACATGTAGTTTCCAATCTTTAATATCCTATAGATTACCTTTCATTCCACAACTATTTTCACAAATGAAGAAAATAAAATAATTGTCACCATCTTTCGGGAACTACATAATGAAAGTCAAATCTTGTTTAGGAATACCGATGAAAGTAGTCCTATAAAAACTAATTATGATGGGTCAACTATAGCATCCAGCCCTTGGATATCGACGATGGTTCCAACAAAGCCAAAATATTATTGATATCATGAGAGGTTCCAATGTGCATGAAGGTTCTGGTAGTGCATTTGTTTTCTCATGGGATTGTTCTTGCTTTGGTTGATGCCAGTCAACAAGAACATTGATGTTCATTTTGTTAAGCTTGTGTAGCCTCACGTAGATTCTAACAATAGGGTACTTTATAGGGCCACAAAATGAGGGGTAGATATTTCATTAATTCTAAAACAAACTCATAACTTAAAAGATACACCAATCTTATATTACCCCATAGATTGTCTTCCTTGTATCTATGTAAAATATGCATATAGAGAATCACTAGTATATTGTTCTTGATAACTTCCATATGTTTAGGATGATGCATGCACTATCACCTTTCTTTGGTGATTGTTGATAGGCCATAGGGCCAATGATATAAGGCATCCAATTGGGATTATAATAATTGCTATGCTCCCTGATTAGGCTTTGTAGACAAAAGGGGATGTTGAGGATTTTCCAAAGCCTAGGATCTTGAAGATGCATCCTTGCCTATAAGGTTCCACACAACAAGTGTTATACAAGACTGATTGGCGCCATATCAAATCTATTGTGTAGAGAAACCAATGACCCTTGAAATGAAAAGAAAGACAGATGATTTTTGTGTTATAATTGTTCAACTCATCAACTAGAGCCTAAGTACATGGTGCTTCTATGTGTTTCTTGAACAAACAATTGACAAACATTGTTGTTACTTTGTATATAGGTTATGGCTTGTTAGTAGGCATAACATCTTCAAGGATTGTTGAAGCTAGTACTGTGAACACATGATTATTGATCATGGCCAAATTTTTGAAAATTCTTCATAATGCAATCCTAGTTAAAGATAGGAAACCATTATTGTTGACAATATGTATCCCATGCATATCATTTTTGTGGATATTCTATAGAACAAAACTATATTGTAATGTCATTCCTTGGTTGTAGTCAAGATCCACATCTCACATCTTATTTGGATTGCATGGGGGTTGTGGAAGGGGCAGTTTAGGGAAAACTAGGTTTTGTGGCCTACATGTAGCCCTAGAGAGGATGGAAGTAAGGTTATCATCATCTTCATCAATAGAAGTATGTGCATCATCAATATTGTTGATTGGCTTTTTTTGTTAGAATGTAGATACATGGCATCTTCATCTTCACCTAGATGCACTTCAGTGCCATGCGGATCTCTAAGACATATTCAAGAAGACTGGGATGGCCTTCGAGTGATGTGAGAGAAGAAAATAATGGTATTTCATACTCCTTAAATATGGATTGTAACTGCTCTTTTGATGTTGTATCCCTATTGAAAGAGTGCACACTTAGTTGAAATAGATCGACATCTTTAAACTCTTGATCGTGAAATTATGTGGTGGTGTTGACATGGGTTTCTCCTATGTTGGATTTTTTTTCTAGATAATTTTGAGTAGGAACATCGATTGGAAGAAATTGAGGTGGAATAATGACTGAAGTAGTGTTATGGACATCACCTTTGAGGGGTAGTTGACATTGGTTGAATCCAGACCTATGTTGATCATATTTGTGTCTGGTAGAAATAAAATTGATTCCACTCTAGATGATGTAGTTGAATGATCATGGTCATAACTGAACTGTTCTTAACGGCCTTCACTTGATGTGCCAAGGTCATCAGATGGCCCTGCTGAAGAAGATGACGATGATATTTTCCTTGTTTCATTGGGACAATATTTTGTGAGAACATTGTTTCTTTGTGGTGCACTTGTCTTCCATCTCTGAATAGTCATCCTCTTTTTCTTTCCAGAAAGTATACATTTCCATTTGTAGGCACTACTACAGAAACAACATTCAATGTCGCTTTTCTGGGCGTCGGTTCTTTACCAAAACCGACGCCTATAATATTCAACGTCGGATATTTAGGAACCCCGACGTCTATATTCAAAGACAAGCCAGACACGGGTACCTCTTTGTATTCAGCGTCGGCTGGGTAACACAAACCAATGCCTAAAATTGCCCGTGAAATCCAATTTTTGAGCAAAAATGTTTTGCCCCAAAGTAGCACATGTAGCGTCGGTGTTGTAACTAATAACTGATGACGATATAAGATGGAAATTTGCATGAAAAGTTCCAATATAGGCGTCGGTTATCCTTTTGAAAACCGACGCTGATAATGGTTCCCCCCAAATAATTTAGGGCAAAGATTGTCTAATTGGACGTCGGTCTTTTAATATCAACCGACGCTTAAAGGTAAACAATGTCGGTGTTATAGATAATCGACGATGTTGACAAACTTAATAGACCTATATCACCCGTCTCTTCCCCTTCCTTCTTGTTTCATTGTGATAGTTTGTTGTGATCGCTGCTCGCCTAAAATCGCCCGACGATCGCTGCTGCCGCCTGAAATGACTGTCTCGCAAAAATAGGATTAACTAATGCGGAAGTAAATTATTTGCAGCGGATTACTAAAAATCACTGTAAATTTAAAACTTTTTGCAAAGAGATCCATTCACAGGAAAACTCTTTAACCATGAACCAAAGTATTCCAAATTCATCCTGGTTCACAAGTACACAACCTGTACCATTCCTTTTCAAGGATTACAACATTGACTGCCCTGTTAACAAATATACACAGGCAGTATAAAAACTTCGAGGCACCAAGCCAAAACTCAGATTGATACATTTAAAACTCCGAGGACCTGAGAGTACAGAGACGACACATAAGACTACTATCTATATGACTAGACAGACAATATTTCCACCTGAGATTTTATTGATGTCCCTGATGTTGCTGTTGCTCTTTCCCTGTTCTAGGGTTTCTGCTCTGCCTTCCATGCATACCTAAAAATGTTTCCCACGGGGGTGAGATAATTGAAAATTGCCCCAGCGAGAGATATAACTCTCCGCCAAAAACATTGTTATTACAGTTTATCAAATTAAAACTGAGTAGGGGTTACTTTTACATTATCAGGCAGAATTATTCATCATAGAACAGAATAAGATAATCTCCATTCTCAAGGAGGTCATTGCATCTACCCATGGTAGATAAGTAATTCATCTGTCTACTTTGCAGAGAATATAAAGAAACATAATTAACATTTATCTACTAAGGAATGCACAAAGAAATGCAACATCAGCCAATGAATCTCCGTATTCAATCCTTAAGCAAACATGCTATACGGCTGATTATATTTTACAATCACACTTATGCTCTGAGGAGATGAGATATACCTCTCATACTCCAACCGACCATTATGAAATCGCCTCGGTACCATACATAGGTCATCAAAAGAGCCGGATTCTTATGACCTCATCTGTCTCGGTCAGTACGAGACCACATGCATGACATCTCGTGTCTCTGCTAACTAGCTAACCAGGGTATTCTGGCACCTTCTCTACAGAGTTACAGCATCAACTGCACTCTCATCGCCAATCGAGAGATTTCTTGTTTATCTCCTCAATTTGACATTAAGTATAATTGGGAGATTCATGATACATCCATCCTGACATATTCATGAAGAATTGAGAGGTTTCTTGTTTACCTTCCATCAATCTCTTCAAGAGGAAGTAAGGATATTTTCGTCCATTTACCCCCACATATTCAAAATATGTGCTCCGGGTTTTTCCGCGAGCACCCGTTTCACCATCACCTATTCCTGACGATGATGGATATATGGTCAGAGCACTACATGAATAGATTTCACTTGATTTATTAAGTACATTCTCATATTCTTTTAGCATCAGTAAAGTTCTCAAACATATTTTATTCAGATAAATGCTATAAAGAGACATGTACCACTTTCATCAGATACTTATTCACATGGCTCAGAAGCCATTCACATCTTGTCACCTCTCACTAGGCAACAACTTTATTCACATAGCTCACAAGGCCATTCACATCTTGTCACCTCTCACTAGGCAACAACTTTATTCACATGGATCATAAGGCCATTCACATCTTGTCACCTCTCACTAGGCAACAACTTTATTCACATGGCTCATAAGGCCATTCACATCTTGTCACCTCTTACTAGGCAACAACTTTATAACAAGGCTTACAAGCCCATACTAATCTTGTTACTTCTTTTCTAAGTAACAAGAACATAATGGAACATATGGCCAATGAACTCTTATCAAATAAACATCATAGCTCATACCTGGCTATGATCATCACCTCATGAGACCTGCATGATTGTCACACATGATAATAGATTTATCAAGTTCACAACACATCATGCAATACAGGGTAACACCACTATTCCCTTACCAAGGTTAGGGTTTACCATCAATTAGGGCTTTTCATCCTTTTACCCAAAGCTAGGTTTAGGATTTTCCTTTCTTATCAATTAGGGTTTCATATTTGTATTATCACTCCAACCCTAATTTATTGCTACACTCCTCTGGGAGCATTCATTGATATCCTAAGTATTCATTCATACTTATTACATCCATCATGTATCATTAAATGATTATCATCACAAAGTATGAGTTTCTCTCTCATCCTTAGGTTGGAAATTAACAAAACGACCATGTTAGGTCACTTTCGAATCAACTCTAAGTCCAGCATAGAGCACTACGGCCGTGCAACCAAGAACGGTTGTGCAAAGGGAAGCCACCACGGTCGTGCTACCGTACACGGTCGTACACAATGAAGCTACCACGGCCGTGCTACCTTGCACGGTCGTGCAAAGTGAATCCACCACGGTCGTGCTACCTTGCATGGTCATGCCATAGGGGTTCACTTCATAAATCATATTCAAGTATGAATTCTATTCTTTCATTAGGGATTAGGGTTTCACATACCATCTCCCTTCTTTAGAATAGAGATTGTATATAGCATCACCCTTCATTAGGGATTTCATATCACATTGCCCATAATTAGGGTTTACTAATCATTCCCAATTAGGGTTTCTCATGAAATCACCCTCAATTTGGATTTCACATGGATACACCCTCAACTAGGGTTTACTATTCATCCTAATTAGTGATTTCACATGTAGACAACCTCTTATTAGGGTTATACATGGAATCAACCTCAATTAGGGTTTTCATCATGTATTGGATCCATGCATTTGTTAAGCATTATTAATTAGTACCATTAAGGTATCTCTCACCTAATTACATTAGGTTTCCAAAAAGGTTTGATCAATTGGACCTTCAATAACATGAGGTATCCAATTGAATTAGGGTTTCCAATGTTGATTCCTTCAATCATTGAATTCATGGAACCAATCATCAATTGGACCTATATTCATACTTCAATTGAGTTTGATAAGTCAACCTTAAACTAATTTGACCCTCAATTGACCCTCAATTGATCATCAATTAGGGTTTGATTCAATTGAATCAGGGTTTGGAATCGATGATTCAACAACACTAATCAATGTAAGACTAGTTGCTTTGAAACCATTGAACCATCATCCAAATTGGGTATGACCTGACCCCAAACGGTCTTGAGGTCGTTTTTATGACCTCCAAACGGTCTTGAGACCGTTTTCCCATCATATCACTCAAATCTAAGCATTCCAATTGGGGTTTGGTTCATTGGATTGATCACCAAATCAACATTGCATTGTATATCAGCTTAGTACCTTTAGACCTTCAAACACCTAACCATACTCAACCCTAGACCTCCAAACGGTCTTGGGTGACCACCAAACGGTCTTGAGACCGTTTGGATGAGCTCCAAATGGTCTTGAGACAGTTTGGCTCATCCAACCTTTGGACTTTAGTGAAAAATCATCATGGATTGGTCTATCGAGTTGATCAACAAATCAGCATTGAGTTGCAGTATGAGTTGGTACCTTTGGACCTTCAATTGATCAACTATACTGGACCCCAGACCTCCAAACGGTCTTAGGGTGATCCCCAAACGGTCTTGAACCCGTTTGGATGATCTCCAAACGGTCTTGAACCCGTTTGGGCTAATCAACCCAAAATCTCAACTTAACTCATTGGAATTTCAGCACTGTTTTCAATTAGGATTTTCCTAATTTAATAGCCTTCAACTCACGATTCCTTGGGAGTTAACCCCTAAAATTTGGAGAGTAATTAACCAAAATAATTATGAACAGTAATACCAAACGTTAAATGCTTGGTCAACTCACTCAAACGGTCTTGAACCCGTTTGCCCAAGCACGTCAAGTTAATCAGGTTCAAAATCAGCACTTAATACAATTAGGTTTTCCTAATTGATTAGCCTTCAACCTATGATTCCTTTAGATGTAACCCCTCAAATTTGGAGGGTCATTAACCAACATCATTATGAACAGGAATACCAAACGGTCACACTTGATCAACCATCTCAAACGGTCTTGAACCCGTTTTCTCAAGCAGGTCAAGTTATTCAGGTTGAAAATTAGCACTTAATTCAATTCGATTTGCCTAATTGATTGGCCTTCAACCTATGATTCCTTTGGATTTAACCCCTCAAATTTGGAGGGTCATTAGCCTACATAATTAGGAATGAGATTACCAAACGGTCAACGCTTGGTCAACTCCTTCAAACGGGTTTGAACCCGTTTGCCACCAAACGGTTTGCAACCCATTTGATCACCAAACGGTTTTGGTGAAACCGTTTGGTCCCAACTTTTGAGATCGTTTTCTCCCAAGATATTTGGTGAGGTGCTTGCTTATGATGATTTCATCATCATCTTCCTTCGTGCACCCAAGAACAGCAACCGTTCTTGATGAAATTTGCAGCAAAGAAACAAAAGTGTATAAAATTGAAGAAATCATTCAACAAAGCATAGAAGATTGATGCAATAGTAATGTTTGAGGGTTTAAGTTATAAAACCCGCCTCCAATTGAGATCCAAAGCTCCAAGCTCACGCCATTAATGGTGGATGAAGCTCTTGCAACTCCCCCTAGGCTCGTCCTCAAGCTTTTGATTGTAAAAGTTGGCTAGGGTTGAAGAGGAGATCGAAATAAGAAGGAATCCATAATTTATTTTCGATTTCCACCATGAAATCATGAAGAACGAAGGTCAAGGGCTTACCAACAGGTTGGGGACGTGATCCCTGCTCCTCCCTAGCTCCTTGGTCGGTTTTGTAAGCAAGGGGAAGAAAAAATTCCGAAAAGGCCTTGGTTTGGGCTTGGAAATGGCACTTTTATAAGGAAATTGATGAGAGAGAAAATGCCTTATAAAAATCCAATTAATCCCAATAAAGTGGCCGCCTCTTCCCCCTCAACTACCTTGGGTACGAGGCACCTTCCTTGCCTTTAATTCTCCTTCATTATCCTCCATTTAAAGAAAAGCAAATTAAGCACCTTAATGCTTATAATATAATATCCAACATGTGAGTGGATATTACTTTTCTTTATAAAAAGGTGAGTGGAATTTCACCTACTTAAGATATATTCGTTCCTTATCTTGTTAAAGGAACGTCCATCCTTATTCAAAATCAACCCAAAACATTTTGGTTGAAAGCCCTTCAATTATTTTTATTCATTTTTGCCCTAAATCAAATTAGGGTTTCAATTAGGCATTATTCTTGATTATTTAAATGTCAAGATTCTCTCTCCTCCAACTTAGTTCAAATGACGAGTCCCTCTCATTTTCTTTGCTATACATGATGCCAATAAACATTAAGGACCTTATTGAAGTGGTAATTTACATATTGAACCCTAGATTTTGGGTAAATTGCACTTTACTCCAAAACTAGGTTTTAATGCACAACATTGTCCAACAAGCTCTATCTTGGTGTCCAGGCTTGTAGAAACCATACTACTACATCATATTCATCCTTATGATGTCTCAAAATCAGAGTAACATCTTATCATGTGCAATTTGCAAGTTAACCCCTCAACTTGGGTAATTTGCACTTTAGTCCAAAATAAGAAATCATTGCTTCAACATTGTTCAAACATGACCAAAATTGAAACATAAGTTCCTCATGAGCCCTAATTACTTTTCACAAGATGAGATTAAACATATAATCATCTTTCTTAATCAAAACACCTATGGTTAAAGCATAACCCAGGTCAGGAGTGTTACAAATTATAAACCCCTAACAAGGATTTCGTCCCCGAAATCCCAGATAAAGGGATCATATATTATTCATTCATCATATCATCATGTCTCTACATAACACCTCATTGTTATGGAGACATCATAGAGCTTTGATCAACACAAAGTTCCTTCTCACAATATTCTCATAGAGTCAATTGAGATCTTATCTGAAAGACATATTTAGTTGTTATGTTTATGCAAAGAATAAACCCCTAACATATGATGTTCATATCATTTTATATGATCAGACTGATTTCATAGTTGACCACTCCAGGTAGCCAATCTAAACCATCTGATAATTCTCATATACCAGAATTCATTACCCTGGTATCAGTCACATGTGTTGAAAACACATCATATTCTCATCTTTCTTTTATCATATTTACAACTTTATTGAACAGGGATCACCTCCCTTGTTCTCTTTCTCATCATATGAGGGTCATACTTTTACTTCCTCATATACACATACTGATCTGAATTCCTATCATATCCTTCTTTCTTGTACTTAAGGTATGATACATTTATCCATACCATATTTCTTATTTCATGATACTCATTAGATTGTATCAGAATGATTGCTTGATCAGGGCAATCAAAAAGATATCAATCTAAGAGTTTCCATACTCACTTTATCATCAATAGTTGTAAACCTGATCAGGGTTTACAAGTACTGAGATCAAGTAGTATGCACTTACATGCTATCATATTTCTTATTTTTCATATTATCATAACATAAGATTTAACATCCCTGGATTTTATCCAGGCATCTCTTCTATACCTCTTCCTCTTTCATAGAGGTAAGATCAATATAGAACATTTAAAAGAATACTTGAACAGAATTCAAATTCTAATTCTCATCATTTCTTCCCTATATGACAACTAATAGGGAAAACCAAATCAGCAGTCCTCCTTTTTTATAACAATAGGGGTTTAGTGTACTCAACATGTACACATTTATAACATACATTGTCCTCACATCATGGTCTTATTAGTCTTATTACTGATGCAAAAACTAAGCCATGGATTTTTACAGGTGAAAGGTTAAGACCTTTACACTTACTTAGGGGATGCTGCCCTGGTACACTAGGCATTTATTGCACTATTTGTACCAAAAACCTTGGCTTTTTAGAATCATTAGGTAAATGTCTCTAAAATTATAGAGATCATCACCTACTTCTCAGCTTATTTCCCCTTCTTGGGCGCTGCCATCACATATTTATTATCTGTCTAATCTCATGGCAGAGTCTACTTTCTTGCCATAAGTTAATCTTTTCCATATTTTCCCTTGTTCCAACATGACTAAGTCATTTAGGAACTCATTTTAAGATCAAGCTTTCTATATTAAGGACTGATTACCTAGGTTATAAGCCTAGCATCCAGTCCACTCATATGCATTACTGTTTCCCTAATCTACCCAACAAGGGCATGATCATAGGATTCTCTATCCTGATCAGGTCTTAATGGGGATTCTCAGGCACTCATTCTATTCTTGCATGATCCCTTGCACCTCTTCTTGGTGCGACAACATTGCCCTTAGCAATGTGTTCCTTGTGCTCTCCAGTCATTTTAAACTTTACCCTTTCTCTGCACAAGCATAAATCATTATAGGGTATACTGGAGGACACTAACACAGACTCAACAACTTAGTCCTATGTCTCTGTAGACTCAGCGAACCTAGAGCTCTGATACCACTAATTGAAATGACCGTCTCACGAAAATAGGATTAACTAATGCGGAAGTGAAGTATTTGCAGCGGATTACTGAAAATCACTGAAAATTTAAAACTTTTTGCAAAGAGATCCATTCACAGGAAAACTCTTTAACCATGAACCAAAGTATTCCAAATTCATCCTGGTTCACAAGTACACAACCTGTAACATTCCTTTTCAAGGATTACAACGTTGACTGCCATGTTAACAAATATACACAGGCAGTATAAAAACTTCGAGGCACCAAGCCAAAACTCAGATTGATACATTTAAAACTCCGAGGACCTGAGAGTACAAAGACGACACATAAGACTACTATCTATATGACTAGACAGACAATATTTCCACCTGAGATTTTATTGTTGTCCCCGCTGTTGCAGTTGCTCTTTCCTTGTTCTAGGGTTTCTGCTCTGCCTTCCATGCATACCTAAAAGTGTTTCCCACGGGGGTGAGACAATTGAAAATTGCCCCATCGAGAGATATAACTCTCTGCCAAAAACATTGTTATTACAGTTTATCAAATTAAAACTGAGTAGGGGTTACTTTTACATTATCAGGCAGAATTATTCATCATAGAACAGAATAAGATAATCTCCATTCTCAAGGAGGTCATTGCATCTACCCATGGTAGATAAGTAATTCATCTATCTACTTTGCAGATAATATAAAGAAACATAATTAACATTTATCTACTAAGGAATGCATAAAGAAATGCAACATCAGCCAATGAATCTCTGTATTCAATCCTTAAGCAAACATGCTATACGGCTGATTACATTTTACAATCACACTTATGCTCTGAGGAGATGAGATATACCGCTCATACTCCAACCGACCATTACGAAATCGCCTCGGTACCATACATAGGTCATCAAAAGAGCCGAATTCTTATGACCACATCTGTCTCGGTCATTACGAGACCACATGCAGGACATCTCATGTCTTTGCTAACTAGTTAGCCAGGGTATTCTGGCACCTTCGCTATAGAGTTACAACATCAACTGCACTCTCATCGCCAATCGAGAGATTTCTTGTTTATCTCCTCGATCCGACATTAAGTATAATTGGGAGATTCATGATACATCCATCCCGACATATTCATGAAGGATTGAGAGGTTTCTTGTTTACCTTCCATCAATCTCTTCAAGAGGACGTAAGGATATTTTCGCCCATTTACCCCCACATATTCAAAATATGTGCTCCGGGTTTTGCCGCGAGCACCCGTTTCACCATCACCTATTCCTGACGATGATGGATCTATGGTCAGAGCACTACATGAATAGATTTCACTTGATTTATTAAGTACATTCTCATATTCTTTTAGCATCAGTCAAGTTCTCAAACATATTTTATTCAGATAAATGCTATAAAGAGACATGTACCACTTTCATCAGATACTTATTCACATGGCTCAGAAGCCATTCACATCTTGTCACCTCTCACTAGGCAACAACTTTATTCACATAGCTCACAAGGCCATTCACATCTTGTCATCTCTCACTAGGCAACAACTTTATTCACATGGCTCATAAGGCCATTCACATCTTGTCACCTCTCACTAGGCAACAACTTTATTCACATGGCTCATAAGGCCATTCACATCTTGTCACCTCTTACTAGGAAACAACTTTATAAAAAGGCTTACAAGCCCATACTAATCTTGTTACTTCTTTTCTAAGTAACAAGAACATAATGGCACATATGGCCAATGAACTCTTATCAAATAAACATCATAGCTCATACCTGGCTATGATCATCACCTCATGAGACCTGCATGATTGTCACACATGATAATAGATTTATCAAGTTCACAACACATCATGCAATACAGGGTAACACCACTATTCCCTTACCAAGGTTAGGGTTTACCATCAATTAGGGCTTTTCATCCTTTTACCCAAAGCTAGGGTTAGGATTTTCCTTTCTTATCAATTAGGGTTTCATATTTGTATTATCACTCCAACCCTAATTTATTGCTACACTCCTCTGGGAGCATTCATTGATATCCTAAGTATTCATTCATACTTATTACATTCATCATGTATCATTAAATGATTATCATCACAAAGTATGAGTTTCTGTATCATCCTTAGGTTGGAAATTCACAAAACGACCATGTTAGGTCACTTTCGAATCAACTCTAAGTCTAGCATAGAGCACTACGGCCGTGCAACCAAGAACGGCCATGCAAAGGGAAGCCACCACGGCCGTGCTACCGTACACGGTCGTACACAATGAAGCTACCACGACCGTGCTACCTTGCACGGTCGTGCAAAGTGAATCCACCACGGCCGTGCTACCTTGCACGGTCGTGCCATAGGGGTTCACTTCATAAATCATATTCAAGTATGAATTCTATTCTTTCATTAGGGATTAGGGTTTCACATACCATCTCCCTTCTTTAGAATAGAGATTGTATATAGCATCACCCTTCATTAGGGATTTCATATCACATTGCCCATAATTAGGGTTTACTAATCATTCCCAATTAGGGTTTCTCATGAAATCACCCTCAATTAGGATTTCACATGGATACACCCTCAACTAGGGTTTCACTTGGATACACCCTCAACTAGGGTTTACTATTCATCCTAATTAGTGATTTCACATGTAGACAACCTCTTATTAGGGTTATACATGGAATCAACCTCAATTAGGGTTTTCATCATGTATTGGATCCATGCATTTGTTAAGCATTATTAATTAGTACCATTAAGGTATCTCTCACCTAATTACATTAGGTTTCCAAAAAGGTTTGATCAATTGGACCTTCAATAACATGAGGTATCCAATTGAATTAGGGTTTCCAATGTTGATTCCTTCAATCATTGAATTCATGGAACCAATCATCAATTGGACCTATATTCATACTTCAATTGAGTTTGATAAGTCAACCTTCAACTAATTTGACCCTCAATTGACCCTCAATTGATCATCAATTAGGGTTTGATTCAATTGAATTAGGGTTTGGAATCGATGATTCAACAACACTAATCAATGTAAGACTAGTTGCTTTGAAACCATTGAACCATCATCCAAATTGGGTATGACCTGACCCCAAACGGTCTTGAGGTCGTTTGGATGACCTCCAAACGGCCTTGAGACCATTTTCCCATCATATTACTCAAATCTAAGCATTCCAATTGGGGTTTGGTTCATTGGATTGATCACCAAATCAACATTGCATTGTATATCAGCTTAGTACCTTTAGACCTTCAAACACCTAATCATACTCAACCCTAGACCTACAAACGGTCTTGGGTGACCACCAAACGGTCTTGAGACCATTTGGATGAGCTCCAAACGGTCTTGAGACCGTTTGGCTCATCCAACCTTTGGAGTTTAGTGAAA
Source organism: Alisma plantago-aquatica (assembly GCA_963693085.1). Classification (NCBI taxonomy): domain Eukaryota; kingdom Viridiplantae; phylum Streptophyta; class Magnoliopsida; order Alismatales; family Alismataceae; genus Alisma; species Alisma plantago-aquatica. The sequence goes on along the minus strand of OY856412.1, from coordinate 1,376,342,631 downwards.
AATCATCATGGATTGGTCTATCGAGTTGATCAACAAATCAGCATTGAGTTGCAGTATGATTTGGTACCTTTGGACCTTCAATTGATCAACTATACTTGACCCCAGACCTCCAAACGGTCTTGGGGTGATCCCCAAACGGTCTTGAACCCGTTTGGATGATCTCCAAACGTTCTTGAACCCGTTTGGGCTAATCAACCCAAAATCTCAACTTAACTCATTGGAATTTCAGCACTGTTTTCAATTAGGGTTTTCCTAATTGAATAGCCTTCAACTCACGATTCCTTGGGAGTTAACCCCTCAAATATGTAGAGTAATTAACCAAAATAATTATGAACAGGAATCCCAAACGGTCAATGCTTGGTCAACTCACTCAAACTGTCTTGAATCCGTTTGCCCAAGAAGGTCAAGTTAATCAGGTTCAAAATCAGCACTTAATCCAATTAGGTTTTCCTAATTGATTAGCCTTCAACCTATGATTCCTTTAGATTTAACCCCTAACATTTGGAGGGTCATTAACCAACATCATTATGAACAGGAATCCTAAACGGTCAACGCTTGGTCAACCATCTCAAACGGTCTTGAACCCGTTGTCTCAAGCAGGTCAAGTTATTCAGGTTGAAAATCAGCACTTAATTCAAGTCGATTTGTCTAATTGATTGGCTTTCAACCTATGATTCCTTTGGATTTAACCCCTAAAATTTGGAGGGTCATTAGCCTACATAATTAGGAATGAGATTCCCAAACGGTCAACGCTTGGTCAACTCCTTCAAACGGGTTTGAACCCGTTTGCCACCAAACGGTTTGCAACCCGTTTGGTCACCAAATGGTTTTGGTGAAACCATTTGGTCCCAACTTTTGAGATCGTTTTCTCCCAAGATATTTGGTGAAGTGCTTGCTTATGATGATGTCATCATCATCTTCCTTCGTGCACCCAAGAACAGCAACCGTTCTTGATGGAATTGGCAGCAAAAAAACAAAAGTGTATAAAATTGAAGAAATCAATCAACAAAGCATAGAAGATTGATGCAATAGCAATGTTTGAGGGTTTAAGTTATAAAACCCGCCTCCAATTGAGCTCCAAAGCTCCAAGCTCACGCCATTAATGGTGGATGAAGCTCTTGCAACTCCCCCTAGGCTCTTCCTGAAGCTTTTGATTGTAAAAGTTGGCTAGGGTTGAAGAGGAGATCGAAATAAGAAGGAATCCATAATTTATTTTCAATTTCCACCATGAAATCATGAAGAACGAAGGTCAAGGGCTTTCCAACAGGTTGGGGACGTGCTCCCTGCTCCTCCCTAGCTCCTTGGTCGGTTTGGCAAGCAAGGGGAAGAAAGAAATCCGAAAAGGCCTTGGTTTGGGCTTGGAAATGGCACTTTTATAAGGAAATTGATGAGAGAGAAAATGCCTTATAAAAATCCAATTAATCCCAATAAAGTGGCCGCCTCTTCCCCCTCAACTACCTTGGGTACGAGGCACCTTCCTTGCCTTTAATTCTCCTTCATTATCCTCCATTTAAAGAAAAGAAAATTAAGCACCTTAATGCTTATAATATAATATCCCACATGTGAGTGGATATTACTTTTCTTTATAAAAAGGTGAATGGAATTTCACCTACTTAAGATATTTTCGTTCCTTATATTGTTAAAGGAACGTCCATCCTTATTCAAAATCAACCCAAAACATTTTGGTTGAAAGCCCTTCAATTATTTTTATTCATTTTTGCCCTAAATCGAATTAGGGTTTCAATTAGGCATTATTCTTGATTATTTTAATGTCAAGATTCTCTCTCCTCCAACTTAGTTCAAATGAGGAGTCCCTCTCATTTTCTTTGCTATAGATGATGCCAAGAAACATTAAGGACCTTATTGAAGTGGTAATTTACATATTGAACCCTAGATTTTGGGTAAATTGCACTTTACTCCAAAACTAGGTTTTAATGCACAACATTGTCCAACAAGCTCTATCTTGGTGTCCAGGCTTGTAGAAACCATACTACTACATCATATTCATCCTTATGATGTCTCAACATCAGAGGAACATCTTATCATGTGCAATTTGCAAGTTAACCCCTCAACTTGGGTAATTTGCACTTTAGTCCAAAATAAGAAATCATTGCTTCAACATTGTTCAAACAGGACCAAAATTGAAACATAAGTTCCTCATGAGCCCTAATTACTTTTCACAAGATGATATTAAACATATAATCATCTTTCTTAATCAAAACACCTAGGGTTAAAGCATAACCCAGGTCAGGAGTGTTACACCGCCGGTCTGCTCTACTCTACTGCCGCCGCCGGTCTGCTGCTGTAACATCCCTGACCTGGGTTATGCTTTAACCCTAGGTGTTTTGATTAAGAAAGATGATTATATGCTTAAATCTTATCTTTTGAAAAGTGATTAGGTCTCAAGAGGAACCTATGTTTCAATTTTGGTCCTGTTTGAACAATGTTGAAGCAATGTTTGCTTATTTTAGACTAAAGTGCAAATTACCCAAGTTGAGGGGTTAACTTGCAAATTTCACATGATAAGATGTTCCTCTGATGTTGTGACATCATAAGAATGAATATAATGGAGTGGTATGGTTTTCCCAAGCCTGGACACCAAGATAGAGCTTGTTGGACAATGTTCTGCATTAAAACCTAGTTTTGGAGTAAAGTGCAATTTACCCAAAATATAGGGTTCAATATGCAAATTACCACTTCAACAAGGTCTCTAATATTTCTTAGCATCATTTAGAGCAAATAAAATGAGAGGGACTCCTCATTTGAATTAAGTTGTAGGAGAGAGAATCTTGACATTAAAATAATCAAGAATAATGCCTAATTGAAACCCTAATTCGATTTAGGGCAAAAATGAATAAAAATAATTGAAGGGCTTTCAACCAAAATGTTTTGGGTTGATTTTGAATAAGGATGGACGTTCCTTTAACAAGATAAGGAACGAAAATATCTTAAGTAGGTGGAATTCCACTCACCTTTTTATAAAGAAAAGTAATATCCACTCACATGTGGGATATTATATTATAAGCATTAAGGTGCTTAATTTTCTTTTCTTTAAATTGGGGATAATGAAGGAGAATTAAAGGCAAGGAAGGTGCCTCGTACCCAAGTTAGTTTAGGGGGAAGAGGCGGCCACTTTATTGGGATTAATTGGATTTTTATAAGGCATTTTCTCTCTCATCAATTTCCTTATAAAAGTGTCATTTCCAAGCCCAAACCAAGGCCTTTTCGGATTTCTTTCTTCCCCTTGCTTGAAAAACCGACCAAGGAGCTAGGGAGCAGCAGGGAGCACGTCCCCAACCTGTTGGTAAGCCCTTGACCTTCGTTCTTCATGATTTCATTGTGGAAATCAAAAATAAATTATGGATTCCTTCTTATTTCGATCTCCTCTTCAACCCTAGCCAACTTTTACAATCAAAAGCTTGAGGACGAGCCTAGGGGGAGTTGCAAGAGCTTCATCCACCATTAATAGCGTGAGCTTGGAGATTTGGAGCTCAATTGGAGGCGGGTTTTATAACTCAAACCCTTAAACATTTCTATTGCATCAATTCTCTATGCTTTGTTGATTGATTTCTTCAATTTTATACACTCTTGTTTCTTTGCTGCAATTTCCATCAAGAACGGTTGCTGTTCTTGGTTGTTCGAAGGAAGGGGATGATGACATCATCCTAGATGCTTATCCAAAGAAAATTACCAAGCCAAATGGTTTTGATAGCTATTCCAAATCGTTTTAATTTGATTGGATATGCGGTTTCAGCAAACCGTTTAAGGGCAAACGGTTTGAAACCGTTTGGGAGAAAACGGTTTCAAGACCGTTTGATATGGTTGACCAAGCGTTGAACGTTTGGGAATCGTGTTCCTCATTATGTAGACTAATGACCCTCCAAATTTGAGGGGTTAACTCCAAAGGAATCGTGAGTTGAAGGCCAATCAATTAGGCAAATCAAATTGAATTAAATGCTGATGTTCAACCTGATTAACTGGACCTGTTTGGGAAAACGGTTTCAAGACCGTTTGAGATGGTTGACCAAGCGTTGACCGTTTAAGATTCCTGTTCCTAATGATGTTGGTTAATAACCCTACAAATTTGAGGGGTTAAGTCCAAAGGAATCGTGAGTTGAAGCCTAATCAATTAGGGAAACCTAATTGGATTAAGTGCTGATATTCAACCTGATTAACTTGACCTTTTTGGGAAAACGGTTTCAAGACCGTTTGGTGAAGTTGACCAAGTGTTGAACGTTTGAGATTACTGTTCCTAATGATGTTGGTTAATGACCCTCCAAATTTGAGGGGTTAACTCCAAAAGCATCATGAGTTGAAGGCTAATCAATTAGGTAAACCCTAATTGAAAACAGTGCTGAAATTCCAATGAGTTAAGTTGAGATTTTGGGTTGATTAGCCCAAACGGTTTCAAGACCGTTTGGGGATCACCCAAACGGTCTCAATACCGTTTGGGGATCACCCCAAGACCGTTTGGAGGTCTGGGGTCAAGTATAGTTGACCAATTTAAGGTCCAAAGGTACTAATCATATTGCAATGTAGTGCTGATTTGTTGATCAACTCGATAGACCAATCCATGATGAATTTTCACTAGAGTCCAAAGGTTGGATGGGCAAACGGTCTCAAGACCGTTTGGTGGTCACCCAAGACCGTTTGGAGGTCTAGGGTTGAGTATGGTTAGGTGTTTGAAGGTCTAAAGGTACCAAGCTGTTAAACAATGTAATGCTGATTTGGTGATCAATCCAATGAACCAAACCCTAATTGGATTGCTTAGATTTGAGTGATATGATGGGCAAACGGTCTCAAGACCGTTTGGAGGTCATCCAAACGACCTCAAGACCGTTTGGGGTCAGGTCATACCCAATTTGGATGATGGTTCAATGGTTTCAAAGCAACTAGTCTTACATTGATTAGTGTTGTTGAATCATCGATTCTAAACCCTAATTCAATTGAATCAAACCCTAATTGATGATCAATTGAGGGTCAATTGAGAGTCAAATCAGTTGAAGGTTGACCTATTAAACTCAATTGAAGTATGAGGGTAGGTCCAATTGATGACTGGTTCCATGAATTCAATGATTGAAGGAATCAACATTTAAAACCCTAATTCAATTAGATACCTTATGTAATGGAGGTCCAATGTGATTGAATCTCTTGAGAATCAAGATGATTAATGGTCCATTGATCCAATGTTGATTAGTAATGATAATCAAAGAAGGTACAAAGGTTGAAACCCGAATAGTACCTAAGGGATTAGTGCCAACTAAGGGATGAATTCCTAATTGCTTATAGGGTCAATGACTTGATACACTATGTTAATCATAGTTGTATGTACTCAACTGAAGGGTGATATGACCTATTCAAGTTGAGAAGTTGATAGCATGAATTAATACATGAATATGATTCATGTGGTGGTTAAGAGTTATGATCCTTAAGTAAAGAGATCATGAAACCCTAAACATGAACATAAACCCTAATTGACAGGGTTATTGAACTCAAACCCTAGTTGAGGGTGTATCCTTATGAAACCCTAGTTGAGGGTGTATCCATGTGAAACCCTAACTGTGGGTGTATCCATGTGAAACTCTAATTGAGGGTGTATCCATGTGAAACCCTAGTTGAGGGTGATTTCATGAGAAACCCTAATTGGGAATGATTAGCAAACCTTGAATATGGGAAACGTGATATGAAACCCTAATGAAGGGTGATGCTATATGTAATCCCTATTCTAAAGAAGGGAGATGGTATGTGAAACCCTAATCCCTAATGAAAGAATAGAATTCATACTTGAATATGATTCATGAGGGGAACTTCTGTAGCACGACCGTGGTAGCTGCACTTTGCACGACCGTGCAAGGTAGCACGGTCGTGGTGGCTTCCCTTTGCACGGCCGTTCTTGGTTGCACGGCCGTGGTGCTCTATGCTTGATTTAGAGGTGATTTGAAAGTGACCTCATATGATCGTATACCTTGATATGATTATAAGTCCAATATAATTGGATGAAGGATACATAAGATATGTGATGAGAAACCCTAGTTGAGGGTGTATCATTGTTATTGTTTATAAGCAACTTTATAATAAAGTCATGCCTTAAACTAAGATAAGTCCATATCATGTGAGATAGTTGTACAATTCTAATGTGTGGCCTTTGCATTATATGCTAAAGGTAAGAGATTAGTGATGGAATGTATTAAGAGGGAAATACCTTAATACAAGATAAGATGGATAACTCAACATAGTTTGAAATGATGAGAAAGTGATACATCAAGATATGATAGTTATCACATTCAACATTTCAGGGTTTATATGCCTTGATGTACTTCAAATCCAATATAATTGGGTAAGAAACATATGAAGTGTGTTATGCAACTATTACAATGAAATGTAATGAGTTGTTACACCTTGATGAGTGTTAATTAATGTACCTTGAGAATGGGGTTAAGCCCAAATGATGTGTATGATATAATCATACCATGATAAGGATGAGAAATGAACTCATACCTTGAATTGATGATCATTAATGCTATATGATGAAAGTAGTATTCTAGAATAATCAAATATGATATCCTTGAATGCCCCAGAGGAAGGAATAATATATTAAGGGTTGGACAAATAATGAGATCGTGAACTCTTTATTAATGAGAAATGGGGAACCCTAACCCTAATTTGGGTAAAGGGAATGAAAAGCCCTATTTGATAGTAAACCCTAATTCCTGGTAGAGGAATAATGGTGTTACTATCACATCACATGATGTGATGAATATCTTGTATGACTGTTATCATGCCTAATAACCATACAGATATTATGAGATGATGTATATAGCTAGTGTGAGCTGTGACATTTATATAATAAATGTTGATTGGCATTATGTGCCTTAATGTTGTTGTTGCTTAGTAAAAGAAGCAATATGCATGGACTTTTATGAGTCACATAAGTAAGTTGTTACCTAGTGAGAGGTGACAATATATTCCATGGCCTTGTGAGCCAGATGTGATGCTTGTGTAACAAGTATCATGAATGCCTTGGTCAGATGACCTGAAGGTGATAGTTACCTGAAAAAGGTATAATAATGCTCAATGATGAGTTAAGGGTTTGAATACCCAAAACCATATGATTATGGTGATGAGAAAGTGAAGGGATGATAATTCCCAGTATTGAAATGAGGGACTGAGTTCCCAGGGTCTTCGAAAGACTGATAAATATCTGATAAAAGTAGTACATGTCTCTTTATAGCATTGTTGTAATAAGTTATGTTTGAGAACTTGTCTGATGCTAAAAGAATATGAGAATGTACTTAATAAATCAAGTGAAATCTATTCATGTAGTGCTCTGACCATAGATCCATCATCGTCAGGAATAGGTGATGGTGAAACGGGTGCCCGCGGCATAACCCGGAGCACATATTTTGAATATGTGGGGGTAAATGGGAGAAAATATCCTTACGTCCTCTTGAAGAGATTGTTGGAAGGTAAACAAGAAACCTCTCAATCCTTTATGAATATGTCGGGATGGATGTATCATGAATCTCCCAATGATACTTAATGTCAGATCGAGGAGATAAACAAGAAATCTCTTGATTGGCGATGAGAGTGCAGTTGACACTGTAACTCTGTAGCGAAGGTGCCAGAATACCCTAGCTAGCTAGTTGGCAGAGACACGAGATGTCCTGCATGTGGTCTCGTACTGACCGAGACAGATGAGGTCATAAGAATCCGGCTCTTTTGATGACCTATGTATGGTACCGAGGCGATTTCGTAATGGTCGGTTGGAGTATGAGCGGTATATCTCATCTCCTCAGAGCATAAGTGTGATTGTAAAATGTAATCAGCCGTATAGCATGTTTGCTTAAGGATTGAATACGGAGATTCATTGGCTGATGTTGCATTTCTTTGTGCATTCCTTAGTAGATAAATGTTAATTATGTTTCTTTATATTCTCTGCAAAATAGACAGATGAATTACTTATCTACCATGGGTAGATGCAATGACCTCCTTGAGAATGGAGATTATCTTATTCTGTTCTATGATGAATAATTCTACCTGATAATGTAAAAGTAACCCCTACTCAGTTTTAATTTGATAAACTGCAATAACAATGTTATTGGCGGAGAGTTATATCTCTCACTGGGGAAATTTTCAATTGTCTCACCCCCGTGGGAAACATTTTTTAGGTATGCATGGAAGGTAGAGCAGAAACCCTAGAACAGGGAAAGAGCAGCAGCAACAATAGGGACAGCAATAAGATCTCAGGTGGAAATATTGTATGTCTAGTCATACAGATAGTAGTCTTATGTGTCGTCTCTGTACTCTCAGGTCCTCGGAGTTTTAAATGTATCAATCTGAGTTTTGGCTTAGTGCCTCGAAGTTTTTATACTGCCTGTGTATATTTGTTAACAGGGCAGTCAATGTTGTAATCCTTGAAAAGGAATGGTACATGTTGTGTACTTGTGAACCAGGATGAATTTAGAATACTTTGGTTCATGGTTAAAGAGTTTTCCTGTGAATGGATCTCTTTGCAAAAAGTTTTAAATTTTCAGTGATTTTCAGTAATCCGCTGCAAATAATTCGCTTCCGCATTAGTTAATCCTGTTTTCGTGAGACGGTCGTTTCAGCTGCTGCTCGCCGCCGTCGGTCTGCTCTGCCACCACCAGTCTACTCTGCTGTCGCCGCCGGTCCGCTGCTGCTCCCCTACTCGCCGCCACTACTGCCGCCGGTCGTCGCCGCTCTTCTCCACGCTAGCTCCAGGTAGCCCTAGCCTCTTTGCTTCCTTCTCCGTAGCTTTCCTTCTCCGCAACTCCTTACTAACAGCAAGCACGGCCGTGGCTGCGTTGGCCTACCACGACCGTGTTGTCTAGCACATCCGTGGTAGGCCAACACAGCCACGGCCATGCTTGCTGTTGGTAAGGATATGAACAAATCTTTATGTAATGCTTTATGTAAATCCTAGGATACGAACAAATCTTTTTCTTGTATATATTTGTGTTTCTAATCCTAGTGTTTGACCTAATTCAGTAAATTTTGATGCATGTTGAAATAAGATTTAAACTTGTCCATTCTAGCATCCTAATTTGATTTGATTAAACCCTAACATTGATGAAACCCTAACATCAATTGTGATGAAACCCTAACATTAGTTGTGATGAAACCCTAACATGTACCTATCTATTATTGTGTTTGTTGGCCTAGAAACCCATCCAATATTTACTCATTAGGAGTAAATCTTGGATAGTCCCCGGTTTGGGACTGTTCTTGAACACCTAATCTCACTTAGGATGTAAGTGTATAATGTGTATTGGGTTTTCGAGAAAATTTTGGTAGCATTTCCCCGTTTGTTCTCTAAGTACATATGTACTTAGAGAACAGCGGGAAAATGCTGCCAGAATTTTCTCGAAAACCCAATACACATTATACACTTACTAGTGAGATTAGGTGTTCAAGTATGGGATAGGTGGTACACATTTATTATATATCAGAATGACATCACATGTGTTTATGCCCTGAATTTCACTACTACATAACATGCCTTTGGCGTCGGTTGTTTATGCCCTTTTGTTGTTGCCAACTCCACAAAATATTGAAGCTAATGATGACTTATATGTGCGCGGAGATCACAATGAAGGATTGTTAATTGATAAAAGATCACAATATAGAGGCATGCATGTTTATATTTTTTTATTGAAGCTAAATGTTTGCTTTTTTAATATCAATATCATTTTCAGATTTGATGTTTCATTATCTTCTAGTTAATACAAATGCTAAATGTTTGCCTTTTTAATGACATTTTCATATGGCTGACCATGATGAGCATGATGTCCATGATGAGCATGAAGTCCATGATGAGCATGTTGTCCATGATGAGCATGGCCAGGATACCAATGTAAGTTCTAAAAACATATTCTGTATTTCTATAAAATTCATTATCTTCTAGTTATGTCATATATCCCATATTTCTATATTGGGCTAATTCAGTGTGTTTATTTTTGTCAAATTTTAGGTTGATGATGCACATGTACCCACTGAAGCACTGGAGGAACTTGATGTGCATCACCAAAAACTTAACAAGAAAAGGGGCATCACTCTGTTGAAGAAGTTAATAGCGCTAAGTGGCAGTGGATCCAGATTGGTTGTGGAGTTTGATAATGGAGGAAATGCAATTGGAGTGAACCGCAATAATTTTGTAAAGAAGCGCGTAACTGCTGAGGCGGTTGCGAAAATGGTAAAATACAACTCTTAGAGAAATCATTTGAATATTGATTATTTGTGGTGTTAACTTACCAATTTCTGTTGATGGTGATTAGCGGGAGCTGCACGAGCAGAGGAAACAAGGCACGTTCATCCCTCAGGGCAGAAGGGATGAATTGACAGTTTCTATGGGTAACCCACAGCATCCTGGATGTGTTAGGGGTGCAGGCGCTGGTGTGGGCATCAAAGCATTCTTTGGGCCATCCCAGCAAAAACCCAGAGCGGGACTTTCACAAGAAGAGGTGACCTATTCTTTTTTTAGAATGTTACTACAAAAGAAATTCAATAATAATAAGCTAATTCTTCTTTTATCCATGTATAGGAGAATAAGAGAGTCGAGGATATAGTTGCTAAGAAGGTCAATGATATAGTTGCTGAGAAGGTCAAGGAAGAAATAGTACGGTGGCAGGCATCTCAGGCTTCCAATCAGCCTATGACGACTCACTCTTCTCCTGATGCACAGACTGAGAGTAATCCTGTAGACCCACCGCCTAACACGTCTACTGTAAGTATTGTTTATGACATTGTAGCTAGTATTTTCAAGATGATATGTTTTCAATATGATATGTATATATGTATAATATTCTTTACGTAAATTTGTAGGCATTGAAGCCATGCCGCATAAGAATACAAGTCTATGTTGTTGCAGAGGTGCAGGCTTACCCATCCCTTCCTGGGGTAACATTTCACGGGACTCCAATGCCACAGGGCTATGTTCGTGTGAGCCCAATAAGTGTATTACCCGATTGGAGGGAAGCTACATTGCCATATCCCCACCCGGATATTGATACACTTACTGAGGCAGAAGGCGGGGTGATATTGTGGCCCAAAGCAGATGTTGTCTACACTACTGAAATCGTAAGATAAATTTACATTACTTTAGATTGTTAATGTGTATATATGAAGTCAACTGATCTGAAATTATATATACATGTTAAAAAGAAGACACCCAGAGCACCTAGGCCTCCACCTCCACTTCCTGCATTACCAAGTTGGGTTCCAACTGACCTAAAATACCCGTTAGGTCCTGCTTGTAGGGGAATGGCATGTTGGTTATGGGCACATAATATACATTTCCCTATAATTGTCTCTTTAGAAGCAAATTATGCATGTCAATCATACGAAAGCTCTTTATTTATACAAGATATTATTGAGATGTTTATGTATGATTGGCTGAATACATCAATGATAGAGACATGGATAAGGTGAGATCTTCTTTATACATCCATATACCTTGTGTAAGATCTGGTGATCTGGTTTCTTATATATTAATGCATACGTAATACATGTTTTGCAGCTACTTAGTCGAAAATCAATGCAAACAATTTGCATTTGATCATGTGGGATTTTTTATTCCATCATTGATTAGTATGGTAGCTAAAGACCCTGATAGTGTTCAACAATACTGTATAGATGCTTTTACAATTTTCGGTCAGAAAAAGAAGACGATAATAATAGCTCCATTCAATGTCAAGTAAGTTTACTTTATTTATAATTTGGACTTAAAGAAAATTCCATTTTTATTGTGGATTTTGAGTTATTAATTTTTAACTTTTTTACCTCTAGCGGTAGGCATTGGGAGTTACTAGTTATTCTCCCCGAGATGTTTGCTGTTTATTATCTAGATCCTGCAGTGAGTACATTGAATACTAAAATTGGACACATAATGAGAATGCCATTATTCTGGTGAGAAATATTTAATTTTTATATCCGTTAACATATGTTATTACATTACTATTTAATTATATAATTTACTGTGTTACATTAACATGTAGGGGTTTATATGCATTCAAAAATGCTGGAGGAAAGGTCCCAAGGAGAAAAAACCAGCCAATAATTTGGCAGAATGTAAAAGTAAGTTCCCGACTCCAATGTATATATTATTTATGTGAACTGTGCTTATTTGTATTTTTTAATATTTTGTATGTTTCAATTTATAGTGCGCTACACAAGACAACGACTGGGCATGCGCATACTATGTGATGTGATTTATGCAGATGATTATCCAATATGCCACATTGGACATCAATACCATACATGAGGTATTATATATAGTCTCATTAGTTAGTATGAAATATATCAATCTTATTTTTATATTATTACTTATATATATACATCATTCTCTTTGCATGTGTTTAAAACTGACCACACTATAGGTAAATGCTTGAAAGATGTACATGCTCCATAAACGATGGAAGTATTAAATGAAGTAAGAGAAGAATGGGAAAGAGCCATACAAACAGTGGCGATTGTAAAATATAATTGGGATGCTGATAGCGATGTTGAATGATATTTTGTAAATGAATATTTCTGAATGTTTATACATGTATGAATGTTTCTACATATATTTGAATATTTCTACATGTGTGAATGTGAGAATTGAATTGATGTCTGAATGTATCTACTTGTGTGAAAAGTATATATGTTGATTTTGCAGGTTTGTGGCCTGTTTGTAGGCTGATATCAATGGATGTCGTAAACTTACAGTTCAGAAAACTGAACTGCAGGTTCTCATCCAGCTGACCAGCCACAGCAGGCCTGCAAACTGATAAGAAAAAAATAAAACATAGGTGTCGATTATTTACAGAACACCGTCATCAAAGGATTACAACGTCAGTTATTGGATAAAAACCGCCGCCGAATGTGACAAACAACCCGACCGTGCAGGAAATCATGACCGTGGTGGGGAATGGCATCGGTTATTAGTATAACACCGACGCCTATAGTACTAAACATGGCCGTACAGGGAAGCACGGCTGTGGCGTCTGGAAATATGGCGTCGGTTATTTAGTTGCAAACCGACGAAGAAAGTGTCCTAGATGGCACCCTTTTTGTGGCGCGAACCCTTTTGGCGTCGGTTATAAAACCGACGCCGAAGAGTTTGACCTTTACCGGCACCCACATAGGCGTCGCTTGAGAACCGTCGCTAAAAGGGGTTAAACAACCGACGCCAAAGACATGTTCTATAGTAGTGAGGGCAAGCAATTCTACCATAGGATGAGTTATGCACACTAAGGATTATACTTGGTGGGCGAGATATCTAAAGGACAGAATGAAAAAAGATAGATGTACTATCTAAGAAAAAAAATATTTCATGTCCAAGGTAAGGTCAGCTAACACAACAATATTCCAAAAAGTTACCTCATGTAGGCTGATAAATTCTCTATCAAAAGAAGCATGCATATTACTGTAATAGTCCTCCTAATGTGAATGATGATGAGGAGAATGAGGAGGATGTGACTCATCATGAGGATTGTATTGAGCACCATCTAGGTCCACTTGATGATGTTGATGAGGTGGGATGTGTGGAATATTATAATTAGAGTGGCATGGCGAGGATTTTTTAGTATGTGTTGGATGCTTTGGCACTACTTATGCTATAATAGTTATGGTATAATTTCCCAAGTTTCAAGGCCTCAAATAAATGATCTTAAAAGGAATTATTGGACTACCCATATCACTAAGGTGCCCCTTCATTTCAGGGATCACTTCACAAAGAAATATATAGTTAAGCTTGCTCAACCGAGAGTAGCACTAGGATTGGTGACCAGTTGAAAAGTTGATCCTAGCTTGTGTGTGAGTAAGGAAAAATTGCACGGTCAAGGCTAGTGGTGGTATGTGGGGCTATTAATCATTTCAAAAACTCTACTAGAGCCTTCAGTAGTGGGTCCAGGCATTATAAATGGTATCATAGACAAAACCCCTCTAGTAGGCGGGGCCCATATGGGCATGTCGCATGTCAGTCTTGAGTTGACATGTTGAAAAAGCCTATCCATGGTGATGTAGCCATGCTCATGTGGGTAGTCATTACCGAGAGCTTGGTGTATATGGGCCATTATGGGTCACACTAAAATGGGTAATTATCAGTCCTTATAGTTGAGTCTTCACGCAAATGTTAAGATTGGAAGTGGAAGAGATTGTAACTTCCAAAGTCTAGATGCCTCAAACAAAATGATTCTAAAAGTAATGAATGGACTACCATATCATCAAAGTGCACCTCCTTTTAGAATCTCATCACAATGAATGATGTGGTTAAGCATCCTCAGTGTAGAATAGTACTAGGATGAATGGATAGTTGGGGAGTTGATTCTTGCTTGTGTGTGAATGAGGACAAAGTGCACAATTAAGAATAGTGGTGGTTTTTGAGGCTAATCATCATTTATGAAACTCTACCCAACACTTGGGAAGTGGGCATGGGTGTTATAGTTGTGAAGTGGAGAGATGTCTTGGAAGGGTTGTGTCTTTTTCTAGTTGGATTCTCCATAAGTATTATTTTATTAGTAGTAACTATACACATACATGAAGAACAAGGAGAATTTAAATGGGTAATATATTATTAAACAATCATGAATTTTTCTTTGGAGTACTCCTCTCTAGATTCAGTAGAATCTTATATTACTATAGGAAGGGATTTCATAGGTTGCTTAAAAAGAGAACAAAGTATCAACAATGAGGTGGAAGCATGTTTTTAGGTGTAGCAGTCAATTTTCCACATTGTTGATTCAATATTTTTAGCTATTTTAATTGAATAGGATCTTATTCTCTTCATAGTGGTTGAACTAGGGCAGAGGCAGAGGATATGGGTTTTCTTGAAATGATAGTAGGATTTGAAGTCCCTATGTACTAGAGTATTTCTGTAGACAAGTTATTTAATATTGATGATGTGACCTCCATTGTATATTTCTAATGCTTTTAGGATATCTAAGTACCCTATTTCTTGGCCACTGATGTTAACAAGGATGCCTATACAAAAATATTTTTTGATCCATGATAAAAGTCCACCTGTCAATCAATAATCTATCAATGTTGACAGTTTCTCCCTCCATAAGACACCTAGGTATATGGATGTCTTCATGGTATATAATTATATTCTCATGTTCCATGCAGAGGGTGTTGGTAATGATCTTATGGATGATGCGCCATAGACTAGGATGCACCACAGTAGCCTTCGAAGAGTAGATCTATGTCTTGGTTGTATACTAAGTTTCTCTTTATATATTGGTAGTCTTCCCAAGCCTTTCTCTTAGTCAAAGATGAATTTATCTCCTTCTAACTTGCCATTATTTGCATTCTCAACTTCCTCTTCGTCAACACAAAATATTGAATAGATAGGCTTGAAGTTTGTAGAAGCTGTCACATTCCCTCCTATCAGCTGGAAAAACTAGAATTTTGTGGAGTGAAGACATGAACTCCTTGGTTTGTTATGTTAAAGATTGTGGTGTAACAAAAAAAATCATTGGTGAATTAAATCTTTCCAAAGATGCATATACATGGTCCAATTCACCCAAATTACATAGATTGTCCTCTATGAAGTGGGTTGCCTTGAAAGTATTGACAATAATGCATGTGTAAACTTCCTTATGACTATTTTTCCTATGCTTGAGTTTTACTTATTTGATGTAATAGTTGGTAACTTCTTCTTTCGTCAGATTGTTGGGGAATTGGATAGTAACAATGTATGGTTTCTCACTCCATGGCCATTTTCTATTGTTAATTGTAGAGGTGTTGTGGAACATCCTTTCATCACCCTCTATTTTGTACATTCCATGTTGGAAGCCTCATGATCACTCCCCCTAGCTAGGTATTATATTTTTCTACTTGTTGTAGAAGTATTTGTTTTAGCTTGGGGGATTTCTTTATTAGAGCTAACCGTGCCTACAATTCTTGTTGTTTGTGCAAACTATATGTTTTGAAAGAAATAGAAAAAATTGGTAGTGATGCAATTTATAAAAAGAAAATTTTAGGGAATACTATGAGAAGATTAATGAAAAAAAAGGTTTGCCGCTCGATCAAAAATTCATCTATAGATATCTATGATGTGAGAACAATCATGCTATGTGCATTGACCAATATCCACTATTCAAAATATCGATAAGTAAAGAAATTGAGATTTGATATCAATATTTCAATAAAGAGATTGATGGAAAATGATCAAGTTATAAGTGTTAAGGTGATCAATCTAGAGAGTTTAACCACTCATCCATTTCAAAGATTTAAACAAGATCAATAAGGTGGAGGTCGATACATCATATACCTTGATCGTTGAAAGGAGAATGATCAGGATGCACATACAAGCAATGGGTATATTTCATGACTTTCCAATGGGTGTCTTGAAGGACACTCCATATACCCTTCGATCATCATCAACCTTAGTAGACCAATCCTTTCTGCACAGTCTAACAATTTTCTCTAAGATCTGCTTGATTCATTGATTAGGAACATCTACATGTCTAAATGATTGTGGGTGATGATGGGTGGAGACTTTATCTCATACTCCATGCTTTTTCAATAACGTTTCAAATTGCTTTTCAACATAATGCAAGCAACTATTGCTTATCACACTCCTCTATGCTATGAAATTGAGATAGATGGCCTTCTGAACATTCACATTTTGGCCTTGATTTTGATGTAAGTTAGGCCAAATATTCAACCAACTTGGATACATAGTCTACCACTATGAGGATATACTAATTCCAAAAAGAATATTGGAATGGCCCCATATAATTGATTCTACAGGTGTTGAAGATTTCCACTTCTATCTAGTTGGAAAGAGGCATTTCTTTGTGCTTGATGATAAGTCCTATTTGTTAGCATGCATTACTGATTTAAAAAAAAAAACTTGTGCAACTTTAGAAAATGACAAATAATGAAAACCAAAATGTAGGACCTTCATGGCTATCTCATTTTCTCCTACATTTCATCCATATAGAGATGCATGAAATTTCTCCCAGATGGACGAAACTTCATATTTAGAATTTCATCGTAATATAGGTTGTATGTGCATCTTCCAAAATATAGAGGATCATCCCCATAGTAGTCCTTTAAGCTAGCAAATAATTTTTTTGTTGTATATAATGAATCGAGGAAGATGTTGGCATGCTAAAATTGTATGGTGTTATTTGTTTAACTATTCATACATATAACAAAGATCCATCTTCATATGAGACATTGATGGGCATAGGCTCATCATTCTTGATGTGAATTCTCCAGAGGTGATCATCCATGACATTTATTGTTCCCTTCATGTTTACAATTTTGTGGTCAAATTGTTTAGGGAAAAGAGACCACCTCAATTGTTGAGGCTATGTATCATTCTTTTTCATGAGGTATTAGTTTCCTCATGGTCAATATAGACTATAACATTCATATCAAGCAAATAGGAGAGAAACATATCAAAATCATAGATGATTGGGAGCATCTCTTTCTCTATAATGGTGTAGTTTAGCTATGATTCATCGAAGGTTTTACTTTAATAATGGATCATATTGTTCTTTTTGTCCTATTTATATCCTCAAACTACTCCAACAACAAATTCACTTCCTTCACACCTAAGTTCGAATGGAAAGTCTCAATATGGTGCTTGAGTGAAAAGTGTCGATGTTAAGGCATTTTTAAAGCATAAAAATCCTTGAGACAATCTTCATCAAACACAAAATGAGCATCCATGATGAGTAATTTTCACAAGGTCTTCAATATCTTGGATAAGCTTTTAGTGAAATGGAGGTAGTACCCAGTGTGGCCAAGGAGTCATCATATTAATGTCACCGAATAGGTTGGAGGCACATTGTAAATAGCTTCTATCTTACTTTTATCAATCTTGATACAGACTTCAGAAACCTTGTTCCATAGTATGATTCCTTCTCATACCAAGAAGTGGAACTCTCCTGGTTCAAGACCATTTGTTTCTATTTACATTTTTTTGAAATCAAATATATAGTCTTCAGTCAATCATTAAAAGAGGATCCTTAGATGGATTAGTCATTCATGGATACTGTAACATCCCTGACCTGGGTTATGCTTTAACCCTAGGTGTTTTGATTAAGAAATATGATTATATGCTTAATCTCATCTTGTGAAAAGTAATTAAGGCTCAAAAGGAACCTATGTTTCAATTTTTGGTCCTATTTGAGCAATGTTGAAGCAATGTTTTCTTATTTTGGACTAAAGTGCAAATTACCCAAGTCGAGGGGTTAACTTGCAAATGTTGCATTATAAGATGTTCCTCTGATGTTAAGACATCATAATAATGAATGTGATGTAGTGGTATGGTTTCCACAAGCTTGGGCACCAAGATTAAGCTTGTAAAGCAATGTTGTGCATTAAAACCTAGTTTTGGTGAAAAGTGCAATTTACCCAAAATCTAGGGTTCAATATGCAAATTACCACTTAAATAAAGTCCCTAATGTTTCTTGGTATCATGTAGAGCAAAGAAAATGAGAGTTACTTCTCATTTGAATTAAGATGGAGGAGAGAGAATCTTGATATTAAAATAATCAAGATTTAATCCTAATTGAAACCCTAATTCAATTTAGGGAAAAAATGAATAAAAATAATTGAAGGGCTTTCAACCAAAATGTTTTGGGTTGATTTTGAATAAGGATGGACGTTCCTTTGCCAAGATAAGGAACGAAAATATCTTAAGTAGGTGAAATTCCACTCACCTTATTATAAAGAAAAGTAATTTCCACTCACATATGGGATATTAATATAATAAGCATTATGGTGCTTAATTTGCTTTTCTTTAAATTGAGGATAATGAAGGAGAATTAAAGGCAAATGGATATTCCTCGTATACATGGAGTTGAGGGGGAAGAGGCGGCCATAATTTTTGGATTAATTGGATTTTTATAAGGCATATTCTCTCTCATCAATTTCTTTATAAAAGTGCCATTTCCAAGCCCAAACCAAGGCCTTTTTCGGATTTGCTTCTTCCCCTTGCTTGAAAAACCGACCAAGGAGCTAGGGAGGAGCAGGGAGCACGTCCCCAACCTGTAGGTAAGCCCTTAACCTTCGTTCTCCTTGATTTCATGGTGGAAACCGAAAATAAATTATGGATTCCTTCTTATTTCGATCTCCTCTTCAACCCTAGCCAACTTTTGCAATCAAAAGCTTGAGGACGAGCCTAGGGGGAGTTTCTAGAGCTTCATCCACCATTAATGGCGTGAGATTGGAGCTTTGGAGCTCAATTGGAGGCGGGTTTTATAACTTAAACCCTCAAACATTGCTATTGCATCAATCTTCTATGCTTTGTTGATTGATTTCTTCAATTTTATACACTTTTGTTTCTTTGCTGCAAATTCCATCAAGAACGGTTGCTGTTCATGGGTGCACGAAGTAAGTTGATGATGAAATCATCATAAGAAAGCACCTCACCAAATATCTTGGGAGCAAACGATCTCAAAAGTTGGGACCAAACGGTTTCACCAAAACCGTTTGGTGACCAAACGGGTTGCAAACCGTTTTGTGGCAAACGGGTTCCAACCCGTTTGAAGGAGTTGACCAAGCGTTGACCGTTTGGGCATCTAGTTCCTAATTATGTAGGCTAATGACCCTCCGCATTTGAGGGGTTAACTCCAAAGGAATCATAGGTTGAAGGCCAATCAATTAGACAAATCGAATTGGATTAAGTGCTGATTTTCAACCTGATTAACTTGACCTGTTTCGGAAAACGGGTTCAAGACCGTTTGAGATGGTAGACCAAGCGTTGACCGTTTGGGATTCCTGTTCAAAATGATGTTTTTTAATGACCCTCCAAAATTTAGGGGTTAACTCCAAAGGAATCATAGGTTGAAGGCTAATCAATTAGGAAAACCTAATTGGATTAAGTGCTGATTTTCAACCTGGTTAACTTGACCTGCTTGGGAAAACGGGTTCAAGACCGTTTGAGTGAGTTGACCAAGCGTTGACCGTTTGGGATTACTGTTCATAATTATGTTGTTTAATGACTCTACAAATTTGAGGGGTTAACTTCAAAGGAATCGTGAGTTGAAAGCTATTCAATTAGGCAAAACCTAATTGAAAATAGTGCTGAAATTCCAATGAGTTAAGTTGAGATTTTGGGTTGATTAGCCCAAACGGGTTCAAGACCGTTTGGGGATCATCCAAACGGGTTCAAGACCGTTTGGGGATCACCCCAAGACAGTTTGGAGGTATGGGGTCAAGTATAGTTGATCAATTGAAGGTCCAAAGGTACCAAATCATACTGCAACTCAATGCTGATTTGTTGATCAACTCGATAGACCAATCCATGATGATTTTTCACTAGAATCCAAAGGTTGGATGGGCCAAACGGTCTCAAGACCGTTTGGTGGTCACCCAAGACCGTTTGGAGGTCTAGGGTTGAGTATGGTTAGGTGTTTGAAGGTCTAAAGGTACCAAGCTGTTATACAATGCAATGCTGATTTGGTGATCAATCCAATGATCCAAACCTTAATTGGATGGCTTGGATTTGAGTGATATGATGGGAAAACGGTCTCAAGACCGTTTGGAGGTCATCCAAATGACCTAAAGACCGTTTGGGGTCAGGTCATACCCAAGTTTGATAATGGTTCAATAGTTTCAAAGTAACCAATCTTGCATTGATGAGTGTTGTTGGATCTTCGATTCCAAACCCTAATTCAATTGAATCAAACCCGAATTGATGATCAATTGAGGGTAAAATCAGTTTAAGGTTGACCTATTAAACTCAATTGAAGTATGAGTATAGGTCCAATTGATGATTGGTTCCATGAGTTCAATGATTGAAGGAATCAACATTGGAAACCCTAATTCAATTGGATACCCCATGTTATTGAAGGTCCAATTGATCAAACCTTTTTGGAAACCTAATGTAATTAGGTGAGAGATACCCTTAATGGTACTAATCAATAATGCATAACAATGCGTGGATCCAATACATGATTAGGAAACCCTAGTGGAGGGTGTATCATTGTGAACCCTGGTTGAGGGTGTATCCTTATAAACCCTGGTTGAGGGTGTATCCTTGTGAAACCCTTGTGGAGGGTGTATCATTGTGAACCCTGGTTGAGGGTGTAACCTTGCGAAACCCTAGTGGAGGGTGTATCATTGTGAACCCTGGTTGGGGGTGTATCCTTGTGAAACCCAAGTTGAGGGTGTATCATTGCGATTGTTTATAGGCAACTTTATAATAAAGTTATGCCTTAAACTAAGATAAGTCCATATCATGTGAGATAGCTGGACAATTCTACTGTGTGGCCTATGCATTATATGCTAAGGGTGAGTATTCTATGATGGAATGTATTAAGAGGGGAAATACCTTAATACAAGATAAAGTTGGTTAACTCTAGAGGGTCTGAATTAATGAGAAATGGGGAACCCTAACCCTAATTTGGGGAAAAGGGAATGATAAGCCCTGTTTGATAGTGAACCCTAACTCCTGGTTAAGGAATGATGGTGTTACTATTGTATCACATGATGTGATGAATATCTTGTATGACTGTTATCATGCCTAATAACCATGCAAGTATGATGAGATGATGAATATAGCCAAGTTTGGGCTGTGACATTTATATAATAAATGTTGATTGGCTTTTTGTGCGTTGATGTTGTTGTTGCTTAATAAAAGTAACAATGTGTACAGATCTTATGAACCATGTGAATAAGTTGTTGCCTAGTGAGAGGTGACAAGATGTGAATGGCCTTATGAACCATGTGAATAAGTTGTTGCCTAGTGAGAGGTGACAAGATGTGAATGGCCTTATGAACCATGTGAATAAGTTGTTGCCTAGTGAGAGGTGACAAGATGTGAATGGCCTTGTGGGCCATGTGAATAAGTTGTTGCCTAGTGAGAAGTGACAAGATGTGAATGGCCTTATGAACCATGTGAATAAGTTGTTGCCTAGTGAGAGGTGACAAGATGTGAATGGCCTTGTGAGCCATGTGAATAAGTTGTTGCCTAGTGAGAGGTGACAAGATGTGAATGGCCTTATGGGCCATGTGAATAAGTTTTTGCCTAGTGAGAGGTGACAAGATGTGAATGGCCTTGTGAGCCATGTGAATAAGTTCTTTCCTAGTGAGAGGTGACAAGATATGAATGGCGTTGTGAGCCATGTGTGATGCTTGGGTAACAAGTATCATGTTTCTTTGTAGCATTTTTGTTAATAAGTCATGCTAGAGAACTTGGCTGATGTTACATTTCTGTTATATATCTATAGTTCATTGATGATTATCCATATATGTTGTATTCATTACAAGTAGATGGATGAACTATGAGTCTACCATGGGTAGATGCAATGCTCTTATTGAAAATGGAGATTTTCTTATTCTGTTCTATGAAGAATAATTCTGCCTAATAATGTAAAAGTAACCCCTGCTCAGTTTAATTTCATAATCTGCTATAACAATGTTTCTGGCGGAGAGTTATATCTCTCGCTGGGGCAATTTACAATTGTCTCACCCCCGTGGGAAACATTTTTAGGTATGCACGAAAGGCAGAGTAGAAACCCTAGAACAGGGAAAGAGCAGCAGCAACAGCAACAACATGGACAACAAGAAGATCTCAGGTGGAGATATTGTATGTCTAGTCATATAGATAGTAGTCCTATGTGTCGTCTCTGTACTCTCAGGTCCTCGGAGTTTTTAGTCAGTGTTTTTGATATATCAGTCTAAGGTTTTGGCTTGATGCCTCGAGATTTGTATGCTGCCTGCATATATGTTTATAAGGCAGCTAATGATGTAGTCTCTGGAAAAAGATGGTACATGATATGTACGTGTGAAATAGAATGTATATGATATACAATGGCATTTGTTGGAAAAGATTTCCTATATGTGGATCTCTTTGCAAAAAGTTTTAATTTTTAGTGATTTTCGCTAATCCGTTGCTTGATGAACGCTTCCGCATTAGTTAATCTTGTTTTCACGAGACGGTCGTCACAGATACATCCATTATTTCTTTGATACAATCTATGGAAATAGCTGACATACATCGTTCGAATCTGGCTAGGTGGTTGCAAAATCCAAACCACATTCTTTTCAAATCATATGTGTGATATAGGCATGCATATGTCATCTTTTCCTAACCATCGACATGGATGGGCAGAGGATAATATATGGATTAACCATCCACAAAAGTGAGAATGGTATGCTGAAGTTTGAGAATTTTATCAATATAAGGAATAGAGAAATGATCCTTCTTTTTTTTGGCATTCAACATACAGTAATTCATGTGCATTCTCCATAGATTTACTATTTGGGTTACTAGGTTTTGGTCATTGCTTCTCTTGATGATAGAAATTCCTCATTTCTTGGGCACCACCTAAATTAAGAGAACCCAATTGTTATTGACAATGGTATAGATTATCAATACATCACATGGCTTGATGGCTTCCTTTCAAACAACTTCACACATTTTTCCATTTACCTTCCTCCATCCTTAGACTCTTGGCTTGGAATTTTCTTCTAGGTTAATGTCATGCATACTAATTGTTCGATTGAGTCCTTTGATGTCTTAGATGCAAATCCCAAAGCCTTTCTTATAAATATGAGTTTGAAAAGTAATTGATCATGTTCATTGTTTAGTAGTTCATAATCTACTATGATATCGTTTCATCTTTCTTTATCAAGAAATTCAATCTTGATACCTTCTAGTAGGGTTTATCTCAGGGAGTGTCTTTGGAATTGTTTCATATTTAGGCATCGTATACAAAGATATGCACTCTATTGATTTAATAGAATCCTCTTGACTAATATCTTCTTCTTTGTATGCATCAAGATATAAAAGGATTTAATCTTTTTCAAGATAAATATTACACAAGGATAGGTTTGTAAGTACTATCATGGAGGATCCACCTCCATTTTATGCTCCTAGTTTTTGTATAGAGTTGATTGTAGTAATATGTGAAATAGATTGATTCTATTTGTGAAAGATCTTTCAGGTGGTTAATGACATTGAAGTATATGTGTTCATTATCCACTCAAATGGTATTAACACTTCTTGCTACATCGATCAAGGCACATACAATTGCACTAAATGGTCTTCCCAAGATAATTGGGCGTAGGGAATCTTCAATAGTATTGATGATAAATATGTCATGAGGATGAAGAATCTTCTAGTTCTAATGGGAACATCTTCAATAATGCCCACCAATTTGGTATAGGAGTTATTTGGACAAATATATCCACATATTAGATTTGTTCATGTCAGTTACACCTAGATGTGTTCCAAATAATGTGAATTTAGGTTGACATTGGTGCCCAAATCAACTAGATCATGTCTCTCACTCCAGGATATTCCTTCCTAGTTGGTATGGTTTCTTGAAAAAAATAGAGAGACATTATGACCAACCAAACTATCTCTATCTTTCCATGTCCCAAGTTCATTGTAATGAGGTCTTTGAGAAACGTCACGCAAGTAGGCATTTCATCAATGGAATCAAGTAGAGAAACGTCTAGATGTATATTTATATGGTACTTTGAAACTTGTGGTACCTCATTGTTAGTTGTTCCTTAACAAGATGATGAGAAAAATGTGCCTTAGCATGGTGATGAATAGTCATTTGTGCTGAGATGTTGACTACGTTAGTCCCTTGTGTAGTCTTTCTGGCATTAATTGTTCCATATTCAAGGTTCTCAATTATAATGGAACTATAGGTTTCTCCTTCTCAGGTACAAGAGTGTGAAGAATGGTTCCAGATCATAGGGTGGTCATCATTTCGTTCTCATGGTTCTTGTGGTTTTTCTTTCTAAATGAAGAAAATTGTCCTGCTAGATTTTTGATAGAGGCTTCTATTGAAGAAAGTGGTTGAGCAATCATCACATTTTGTTGTTGCAGACCACTAATTTGTGTATTTACCTTTCCATTTGTGTTTGAATAGTATTCACTAGGCTGTTCTTAATCAATATGGATTTCCCATGTTGTTCAAAAATAGAATTTAGTTGGTTGATAGAGTTATGTTGTTGGATGAGAAAGCATCATCTCTGATATCTATTGAAGCTGATGACATGCTAAAACTGTGTATAAATGCAAGTGTACGCGTTGAGGCCTATGTGAGGCCCAAGTTGAACTCAGGGAGATGTAGTCTCAGTGACTACTACTAACTACAATGCGATCAACTAAGCCGATCAAAATGTTGGATTTGAGTTTAAACAAAATAGAAGGAAATTAAAGGAAAATTAATGGTGATTGATTTAAATGAGATGGATTCCTTCGGATTACTGATTTCACCATGGGGTCTCGTTATATCTTATTTCAACCAAATTAATATAAATTTTACTCCTACCCTGAAAAGAAAGCATGTAGTCAAAATTGACCGCTTCCATGGTGCAATCCACTGCCTAGATCTAAGCCAATTCCATGTATGTAGCAATTTATATCTTAGTCTAGGTGCATTATCGAAGACTCTGGATTTCTTTCCACTAACCATATGTTACCTTTCCCAAGGAACGTGTACGAAAGTGTATAACTTGTGATTTTTGGACTTTTAATCTTCCTTCCGGAGCAATTATCAGCCTAAAACTCTACCGATGGTGATCAAGCATAGATAGATCAATCAATTTATATATCTAGGAATAAAGATAAATCTATATTAATTCATGAAAAAGTTGATACAATGATTCCTCGGGCTACTCCCAAGTCCTAAGGAAAGGAGGGGTTTAGCCACACATTGTTTTCAAGTGTGAATACATGGAGAGAGAGGAGAAAAATGTGGGAAATATGAAAAAAAATTTTGTAACCCCTGGAGAGAAGGTATTTCAGATGATCGTCCTCGAGAAATGCACGTTATGCAGTCTTCTGGTAGCAAAATCATCCGTCGGAGGTGCTCGGATCTCTCGGTTGATGTCCTTTGGCTTCGTGCTCTCTCTCTCTCTCTCTTCCCTAGTCTTCGTGTGGTGCAACGTGAGATGATCCCCAGGTCTGGACATCTTTGGTTAGGTCATAGGCCAACTTACGGTACCAGCTAACATGGACCATTGGATCTGGATGATCTAACTTGATTGTTGATTTTCGGTAGAGTCTGTGGCATCGACTAGGAACTCGGTGGCATCAACTAGGAAGTAGGTGGCACTGAGTCTGCTATCTCTTATTTGCCTGGCCACTGTTGGGATCGTGGTGGCACCGACTGTCATGGGTTGGTGGCATCGACTCTGCATTGTACATGAAGTACGTAAAAAATGCAAAAAAATGTGTATAAGGCCGGGGAATACATAAAATCATGTAACTATGATAAAATAAGCATAATTTGATGCAAACAGTGTGTACAGTCCAACAATAATAATTTGTACAAATATGATCAATCAATTGACTAATAAATGTAGAAAACAAGTATAAAATAGGCATGTAAAAGTGACTCAAAATGCGTGCATCAAACTCCCCTAAGCTTAAACCTTGCTCGTCCTCGAGCAACAAAACCTTTGGATCGGATTGAGATAAGACAATTGAAGGTCTCCACCTTCGGTGCTCATACCGACCCTCACTGACCACTGAACACTAACTGCCATATAGGCGACTAGAAACCTCTATAAAATATGTTCATCCCCCAATCAATGAAACACTATCAATTAAAGCAGTTGATATGATAGACTCGTTCGATTCATACTTGATGCATTGCATGATCTCCTATCTACGTTGCTCTTTTTCTCTACCTACCATATAGATGGAAGTAGTTCTCCTGATAGATAATGAATGAGGAGAAAATCAAATGAGTGGCCTACCAATATGAGCAACGGGTGGTCGGGATGGGTGGCTGCGGAAGAATTTTGAGCACATAAAATCATTCATGCAATCAAAAATTATGATGAACCTGTGATGATGAGAATTTATAGAATGCTCCTAATGCCTAATAATTGATGCGGAATGATACATGCAACTATCATTTCATCTCAAAATAAGATGGAATATCTACAAACTACATCATGTACTAATTCTTCCTTATGATCAGGTAGGATTATGACCTTTCTCCCTCACTTTCTGACACTAAATCTCTTTTTTTAAGCCCCCTTTCAACATGATAGAATTACTTCGGGCTTCCACTTGCACTACTCATTTGATTTATGTCAATGCTTTTCTTCCTTTTTTTAAGGGTATGGGAAAAATCACTACCTTCTTATATTATAGAAGAAGAAACTAGACACGATATTTGCAAGATGATATGTAATGCATATGTAAACTACATGAATAAGATGTTATGCAACTACATGACATGCACCAAAACTTTTTTGTGCATGTATGTTTTTCTATATATTTTTTCATTTTTTTACTAATGCAAGCAAAAATAAACAACTATTATGCAAGATCTACTATGCAATGTAAATGCAATCAAGAGAAAGAATGATAACAGGTACTCAATCTTCTTATGGTGGAGTGTAAAGTGAAAGTATGTGGTGGATGAGATCACACAACTAAGAGATAGAACCTTTAGAGAAAATCATATGTCCCTCTCTAATGACCTGTGTATAGGGTAATCAAGGGCTTTCTCTCTTAAATTTTAGTTTAAGGTCATGTTAGTGTTTGGTCATCTCAGGCTAAACAACCTTGTCAATCACTTTTCTTGGACAATTAAAATGGTCATTTATGTTCTCATGTCCTGGAGATGACTTACCCAATCACTTCCTTAGTTATTCAACTCAATTACGCATAAGATAAGCTCACAAAAATTTTGAAATTTCTCATTTTTCATGTGCACCCAACCATAGAGATTGATAAACTCATATGAAACCATGCATTTACTACTCCATAGATAACACTAGATAGCTTGTGGATCCTACATAAATAGAAAACCTAAAACAAAACTAATTTTACCAAGATAAAAACAATATGCTAAAATGAAAGAAAAACTAAGATAGTTGTTCTAGCACCCCCCAAGCTTGAATATGATTATGACCTCGTAGTCAAATTTCTAACTTAAGAGGTGGAACAGAGATACCCGACTAGTATGGTGTTGGTGGTTGGCTAGGGTCCTAGGGAGGAAACATCCCCTGGAAAGTCGGATCAAAAGTGTTATGACCCACTCCATGATTAACTAATAAATACCTCGAATTACGTGAAACACCTCTATTAGTGCGAGCATCAAATTAAAATATCATGGTTAATCAAAATAAGTTAAAATGTGAATCAATAGTTGAGTTTGAAGCATCTGAGGTAATTAATGTTAATGGCTATGATGATCGTTAGGTTAATTAAGTTGAGTTGAGAACTCACTTATGTTAATGATGTTTGAACTAATAACAAACACTCTTAAGCTTAAATCCTAGCCCTGAGATTGTGGAGAATTCAGAGTTTGAACCGATGCCAGAGGAATCATTCGAATCCGACTTTCGGGTCACGAGTTATGAGTTTTTGGAGCTTTGAGGGACTAGTTTGTAATTTTGGATAGTTGGTGGGCAAATTACATTTCGCCCCCTAGCCCTTTCTCCCTTATCACTTCCTCACCCGATAAAACAGTGAACGACCGCTTGAAGCGGCGCTCATCAGCCAGTGGCCGGATCACAGTAGCCAGAGGAGGAAATCGGGCGCGATTTCTTGGGCTTCACACCTCCGACCAGCAGCTGACCTCCGCCCACTCCTCTTCTTCTCTTCTTCCTCGCCCTAGGTGCACGCGCAGCACCTCAGCTAGCTGGGCGTCCGACCTGCTACACAGAGCAGCATCCGCAGCTATGGCCGGAGCTAGGGCCAGCGGTTGGAAGCCCTCCTGGGTGCGAGGAGCAGCACCCCACATCACCTCCACCGAATCCGGCCATCTATCTCCTCCCTTCACTCTTCTGGCCAGCACCTACCAGCGGCCCTACAGCTTGGGCGGCCGGCGACCTGCAGCTGCGGCAGCAGCTAGGCGCCTTTGGGGCGCAGCTACCACCTCGAACGGTGCTCTTTAGGTCCGACGTTGAGGCTCCGGTAAGATTCTGCGCCCATTAGCTACGATTCAACACCTAACCAAAGTTCCTTCCAACTTGTCCATACGTGACGAAGCTGTTGTTTGCAGTAGACTGAATCCTAGGGATGAACCAAGGAGGAAGATGACCCAGTGGTGCCTTTGAGCTTGACTACGAGGCTAGGATCCAAATCCACAACCATTAGATCGATTCAGCATTCGATTGAAGTTCAGTTAGAATTTACAGCAAGGTTAGTTATCAATCGGCTGAGTTATACAGTAATCGGCCGAGTTCCTTTATTTAGTACATCGAACAACATTTTGATCGGCCGAATTGCGTATGATTTGGCCGAGTTTCCCTTTATAGGAAAATCAATCAGGGTTTGGATCGGCCGAGTTGCGGGTGGATCGGCCGAGTTCCCAGCCAATCGGCCGAGTTCCCAGAGTGGTCGGCCGAGTTTCAAGAGTGAGTAGTAGTTCATTCAGTAATCATTATTTAACTCAATTTAAATGTTTAATTGCTTCTGTATCAGTTAGTATAACTTCTAAACGGTGTAGTACATACAATAGAGTATGTTAGTTTCATTGGAACTTGAAATACTTAATATGCTTAGTGAAAATGATGAAATTTCCTGTATTATAGTTGCAATGTATTTGCTGATTTAAAAATAGATGTTTAGCATCGAAAGTGGATAAATGATACTGAATCCTATTTAATGATGATAAAGGATATATATTTGCTTCATGTGTTATTCAGATTGTGCAATATGCATGAAAGGTGATATTCCTGTTTTAATGTTTATTTGTTAATCAGTTAATAGACTTAGGTGCCCTAACACCGTAGAACCCCTTCGACGGATCTGCTTCTTAGGGGTGAAACTCGTGTTGCAACATCATCCGTGCTTGTGTCACGGACAAACGAGGAAAGAGAGACAGTGTCCAACAACAATCATGCTTGTGTCACGATGGCACTGGGAAAAAGGGGGTTATCCAACACCATTCGTGCTTGTGTCACGAAGGTAACCCTGTGAGACTCTCCGCCTGTGTGCTCAGGTTTGCCAGGAGGAGTCTGGAGCACTCGTGGTAGTGCAGGACACGTGGTTGTGCATTGAGGCTGTGGAGCCTGGGGTCCTGTAGCAGAACAGGGCTGGCGTCAGACTTAGCATTTCTTGGGTGTGTCGCTAAGTCTTATACGGTGAGATAGTAGCATGAACTCGGTACAGATCTTTATATGCAGAGTACACTGCATATGATTAGGGCATAATAAAATAAGTATGTAATCATATAGGATCACAGTAAATTAAAGTATTCGAACTTGTGTGCTATTTCTTTATATCTGATTATCTGTTCAAATTATGTGCTATTGCATGGAAATGTGATTATATTCTGCAAATCTGTTATGTTATTAGAACTGCCTTGCTTAGTTCTGCATTTATGTTTAATTTCAATTTATAAACCTGATGAGTTGTTTAGTGATAGCTAAGTGAAATGCTATTCACTGAGCGAGTAGGCTCATACCTCTACTCAAAACATTTTCAGGTTATCATCAGCAGCAGGAAATCTGAAGGATCGTTTCATCCTAACGCCTAGTCTGTAGAAGGAATATGTAGTTAGTAGTTAGAGGTCTCTTAGTCCTTTCCCCTCGATCTTTGGGACAAGGTGTGAGTGAGAGAGTGAATGTGTATAAAGATGTAAATTATCTGTTATGCTTTATTTTACATCGGACAATGTAATATGTTGTAGACTCTGTTTATTTTGCTAGTCAGTTTATTAAAGATGCTTCCGCAGTTTGTTTAGTTTCATTTTACAGCATAAATCAGATTACCCTATTAATGTCTTTAAAATGTTTTAAAAAAGTGAAGAGTGGTTGGCTTATGTGTAAATCCCATCCTGTCGCATCCTAATCTCATGGTTTGTGGTTAATGTGAGATCAGGGCGTGACAAATTTTGGTATCAGAGCTTTGGTTTGAGTACGTAGTTACTCAAGGTCAGGGGACGATAAGAGACCGATAGGATTAAGGTTTAGGTGTCTTTCTTCTATCTGTAATTTTCTAAAAGGAAATGTTCTGTTATATTATTGCAGATAGCAGGAAGAGGATGTGGTCACGAGAATCAAGTAATGAGCTTAAGATGAGTCGTTAAGAATCATTAAGGTCAAAAGATAAAGTTATAAGTAAGGCGAATAATAAATGATGTGTTTTAGCTCTGGAAGGTCTGAGTGTTTAGATATCCTGGCCAGGTGTCTGAACACTTAGATTGACCAGTATCAAGCTACTCTGTCTGTTCTTCTATGGATGCCCTGGCCAGGTATGCAGAGGGAGGATAGGCTAGGGAGAAACCCTAGAAAGCTTAGGGTTAAGAAATCAGAAATTAATGTAGGAGTAAGAGATTAAATAAAGGATGTGATATAACTCCGACTTTATATTGCTTATTTGATTAAAGATCACTAGAAACGCTCTTATATTCATGAATTTAGACTTTCAGTTTGAACAACAAAGATGATTCTTTTATATTGTTGTGACATGAAGTGAATTGTGCAATGTTTGTTTTCTTTGTATTAAAGTAGACCCGAAATTATGTATAAATAAGTTTTCCCTAGGTGGATATTCTTTCCACATGTTTAAGATTAATAGGGGTTGATTAATCTCGAGTAGCGTTTGGCTTCAGGACTACAAGTTCGGCCTGGTCCGGCTGGCAGGATGCGTTACTGGGATCTAATGACTCCTATTAACAGTAAAATAAGAATAGACTCTGGATGATTTAGACCCGTAACATAGTGAGAATGTATATACACTAGGATGTTTTAACTACGATAAGAATTCTAAATGTTCTTTGTTCTTGAGAATTAGGGTTTGAGAAGCATAGACCCTAATCGGCCCAAAATAGGGTTTTGATGATACATAAATACAAATTTGATAAGTAAAGTGTCTCAGTAAATGATTTTTAGTATTTTATGTGTAACTCTGATTTGGCTAAAATTGAGATATGAGTTGGATATATATAATGTGAGCAACATTTGGAAAATATCAGAATTTTTGAAGAATGTTCTAACCTGTTTATCGGCCGAGTTTCAAACTCGACCGATCACATTTTCAGATTGATATAGCAGTGTGGTAATTGAATTTTATCTTTTTATTGGTATATCCAATTGATCTCAAATTTTAACTGTGCTTGAAAAACACAATTTTTGACAATCTTTTAAATTGGCGTAATTTGTGGATGACTTTTGACCTCTATAGTGAGGGTGTCGGTCGAGTTTGTAACTCGACCGAATCTGCTGCAGACTGTAAGATAGCAGTGCACTGTTTGATTTTTATTTATTTATTAGTAACTGTAAATGATCTCAAATTTTTACTGGAGGTCTAAAGCTTCATTTGGTATAGCATATAAAATTTCCAGAATTTTTTAGACTTCTGTTAGCCATTTAATAAACGAATTACAGAAACTATTGTGAAAACTGAATTTTCAGCCAATATAATTAAAGTTGAGTGTTGGGTTAATATGCTATTGACCCAAGCAACTCAAATTGATCTATATGATCGACCACACACACACAATAATGCTATGTTACTAATATGGACCAAAACCCTAGAATGATTAAAGTTGTAGTAGTTTAAGGGATATCATTAGTGATGTAACCTTGAATACTAGTAACTTTGTAAAATAAGACCTTGAGATTTGATCTATGTAAAGTAAACTGGCTTCGATAGTGATCTAGGGTTTTAAGGTAGATAATCTGAATGGTACATGAGCAACATGTAATGACTTAGAGAAAAGAGTAAGACATAAACCTGAAATGTAACAATAAGAAAGTAGCATAGAAAGCGGAGTATTACCCGATATATGATATGAAGATAGCTGATGAAGTTCATGTTTGTAAGACATGGCGTTACTATCTTTATGATGTGACAATAGATTACCACCCTGGTAAAGAGGATGTGGTGAATGATGCTATCAGCAGAAAGCCAAGTTCAACAGTTAATGCATTCTCTATGGCAGGTTTCAACAGAGACCTGTTAATAGAAATGTGGAAGTTAAACTTAGGCCTGGGGGTGACAACACAAAGTGATTTGATTGTACAGATGTAAGTTAAGCCTACTTCTTATGATCAGATCAAAGAACTACAAGAGGGTGATAGTGAATTAAACCAGACAATGCATGACATGATAGGAGGAAAAGAGACCAGAATTTAAGTTTTTAGATGATAAGGTGTTGTATTAGCATGACATGTTGTGTGTACCTCGAGATAGTGAATTGAAAGAAAAGATTCTTATGGAAGTGCATGTATTGATGTATGCTATGCTTTCAGGAAACACTAAGATGTATATGAATCTCAAGTAGTTGAAACGGATGGTCGGATATGCAGAAGGATATAGCTGAGAATGTGGTTAAAAGTAGTGTGTACCAGTAGGATAAGGCTGAACCCTAGAAATCTATAGCTACCTTGTAATCTTTTTCTATGCTTGAATGGGAGTGGGAATTTATCACAATGGATTTTGTGGTAAGATTACCCAGGACACCTAGAGGTTGTGACTCGATATGAATAATTGTGGATAGACTAATTTAGTCTGCTCACTTTTTTTTTATATTAAGTCGACCTTTGATGTCTCGAAACTTGACTAATATATACATGGATAAAATAATTAAGTTGCCTGGTAATCCAGTTTCAATTATATCATATTGAGTTTAGAAATACACAACTGATAATGGTACGGTTTGGGTATAAACCCAGACAATACAGATTTAGTAAACCATTAGATGCATGATTTCAAGATAGTAAGATAGCATTAAAATATGTAAATAAACCTAATTGCATGCTTCCTGTTATGTTAATGTGTATGACTTAACATTTACATGAATTGGCGCATTTCTCTAAGGTATTATTAGAATTCTTAAGTACTTTTAAATATTTGTGTTATGATACGAAAATAACTCTTAATTGAGTTATACGATGCATAAACCAGGAATTTGGTTAATATGCACGTTCTTCGAGAAATTTCAGAAAATTGAAAAATAGTACAGATGGTTTCTTATAGGTGAAGTAAATTATTCTTATTGGTGTAATAAGATGTTCAATTACATGAATTTAGTATGTATATGCCAAAATTGATTTGAGTTTGGAATATTTATGAATTTTTAATCTGCCTGCATGCATGATATAAAGATTACTCAGTAATTACAATGATTTGAAATATACTGTTCTGCCAGTTCTAGAATGATACCGTATTGTGATTTGAACTACAATCAAACAAATGAGATAACGAAAACCCTAAGAGTAGGGTGTTGCCATGTGATTAGTGAATGAGATAACCCTAAGAGTAGGGAGTTGGCATGTGATGAATGAATAAGGCAAATGAAACCCTAAGGATAGGGTGTGCGATGAATCAAGTATTTTGATATCAATTTTCATTATGAGATGTGATGATGTTTAACAGTTAAATTGTATGATTTTATTCTAGTACCAGATTGACATGCATTCTGTTTATTTAAGAATTTTAGTTTGCCTGCATGTATAGTATGATAATTTCTCAGTAATTACCATAAATTGAGATACTGTTATAACAGTTATGGAAAGACAATGTATTGTGGTTTGATCTGGAATCAGATCAGATGTGTCCTAGGTTAAGGGACCTATGCAGATGGTTGATCAGAGGATCAAGAAACTCACGAATTGTGAGGTACCATTAGTGATAGTTTTGTGGATAAATCTTAACCTAGAGGAAGCCACATGGGAACACGAGTCAGAAATGAGTGACAAGTTTCCTTTCTCTTTTAGGAATTTCGGGACGAAATTCTTTTAAGGGGAAAAGGTTGTTATGACCCACTCCATGATTAACTAATAAATACCTCGAATTACGTGAAACACCTCTATAAGTGTGAGCATCAAATTAAAATATCATGGTTAATCAAAATAAGTTAAAATGTGAATCAATAGTTGAGTTTGAAGCATCTGAGGCAATTAATGTTAATGGCTATGATGATCGTTAGGTTAATTAAGTTGAGTTGAGAACTCACTTATGTTAATGATGTTTGAACTAATAACAAACACTCTTAAGCTTAAATCCTAGCCCTGAGATTGTGGAGAATTCATAGTTTGAACCGATGCCAGAGGAATCATTCGAATCCGACTTTCGGGTCACGAGTTATGAGTTTTTGGAGCTTTGAGGGACTAGTTTGTAATTTTGGATAGTTGGTGGGAAAATTACATTTCGCCCCCTAGCCCTTTCTCCCTTATCACTTCCTCACCCGATAAAACAGTGAACGACCGCTTGAAGCGGCGCTCATCAGCCAGTGGCCCGATCACAGTAGCCAGAGGAGGAAATCGGGGGCGATTTCTTGGGCTTCACACCTCCGACCAGCAGCTGACCTCCGCCCACTCCTCTTCTTCTCTTCTTCCTCACCCTAGGTGCACGCGCAGCACCTCAGCTAGCTGGGCGTCTGACCTGCTGCACAGAGCAGCAGCCGCAGCTATGGCCGGAGCTAGGGCCAGCGGTTGGAAGCCCTCCTGGGTGCGAGGAGCAGCACCCCACATCACCTCCACCGAATCCGGCCATCTATCTCCTCCCTTCACTCTTCTGGCCAGCACCTACCAGTGGCCCTACAGCTTGGGCGGCCGGCGGCCTGCAGCTGCGGCAGCAGCTAGGCGCCTTTGGGGCGCAGCTACCACCTCGAACGGTGCTCTTTAGGTCCGACGTTGAGGCTCCGGTAAGATTCCGTGGCCATTAGCTACGATTCAACACCTAACCAAAGTTCCTTCCAACTTGTCCATACGTGACGAAGCTGTTGTTTGCAGTAGACTGAATCCTAGGGATGAACCAAGGAGGAAGATGACCCAGTGGTGCCTTTGAGCTTGACTACGAGGCTAGGATCCAAATCCGCAACCATTAGATCGATTTAGCATTCGATTGAAGTTCAGTTAGAATTTACAGCAGGGTTAGTTATCAATCGGCTGAGTTATACAGTAATCGGCTGAGTTCCTTTATTTAGTACATCGAACAGCATTTTGATCGGCCGAATTGCGTATGATTCGGCCGAGTTTCCCTTTATAGGAAAATCAATCAGGGTTTGGATCGGCCGAGTTGCGGGTGGATCGGCCGAGTTCCCAGCCAATCGGCCGAGTTCCCAGAGTGGTCGGCCGAGTTTCAAGAGTGAGTAGTAGTTCATTCAGTAATCATTATTTAACTCAATTTAAATGTTTAATTGCTTCTGTATCAGTTAGTATAACTTCTAAACGGTGTAGTACATACAATAGAGTATGTTAGTTTCATTGGAACTTGAAATACTTAATATGCTTAGTGAAAATGATGAAATTTCCTGTATTATAGTTGCAATGTATTTGCTGATTTAAAAATAAATGTTTAGCATCGAAAGTGGATAAATGATACTGAATCCTGTTTAATGATGATAAAGGATATATATTTGCTTCATGTGTTATTCAGATTGTGCAGTATGCATGAAAGGTGATATTCCTGTTTTAATGTTTATTTGTTAATCAGTTAATAGACTTAGGTGCCCTAACACCGTAGAACCCCTTCGACGAATCTGCTTCTTAGGGGTGAAACTCGTGTTGCAACATCATCCGTGCTTGTGTCACGGACAAACGAGGAAAGAGAGACAATGTCCAACAACAATCGTGCTTGTGTCACGATGGCACTGGGAAAAAGGGGGTTATCCAACACCATTCGTGCTTGTGTCACGAAGGTAACCCTGTGAGACTCTCCGCCTGTGTGCTCAGGTTTGCCAGGAGGAGTCTGGAGCACTCGTGGTAGTGCAGCACACGTGGTTTTGCATTGAGGCCGTGGAGCCTGGGGTCCTGTAGCAGAACAGGGCTGGCGTCAGACTTAGCATTTCCCGGGTGTGTCGCTAAGTCTTATACGGTGAGATAGTAGCAAGAACTTGCTACGGATCTTTATATGCAGAGTACACTGCATATGATTAGGGCATAATAAAATAAGTATGTAATCATATAGGATCACAGTAAATTAAAGTATTCGAACTTGTGTGCTATTTCTTTATATCTGATTATTTGTTCAAATTATGTGCTATTGCATGGAAATGTGATTATATTCTGCAAATCTGTTATGTTATTAGAACTTCCTTGCTTAGTTCTGCATTTATGTTTAATTTCAATTTATAAACCTGATGAGTTGTTTAGTGATAGCTAAGTGAAATGCTATTCACTGAGCGAGTAGGCTCATACCTCTACTCAAAACATTTTCAGGTTATCATCAGCAGCAGGAAATCTGAAGGATCGTTTCATCCTAACGCCTAGTTTGTAGAAGGAATATGTAGTTAGTAGTTAGAGGTCTCTTAGTCCTTTCCCCTCGATCTTTGGGACAAGGTGTGAGTGAGAGAGTGAATGTGTATAAAGATGTAAATTATCTGTTATGCTTTATTTTACGTCGGACAATGTAATATGTTGTAGACTCTATTTATTTTGCTAGTCAATTTAATTAAGATGCTTCCGCAGTTTGTTTAGTTTCATTTTACAGCATAAATCAGATTACCCTATTAATGTCTTTAAAATGTTTTAAAAAAGTGAAGAGTGGTTGGCTTATGTGTAAATCTCATCCTGTCACGTCCTAATCTCATGGTTTGTGGTTAATGTGAGATCGGGGCGTGACAAATTTTGGTATCAGAGCTTTGGTTTGAGTACATAGTTACTCAAGGTCAGGGGACGATAAGAGACCAATAGGATTAAGGTTTAGGTGTCTTTCTTCTATCTGTAATTTTCTAACAGAAAATGTTCTGTTATATTATTGCAGATAGCAGGAAGAGGATGTGGTCACGAGAATCAAGTAATGAGCTTAAGATGAGTCGTTAAGAATCATTAAGGTCAAAAGATAAAGTTTTAAGTAAGGCGAATAATAAATGATGTGTTTTAGCTCTGGAAGGTCTGAGTATTGAGATACCCTGGCCAGGTGTCTGAATACTTAGATTGACCAGTATCAAGCTACTCTGTCTGTTCTTCTATGGATGCCCTGGCCAGGTATGCAGAGGGAGGATAGGCTAGGGAGAAACCCTAGAAATCTTAGGGTTAAGAAATCAGAAATTAATGTAGGAGTAAGAGATTAAATAAAGGATGTGATATAACTCCTACTTTATATTGCTTATTTGATTAAAGATCACTAGAAACGCTATTATATGCATGAATTTAGACTTTCAGTTTGAACAACAAAGATGATTCTTTTATATTGTTGTGACATGAAGTGAATTGTTTAATGTTTGTTTTCTTTGTATTAAAGTAGACCCGAAATTATGTATAAATAAGTTTTCCCTAGGTGGATATTCTTTCCACATGTTTAAGATTAATGGGGGTTGATTAATCTCGAGTA
Organism: Alisma plantago-aquatica; assembly: GCA_963693085.1. Taxonomy (NCBI): domain Eukaryota; kingdom Viridiplantae; phylum Streptophyta; class Magnoliopsida; order Alismatales; family Alismataceae; genus Alisma; species Alisma plantago-aquatica. Next base: position 1,376,304,455 of record OY856412.1, on the reverse strand, counting down.
GCTCTTGGCTTCAGGACTACAGGTTCGGCCTGGTCCGGCTGGCAGGATGCGTTACTGGGATCTAATGACTCCTATTAACAGTAAAATAAGAATAGACTCTGGATGATTTAGACCCGTCACATAGTGAGAATGTATATACACTAGGATGTTTTAACTACGATAAGAATTCTAAATGTTCTTTGTTCTTGAGAATTAGGGTTTGAGAAGCATAGACCCTAATCGGCCCAAAATAGGGTTTTGATGATACATAAATACAAATTTGATAAGTAAAGTGTCTCAGTAAATGATTTTTAGTATTTTATGTGTAACTCTGATTTGGCTAAAATTGGGATATGAGTGTGATATATATAATGTGAGCAACATTTGGAAAATATCGGAATTTTTGAAGAATGTTCTAACCTGTTTATCGTCCGAGTTTCAAACTCGACCGATCACATTTTCAGATTGATATAGCAGTGTGGTAATTGAATTTTATCTTTTTATTGGTATATCCAATTGATCTCAAATTTTAACGGTGTTTGAAAAACACAATTTTAGACACTCTGTTAAATTGGCGTAATTTTTGGATGACTTTTGACCTCTATAGTGAGGGTGTCGTTCGAGTTTGTAACTCGACCGAATCTGCTGCAGACTGCAATATAGCAGTGCACTGTTTGATTTTTAGTTATTGATTGGTAACTTTAAATGATCTTAACTTTTTACTGGAGGTCTAAAACTTCATTAGGTATAGAATATAAAATTTCCAGAATTTTTGAAACTTCTGTTAGCCATTTAATAAACGAATTACAGAAACTATTGTGAAAACTAAATTTTCAGCCAATATAATTAAAGTTGAGTGTTGGGTTAATATGCTATTGACCCAAGCAACTCAAATTGATCTATATGATCGACCACACACACACAATAATGCTATGTTACTAATATGTACCAAAACCCTAGAATGATTAAAGTTGTAGTAGTTTAAGGGATATCATTAGTGATGTAACCTTGAATACTAGTAACTTTGTAAAATAAGACCTTGAGATTTGATCTATGTAAAGTAAACTGGCTTCGATAGTGATCTAGGGTTTTAAGGTAGATAATCTGAATGGTACATGAGCAACATGTAATGACTTAGAGAAAAGAGCAAGACATAAACCTGAAATGTAACAATAAGAAAGTAGCATAGAAAGCGGAGTATTACCCGATATATGATATGAAGATAGCTGATGAAGTTCATGTTTATAAGACATGGCGTTACTATCTTTATGATGTGACAATAGATTAGCACCCTGGTAAAGAGGATGTGGTGAATGATGCTATCAGCAGAAAGCCAAGTTCAACAGTTAATGCATTCTTTATGGCAGGTTTCAACAGAGACCTGTTAATAGAAATGTGGAAGTTAAACTTAGGCCTGGGGGTGACAACACAAAGTGATTTGATTGTACAGATGTAAGTTAAGCCTACTTCTTATGATCAGATCAAGGAACTACAAGAGGGAGATAGTGAATTAAACCAGACCATGCATGACATGATAGGAGGAAAAGAGACCAGAATTTAAGTTTTTAGATGATAAGGTGTTGTATTAGCATGACATGTTGTGTGTACCTCGAGATAGTGAATTGAAAGAAAAGATTGTTATGGAAGTGCATGTATTGATGTATGCTATGCTTTCAGAAAACACTAAGATGTATATGAATCTCAAGTAGTTGAAACGGATGGTCGGATATGCAGAAGGATATAGCTGAGAATGTGGTTAAAAGTAGTGTGTACCAGTAGGATAAGGCTGAACCCTAGAAATCTATAGCTACCTTGTAATCTTTTTCTATGCTTGAATGGGAGTGGGAATTTATCACAATGGATTTTGTGGTAAGATTACCCAGGACACCTAGAGGTTGTGACTCGATATGAATAATTGTGGATAGACTAATTTAGTCTGCTCACTTTTTTTTTTATATTAAGTCGACCTTTGATGTCTCGAAACTTGACTAATATATACATGGATAAAATAATTAAGTTTCCTGGTAATCCAGTTTCAATTATATCATATTGAGTTTAGAAATACCCAACTGATAATGGTACGTATTGGGTATAAACCCAGACAATACAGATTTAGTAAACCATTAGATGCATGATTTCAAGATAGTAAGATAGCATTAAAATATGTAAATAAACCTAATTGCATGCTTCCTATTATGTTAATGTGTATGACTTAACATTTACATGAATTGGCGCATTTCTCTAAGGTATTATTAGAATTCTTAAGTACTTTTAAATATTTGTGTTATGATACGAAAATAACTCTTAATTGAGTTATACGATGCATAAACCAGGAATTTGGTTAATATGCACGTTCTTCGAGAAATTTCAGAAAATTGAAAAATAGTACAGATGGTTTCTTATAGGTGAAGTAAATTATTCTTATTGGTGTAATAAGATGTTCAATTACATGAATTTAGTATGTATATGCCAAAATTGATTTGAGTTTGGAATATTTATGAATTTTTAATCTGCCTGCATGCATGATATAAAGATTACTCAGTAATTACAATGATTTGAAATATACTGTTCTGCCAGTTCTAGAATGATACCGTATTGTGATTTGAACTACAATCAAACAAATGAGATAACGGAAACCCTAAGAGTAGGGTGTTGCCATGTGATTAGTGAATGAGATAACCCTAAGAGTAGGGTGTTGGCATGTGATGAATGAATAAGGCAAATGAAACCCTAAGGATAGGGTGTGCGATGAATCAAGTATTTTGATATCAATTTTCATTATGAGATGTGATGATGTTTAACAGTTAAATTGCATGATTTTATTCTATTACCAGATTGACATGCATTCTTTTTATTTAAGAATTTTAGTTTGCCTGCATGTATAGTATGATAATTTCTCAGTAATTACCATAAATTGAGATACTGTTATAACAGATCTGGAAAGACAATGTATTGTGGTTTGATCTGGAATCAGATCAGATGTGTCCTAGGTTAAGGGACCTATGCAGATGGTTGATCAGAGGATCAAGAAACTCACGAATTGTGAGGTACCATTAGTGATAGTTTTGTGGAGAAATCTTAACCTAGAGGAAGCCACGTGGGAACACGAGTCAGAAATGAGTGACAAGTTTCCTTTCTCTTTTAGGAATTTCGGGACGAAATTCTTTTAAGGGGAAAAGGTTGTTATGACCCACTCCATGATTAACTAATAAATACCTCGAATTACGTGAAACACCTCTATTAGTGCGAGCATCAAATTAAAATATCATGGTTAATCAAAATAAGTTAAAATGTGAATCAATAGTTGAGTTTGAAGCATATGAGGTAATTAATGTTAATGGCTATGATGATCGTTAGGTTAATTAAGTTGAGTTGAGAACTCACTTATGTTAATGATGTTTGAACTAATAACAAACACTCTTAAGCTTAAATCCTAGCCCTAAGATTGTGGAGAATTCAGAGTTTGAACCGATGCCAGAGGAATCATTCGAATCCGACTTTCGGGTCACGAGTTATGAGTTTTTGGAGCTTTGAGGGACTAGTTTGTAATTTTGGATAGTTGGTGGGAAAATTACATTTCGCCCCCTAGCCCTTTCTCCCTTATCACTTCCTCACCCGATAAAACAGTGAACGACCGTTTGAAGCGGCGCTCATCAGCCAGTGGCCCGATCACAGTAGCCAGAGGAGGAAATCGGGGGCGATTTCTTGGGCTTCACACCTCCGACCAGCAGCTGACCTCCGCCCACTCCTCTTCTTCTCTTCTTCCTCGCCCTAGGTGCACGCGCAGCACCTCAGCTAGCTGGGCGTCTGACCTACTGCACAGAGCAGCAGCCGCAACTATGGCCGGAGCTAGGGCCAGCGGTTGGAAGCCCTCCTGGGTGCGAGGAGCAGCACCCCACATCACCTCCACCGAATCCGGCCATCTATCTCCTCCCTTCACTCTTCTGGCTAGCACCTACCAGCGGCCCTACAGCTTGGGCGGCCGGCGGCCTGCAGCTGCGGAAGCAGCTAGGCGCCTTTGGGGCGCAGCTACCACCTCGAACGTTGCTCTTTAGGTCCGACGTTGAGGCTCCGGTAAGATTCCGCGGCCATTAGCTACGATTCAACACCTAACCAAAGTTCCTTCCAACTTGTCCATACGTGACGAAGCTGTTGTTTGCAGTAGACTGAATCCTAGGGATGAACCAAGGAGGAAGATGACCCAGTGGTGCCTTTGAGCTTGACTACTAGGCTAGGATCCAAATCCGCAACCATTAGATCGATTTAGCATTCGATTGAAGTTCAGTTAGAATTTACAGCAGGGTTAGTTATCAATCGGCTGAGTTATACAGTAATCGGCCGAGTTCCTTTATTTAGTACATCGAACAGCATTTTGATCGGCCGAATTGCGTATGATTCGGCCGAGTTTCCCTTTATAGGAAAATCAATCAGGGTTTGGATCGGCCGAGTTGCGGGTGGATCGGCCGAGTTCCCAGCCAATCGGCCGAGTTCCCAGAGTGGTCGGCCGAGTTTCAAGAGTGAGTAGTAGTTCATTCAGTAATCATTATTTAACTCAATTTAAATGTTTAATTGCTTCTGTATCAGTTAGTATAACTTCTAAACAGTGTAGTACATACAATAGAGTATGTTAGTTTCATTGGAACTTGAAATACTTAATATGCTTAGTGAAAATGATGAAATTTCCTGTATTATAGTTTCAATGTATTTGCTGATTTAAAAATAGATGTTTAGCATCGAAAGTGGATAAATGATACTGAATCATGTTTAATGATGATAAAGGATATATATTTGCTTCATGTGTTATTCATATTGTGCAATATGCATGAAAGGTGATATTCCTGTTTTAATGTTTATTTGTTAATCAGTTAATAGACTTAGGTGCCCTAACACCGTAGAACCCCTTCGACGAATCTGCTTCTTAGGGGTGAAACTCGTGTTGCAACATCATCCGTGCTTGTGTCACGGACAAACAAGGAAAGAGAGACAATGTCCAACAACAATCGTGCTTGTGTCACGATGGCACTGGGAAAAAGGGGGTTATCCAACACCATTCGTGCTTGTGTCACGAAGGTAACCCTGTGAGACTCTCCGCCTGTGTGCTCAGGTTTGCCAGGAGGAGTCTGGAGCACTCGTGGTAGTGCAGCACACGTGGTTGTGCATTGAGGCCGTGGAGCCTGGGGTCCTGTAGCAGAACAGGGCTGGCGTCAGACTTAGCATTTCCCGGGTGTGTCGCTAAGTCTTATACGGTGAGATAGTAGCATGAACTTGCTACGGATCTTTATATGCAGAGTACACTGCATATGATTAGGGCATAATAAAATAAGTATGTAATCATATAGGATCACAGTAAATTAAAGTATTCGAACTTGTGTGCTATTTCTTTATATCTGATTATCTGTTCAAATTATGTGCTATTGCATGGAAATGTGATTATATTCTGCAAATCTGTTATGTTATTAGAACTGCCTTGCTTAGTTCTGCATTTATGTTTAATTTCAATTTATAAACCTGATGAGTTGTTTAGTGATAGCTAAGTGAAATGCTATTCACTGAGCGAGTAGGCTCATACCTCTACTCAAAACATTTTCAGGTTATCATCAGCAGTAGGAAATCTAAAGGATCGTTTCATCCTAATGCCTAGTCTGTAGAAGGAATATGTAGTTAGTAGTTAGAGGTCTCTTAGTCCTTTCCCCTCAATCTTTGGGACAAGGTGTGAGTGAGAGAGTGAATGTGTATAAAGATGTAAATTATCTGTTATGCTTTATTTTACGTCGGACAATGTAATATGTTGTAGACTATGTTTATTTTGCTAGTCAGTTTAATAAAGATGCTTCCGCAGTTTGTTTAGTTTCATTTTACAGCATAAATCAGATTACCCTATTAATGTCTTTAAAATGTTTTAAAAAAGTGAAGAGTGGTTGGCTTATGTGTAAATCCCATCATGTCGCGTCCTAATCTCATGGTTTGTGGTTAATGTGAGATCGGGGCGTGACAAATTTTAGTATCAGAGCTTTGGTTTGAGTACGTAGTTACTCAAGGTCAGGGGACGATAAGAGACCAATAGGATTAAGGTTTAGGTGTCTTTCTTCTATCTGTAATTTTCTAACAGGAAATGTTCTGTTATATTATTGCAGATAGCAGGAAGAGGATGTGGTCACGAGAATCAAGTAATGAGCTTAAGATGAGTCGTTAAGAATCATTAAGGTCAAAAGATAAAGTTATAAGTAAGGCGAATAATAAATGATGTGTTTTAGCTCTGGAAGGTCTGAATGTTTAGATACCCTGGCCAGGTGTCTGAATACTTAGATTGACCAGTATCAAGCTACTCTGTCTGTTCTTCTCTGGATGCCCTGGCCAGGTATGCAGTGGGAGGATAGGCTAGGGAGAAACCCTAGAAATCTTAGGGTTAAGAAATCAGAAATTAATGTAGGAGTAAGAGATTAAATAAAGGATGTGATATAACTCTTACTTTATATTGCTTATTTGATTAAAGATCACTAGAAACGCTCTTATATGCATGAATTTAGACTTTCAGTTTGAACAACAAAGATGATTCTTTTATATTGTTGTGACATGAAGTGAATTGTTTAATGTTTGTTTTCTTTGTATTAAAGTAGACCCGAAATTATGTATAAATAAGTTTTCCCTAGGTGGATATTCTTTCCACATGTTTAAGATTAATAGGGGTTGATTAATCTCGAGTAGCTCTTGGCTTCAGGACTACAGGTTCGGCCTGGTCCGGCTGGCAGGATGCGTTACTGGGATCTAATGACTCCTATTAACAGTAAAATAAGAATAGACTCTGGATGATTTAGACCTGTAACATAGTGAGAATGTATATACACTAGGATGTTTTAACTACGATAAGAAGTCTAAATGTTCTTTGTTCTTGAGAATTAGGGTTTGAGAAGCATAGACCCTAATCGGCCCAAAATAGGGTTTTGATGATACATAAATACAAATTTGATAAGTAAAGTGTCTCAGTAAATGATTTTTAGTATTTTATGTGTAACTCTGATTTGGCTAAAATTGGGATATGAGTTGGATATATATAATGTGAGCAACATTTGGAAAATATCAGAATTTTTGAAGAATGTCCTAACCTGTTTATCGGCCGAGTTTCAAACTCGACCGATCACATTTTCAGATTGATATAGTAGTGTGGTAATTGACTTTTATCTTTTTAGTGGTATATCCAATTGATCTCAAATTTTAAATTTGCATGAAAAACACAATTTTAGACACTCTGTTAAATTGGCGTAATTTTTGGATGACGTTTGACCTCTATAGTGAGGGTGTCGGTCGAGTTTGTAACTCGGCCGAATCTGCTGCAGACTGCAATATAGCAGTGCACTGTTTGATTTTTATTTATTTATTGGTAACTTCAAATGATCTCAAATTTTTACTGGAGGTCTAAAACTTCATTAGGTATATCATATAAAATTTACGGAATTTTTGAAACTTATGTTAGCCATTTAATAAACGAATTACAGAAACTATTGTGAAAACCGAATTTTCAGCCAATATAATTAAAGTTGAGTGTTGGGTTAATATGCTATTGACCAAAGCAACTCAAATTGATCTATATGATCGACCACACATACACAATAATGCTATATTACTAATATGGACCAAAACCCTAGAATGATTAAAGTTGTAGTAGTTTAAGGGATATAATTAGTGATGTAACCTTGAATACTAGTAACTTTGTAAAATAAGACCTTGAGATTTGATCTATGTAAAGTAAACTGGCTTCGATAGTGATCTAGGGTTTTAAGGTAGATAATCTGAATGGTACATGAGCAACATGTAATGACTTAGAGAAAAGAGTAAGACATAAACCTGAAATGTAACAATAAGAAAGTAGCATAGAAAGCGGAGTATTACCCGATATATGATATGAAGATAGCTGATGAAGTTCATGTTTATAAGACATGGCGTTACTATCTTTATGATGTGACAATAGATTACCACCCTGGTAAAGAGGATGTGGTGAATGATGCTATCAGCAGAAAAGCCAAGTTCAACAGTTAATGCATTCTCTATGGCAGGTTTCAACAGAGACCTGTTAATAGAAATGTGGAAGTTAAACTTAGGCCTGGGGGTGACAACATAAAGTGATTTGATTGTACAGATGTAAGTTAAGCCTACTTCTTATGATCAGATCAAGGAACTACAAGAGGGTGATAGTGAATTAAACCAGACCATGCATGACATGATAGGAGGAAAAGAGACCAGAATTTAAGTTTTTAGATGATAAGGTGTTGTATTAGCATGACATGTTGTGTGTACCTCGAGATAGTGAATTGAAAGAAAAGATTCTTATGGAAGTGCATGTATTGATGTATGCTATGCTTTCAGGAAACACTAAGATGTATATGAATCTCAAGTAGTTAAAACGGATGGTCGGATATGCAGAAGGATATAGCTGAGAATGTGGTTAAAAGTAGTGTGTACCAGTAGGATAAGGCTGAACCCTAGAAATCTATAGCTACCTTGTAATCTTTTTCTATGCTTGAATGGGAGTGGGAATTTATCACAATGGATTTTGTGGTAAGATTACCCAGGACACCTAGAGGTTGTGACTCGATATGAATAATTGTGGATAGACTAATTTAGTCTGCTCACTTTTTTTTTATATTAAGTCGACCTTTGATGTCTCGAAACTTGACTAATATATACATGGATAAAATAATTAAGTTGCCTGGTAATCCAGTTTCAATTATATCATATTGAGTTTAGAAATACACAACTGATAATGGTACGGTTTGGGTATAAACCCAGACAATACAGATTTAGTAAACCATTAGATGCATGATTTCAAGATAGTAAGATAGCATTAAAATATGTAAATAAAACTAATTGCATGCTTCCTGTTATGTTAATGTGTATGACTTAACATTTACATGAATTGGCGCATTTCTCTGAGGTATTATTAGAATTCTTAAGTACTTTTAAATATTTGTGTTATGATACGAAAATAACTCTTAATTGAGTTATACGATGCATAAATCAGGAATTTGGTTAATATGCACATTCTTCGAGAAATTTCAGAAAATTGAAAAATAGTACAGATGGTTTCTTATAGGTGAAGTAAATTATTCTTATTGGTGTAATAAGATGTTCAATTACATGAATTTAGTATGTATATGCCAAAATTGATTTGAGTTTGGAATATTTATGAATTTTTAATCTGCCTGCATGCATGATATAAAGATTACATAGTAATTACAATGATTTGAAATATACTGTTCTGCCAGTTCTAGAATGATACCATATTGTGATTTGAACTGCAATCAAACAAATGAGATAACGGAAACCCTAAGAGTAGGGTGTTTCCATGTGATTAGTGAATGAGATAACCCTAAGAGCAGGGTGTTGGCATGTGATGAATGAATAAGGCAAATGAAACCCTAAGGATAGGGTGTGCGATGAATCAAGTATTTTGATATCAATTTTCATTATGAGATGTGATGATGTTTAACAGTTAAATTGCATGATTTTATTCTAGTACCAGATTGACATGCATTCTGTTTATTTAAGAATTTTAATTTGCCTGCATGTATAATATGATAATTTCTCAGTAATTACCATAAATTGAGATACTGTTATAACAGTTCTGGAAAGACAATGTATTGTGGTTTGATCTGGAATGAGATCAGATGTGTCCTAGGTTAAGGGACCTATGCAGATGGTTGATCAGAGGATCAAGAAACTCACGAATTGTGAGGTGCCATTAGTGATAGTTTTGTGGAGAAATCTTAACCTAGAGGAAGCCACGTGGGAACACGAGTCAGAAATGAGTGACAAGTTTCCTTTCTCTTTTAGGAATTTCGGGACGAAATTCTTTTAAGGGGAAAAGGTTGTTATGACCCACTCCATGATTAACTAATAAATACCTCGAATTACGTGAAACACCTCTATTAGTGCGAGCATCAAATTAAAATATCATGGTTAATCAAAATAAGTTAAAATGTGAATCAATAGTTGAGTTTGAAGCATCTGAGGTAATTAATGTTAATGGCTATGATGATCGTTAGGTTAATTAAGTTGAGTTGAGAACTCACTTATGTTAATGATGTTTGAACTAATAACAAACACTCTTAAGCGTAAATCCTAGCCCTGAGATCGTGGAGAATTCAGAGTTTGAACTGATGCCAGAGGAATCATTCGAATCCGACTTTCGGGTCACGAGTTATGAGTTTTTGGAGCTTTAAGGGACTAGTTTGTAATTTTGGATAGTTGGTGGGCAAATTACATTTCGCCCCCTAGCCCTTTCTCCCTTATCACTTCCTCACCCGATAAAACAGTGAACGACCGCTTGAAGCGGCGCTCATCAGCCAGTGGCCCGATCACAGTAGCCAGAGGAGGAAATCGGGGGCGATTTCTTGGGCTTCACACCTCCGACCAGCAGCTGACCTCCGCCCACTCCTCTTCTTCTCTTCTTCCTCGCCCTAGGTGCACGCGCAGCACCTCAGCTAGTTGGGCGTCCGACTTGCTGCACAGAGCAGCAGCCGCAGCTATGGCCGGAGCTAGGGCTAGCGGTTGGAAGCCCTCCTGGGTGCGAGGAGCAGCACCCCACATCACCTCCACCGAATCCGGCCATCTATCTCCTCCCTTCACTCTTCTGGCCAGCACCTACCAGCGGCCCTACAGCTTGGGCGGCCGGCGGCCTGCAGCTGCGGCAGCAGCTAGGCGCCTTTGGGGCGCAGCTACCACCTCGAACGGTGCTCTTTAGGTCCGACGTTGAGGCTCCGATAAGATTCTGCGCCCATTAGCTACGATTCAACACCTAACCAAAGTTCCTTCCAACTTGTCCATACGTGACGAAGCTGTTGTTTGCAGTAGACTGAATCCTAGGGATGAACCAAGGAGGAAGATGACCCAGTGGTGCCTTTGAGCTTGACTACGAGGCTAGGATCCAAATCCGCAACCATTAGATCGATTTAGCATTCGATTGAAGTTCAGTTAGAATTTATAGCAAGGTTAGTTATCAATCGGCTGAGTTATACAGTAATCGGCCGAGTTCCTTTATTTAGTACATCGAACAGCATTTTGATCGGCCGAATTGCGTATGATTCGGCCGAGTTTCCCTTTATAGGAAAATCAATCAGGGTTTGGATCGGCCGAGTTGCGGGTGGATCGGCCGAGTTCCCAGCCAATCGGCCGAGTTCCCAGAGTGGTCGGCCGAGTTTCAAGAGTGAGTAGTAGTTCATTCAGTAATCATTATTTAACTCAATTTAAATGTTTAATTGCTTCTGTATCAGTTAGTATAACTTCTAAACGGTGTAGTACATACAATAGAGTATGTTAGTTTCATTGGAACTTGAAATACTTAATATGCTTAGTGAAAATGATGAAATTTCCTGTATTATAGTTGCAATGTATTTGCTGATTTAAAAATAGATGTTTAGCATCGAAAGTGGATAAATGATACTGAATCCTGTTTAATGATGATAAAGGATATATATTTGCTTCATGTGTTATTCAGATTGTGCAATATGCATGAAAGGTGATATTCCTGTTTTAATGTTTATTTGTCAATCATTTAATAGACTTAGGTGCCCTAACACCATAGAACCCCTTCGACGGATCTGCTTCTTAGGGGTGAAACTCGTGTTGCAACATCATCCGTGCTTGTGTCACGGACAAACGAGGAAAGAGAGACAGTGTCCAACAACAATCGTGCTTGTGTCACGATGACACTGGGAAAAAGGGGGTTATCCAACACCATTCGTGCTTGTGTCACGAAGGTAACCCTGTGAGACTCTCCGCCTATGTGCTCAGGTTTGCCAGGAGGAGTCTGGAGCACTCGTGGTAGTGCAGCACACGTGGTTGTGCATTGAGGCCGTGGAGCCTGGGGTCCTGTAGCAGAACAGGGCTGGCGTCAGACTTAGCATTTCCCGGGTGTGTCGCTAAGTCTTATACGGTGAGATAGTAGCATGAACTTGCTACGGATCTTTATATGCAGAGTACACTGCATATGATTAGGGCATAATAAAATAAGTATGTAATCATATAGGATCACAGTAAATTAAAGTATTCAAACTTGTGTGCTATTTCTTTATATCTGATTATCTGTTCAAATTATGTGCTATTGCATGGAAATGTGATTATATTCTGCAAATCTGTTATGTTATTAGAACTGCCTTGCTTAGTTCTGCATTTATGTTTAATTTCAATTTATAAACCTGATGAGTTGTTTAGTGATAGCTAAGTGAAATGCTATTCACTGAGCGAGTAGGCTCATACCTCTACTCAAAACATTTTCAGGTTATCATCAGCATTAGGAAATCTGAAGGATCGTTTCATCCTAACGCCTAGTCTGTAGACGGAATATGTAGTTAGTAGTTAGAGGTCTCTTAGTCCTTTCCCCTCGATCTTTGGGACAAGGTGTGAGTGAGAGAGTGAATGTGTATAAAGATGTAAATTATCTGTCATGCTTTATTTTACGTCGGACAATGTAATATGTTGTAGACTCTGTTTATTTTGCTAGTCAGTTTAATAAAGATGCTTCCGCAGTTTGTTTAGTTTCATTTTACAGCATAAATCAGATTACCCTATTAATGTCTTTAAAATGTTTTAAAAAAGTGAAGAGTGGTTGGCTTATGTGTAAATCCCATCCTGTCGCGTCCTAATCTCATGGTTTGTGGTTAATGTGAGATCAGGGCGTGAAAAAAAGAGGGCATATCCAGTGGCATCAGGTAGCCTCCAAAGTATCCCTGGCTTTTGTAGTGGTCAAAGAACAATTGCTGGTAGTTTTCCATCCTCTACAAGCACTGATGCACATTCTCTTGGTTGGCTAAGAGAAGATGTTCATTCTTGTAGATCGCCTGCCGGTCGGTGTACAACCATCCCTACACCTCTTGAATTCCAACAAGAGATGTAGTGTGCTATTACTGATGTGTCTGAATATCCTGCAACATGGAATGCATGCATGCCATAGAATAAGCTTCCTCTCCTTCCTGAGAGGGTGGCGGGGTAGAAGACGTAGAGGTTGCATAGTGTCGTGGATGCTTTTGTAGAGCAACTCGATGCATCATGGGAATTGTGGGATCCATCTCCTCCACGTCGTCGTCGTCGCCTGGCTGCTCCTCCTTCTCATCATTTCCTTCTTGTTCGTCATCGTCGTTATCAATGGCTGGCCATCTATAGTGGTCAACTTGCCTGATGTTGAATACATGATCAGGTAATTGACACTCATAGAAGCTGTCACTGACAGAACAACTTGGAAAGATGGTGTTGTCTTGGACAACGATAAGACCAGCATGCTTGACATGGGTGTGATCAATGTGGAGCTTGGACTGCAGCGGCTCAAGTGTAGAGAGATCCAGACACAAGTAGAAAGCAATGGGGGTGATAAGTCCCCCAAAAAGGAGAGGTTTGGTCCTCCTTACATTTCTCCTTACCGCCATAACATGGGTAAGGAAGAATTCCCCGAAGTTGACCGCCCCCCCTACAAAAGCAGGTAGAGAAAGTATAAGTCTGGCTACTAGACCTTCGCTTGCCCTTGAGTAGACTTGGCAAAGAGAGTGTTGGTGAGCATGCAGTGTAGCACCCGAACAAAGGGGTGCTCGATGTCCGCCAATGAGTTTTGGTGCCAACTTAACTTGTATCCTTCTTGCACTATCACGAGATCCCACCATATCGCATCAAAGTCAACATTCTCAGGTTGCTGACATGGCACATGAGACCATCCATAGATCTCTTGAAGGTGCGAAGGGTTATGGAGTAGTTGGTGTTGTAAAGGTAGAAGTCCACCTTCCCTTCTCTCTACTCACATCGCATTGGGCATGTTGGGTCAGGGGCCACACATATATCCTGGGAAGCCATGAAGTGATCACGATCTCCTTATATGTGGGCCACTCACTAAAGATAGGGTTCACAGACCCTCCATTAAAATCTTACCCTTCTAGGACAACTGCCATGTTGTCATTGAAGCCCATGTCCTCCATTAGCCTTTGGTCTCCATATCTTGTTGGAGTGAACGGCCTCTTAGCGAGCTCCTCATACATCTTCTGCACCTCTAACGAAGGGTGACTAATCCTAGGTCGCGGTGTTAGACTGCCAGAGGATCATGTCACTGAGGTGGAAGTTTTTCTCCTTGCCATGATGTTGAAGTAATAAGAGAAGGAGGTTGAGATAATAGAGCTCGATGTAGCTTCTGTATGCTCAGAGTAGTCACTTGCACTTGGGGAGGACTAGCGCTTGAAGGTGTGGAGAGAAACAATCCACCTCATCCCCTTTTATAGAGTTGGTGCACCCTACTATGGTGAAATCGGTGGCACTAAGCTAAAGAGCCAGTGGCACCGACTCTAGGGCTTATCTGTGGCCTCAGTGCATCGACGGCCGTCGGTGCGCCATCTTGAATTGGCGAATTTTTGATGAGTCAGTGGCACCGACAAAATGGTTAGTGGTACCGAATTTCAATGGATCGATGCTACCGACCATCAATCATGGTATATCTCGATCATCAATGAGTGTTCCCATGGATCGATGTTTTCATTTGTCGGTGGCATCGACGGATTCGTCAGTGGTAATGACCCCCTTTTTTTTTATTGTCTCAGTGCACCAATGCACCCACCGAACCTGGAGTGTTGGCCATGTCGGTGCCACCGACTTGGCAGTCTATGGTACCAGTGGCTTATCAGTTAGTCACTCAAAATTTTCGACACCTTCTTCAGAGATCTTGGTGTCACCGACTGGGGTGTCGGTGGTACCGACTTTTTTCAATCGAAATGGCCCTCTCGCTGACATGATTTCAGTGCCACCAACTATTGGAAGTCGATGCACCCACCCTGCACATTCCTGTACACTTAACAAATGGGTCAAGGTATCATTTTTTACAAAAAAATATGAAAAACTAAGTACAACTAAACTAAATTAATGTAAAGGAATGAAATAAACGTCCTAATGGTTGGGTTGCCTCCCAACAAGCATCCTTGTTTAATGTCCTAGGCTTGACAAGTTCATTCTTGAGATCAATGAGGAGCAATCAGTTTCACCTCGTGCTTCTTCCTATTGAAATCTTATCTAGAGTAGTGCTTCAGTCTTTGGCCATTAACCAAGAAGGATCTCTCTCCCTCTTTGATTCTAACATCCCAATGTGGAAACATTTCATCTATGACAAACGGTCCACTCCACCTAGATCTCAGTTTCCCAGGGTGTAATTTCATCCTTGAATTAAAAAGAAACACATAATTCTCTCCCAGATAAAAGACTTTCCTTGCTATATTCCGGTCATGTATTTTCTTAGTATCTCTTTACACAATTATTAATTCTCATAAGCATTCATTCTAATTTCATCAAGCTCATTCAACTCTATCAACCTTGTCTTACCTGCTTCATCAAGGTCAAATTGAGCCTCTTTAACGCCCAATGAGCTTCATGTTCTAACTCCACAGGGAGATGGCACACCCATCCATAGACTAGGCTAAAGGGTGTAGCTCGTATTGGTTTTTTATAGGCATTCCTATAGGCCCATAGCACATCAACCAACAATTCACTCCAATTTTTTCTACTAGACGACACCATCTTCTCAAGAATCTTTTTGATCTCACGATTATAAATCTCAACCTGCCCTTGAGTTTGTGGGTGGTAAGGTGTACCCACACGATGTGTCACCCCATATTTGCTTAGGAGTGCCCCAAATTTCCGATTGGTGAAATGAGTTCCCCCGTCGCTTATAATCGTCCTTGGCACTCCAAAACCACAAAAAATGTGATCCTTGACAAATTTGCATATGACATTGGCATCATAGGTGCAGGTTGGAATCACTTCCACCCATTTTGACACATAATCTATAGCCAATAAGATATGGAGGTTAGAGTTAGAGGACACAAATGGTCCCATGAAATCAATACCCCATTAATCAAATACCTCAACTTCTTGAAACACATTCAATGGCATTTCCTGCCTCTTTACTATGTTACCTGACCGCTGACATGCGTCACACCTCCGCACAAAATCATATGCATCTTTGAATAGGGTCGACCAATATAAACCCCTCTCCAAAACTTTTTTAGCTATCCTAGAACTGGCATGGTGTACACCTATAGGTAGTGTGCGTCAATGCTTAACACACTTTCATATTCACATTCAGGCACACACCTCCTCAATATTCCATCCCCACACTATCTCACCAAAATAGGGTCATCCCAAAAATAATAGCACAATGAATGAAAGAATCTCTTCTTTTCTTGGTACCCCCAATCATTAGGTAATTCCTTGCAAGCTAAATAATTTACAATGTTAGCAAACCATGGGTCCTTTTGCTTAAGGGCAAACAGTTGTTCCTCAGGGAAAGTCTCTAGAATGGCTATATTAACATCTTTTTCATCTACCCTCTCCAGTCTAGATAGGTGGTCATCCACCACATTTTCAATCCCTATCTTATCTTTGACCTCAATGTCAAACTCCTATAGTAAAAGGATCCATCTAATCAATCTTGGTTTTGCATCCTTCTTCTGCAGCAAGTATTTAATTGACGCATGATAAGTCCAGACCACCACGTTAGCTCCCACAAGATATTGACTAAATTTCTCAAAAGTAAAGACAACAACCAATAACTCTTTTTCAGTTGTGGTGTAATTTAGTTGTGCATCATCAAGTGTTTTAGATGCATAATATATGACCGTAGGAACTTTGTCTGAGTGTTGCCCCAACACCACCCCCTTAGCATAATCTGATACATCACATATCAATTCAAAAGGTTGGCTCCAATCTGTAGCTTGCACAACCGGTGCGGATATGAGTTTCTCTTTCAAAATTTCAAAAGCTTTTAAACATTTCTCATCAAAATTGAATTCAACATTCTTTTCCAAGAGCTCAGACAATGGCTTAGCGATTTTTGAAAAATCCTTTATAAATCGACGGTAAAACCCGGCATGGCCTAGAAATCTCCTAACTGCCTTCACCGATGTTGGTGGAGGAAGTTTTGAAATCACCTCTATCTTAACCGGATCCACCTCCAATCCTGTGTTGGACACCTTGTCTCCCAGCACGATGCTCGCTAACCATCATGTGGCATTTTTCCCAATTAAGCACTAAGTGTGTGTCTTCACACCTTTGCAAAACCTTATCCAAAATTTTCAAACACTCATTAAAAGATGCCCCATAGACCCAAAATTCATCCATAAAAACCTTGAGACATCGTTCCACCATATCCAAAAAAATTGCCAACATGCACCATTGAAAAGTAGCGGGTGCATTGCACAACCCGAATGGCATGCGGCGGTATGAAAAAGTGCCATAAGGGCAGGTGAAGGTAGACTTCTCCTGATCCTTAGGCTCAATTGAAATCTGATTATAGCCTGAATAATCGTTAAGAAAACAAAAGTGGGAGAGACCGGTGAGTCGCTCCAAAATATGGTCAATGAACGGTAATGGAAAAAGATCTTTAAGCGTGGCGGTGTTCAATCTGTGACAATCAATGCAAACTCACCATCCTATCACTAATCTAGTAGTCATTTGTTCATTAGAGAAGTTAGTAGTGACTGTGATTCTCCCCTTCTTTGGTACTACCTATGTCAGACTAACCCACATGGAATCAGAAATAGCATAAATTATACCTACCGATAGTAGCTTAATTACCTCCTTCTTGACTACCTCCATCATGATTGGATTTAAGTGACGCTGAGGTTGAATGATCGGTTTTGCTCTTTCTTCTATCCGAATCTTGTGTTGGCACAATGAGGGAGAGATCCCTTTGATATCAGACACAATCCATCGGAATGCACCTCAGTGGTTCTTTAGCACAGTAATCAGTTGTTCTTCTTCCAATTCACTCAACAATGTAGATATGATAACCAACAACTTCTCCTTTGTAGCTAGAAACACATACTTCAGATGAGGTGACATCATCTTGAGATCCAACTCAGTTGGGTTCAGGAGTGAAGAAACCTGTGGTGGTGGTAGCTGTGTAGTAACACGATAAATCCTTTAATAGCCTTGCACACTCTTCTAGTGACCGGCTCTACACACAATCATCTATAAGGTTCATTAGACACACCTCTAGCAGGAGCTATGGATGTATCTTCTCTAGAGATTCCTCTCCATCCTCATCCACAATGGATAAACCCAATTCCTCTTGTTCATCATCCAGATACCCTACTGCCTTGGCAAGTGAGACCACCTTAGTGTTCTCCATGATGTCCACAGCTAGTATACCCTTGTCCACCTTTGTCATTACATGCACCATGTCCAAAAATGGTTTTCCCAAGAACAAAGAGATATTTCTATCCATGTACTTCATCATATGGCATTGCTCTTGATCCTTGGGCGACTTTGAATTATCTGGAATATTGATCTCAAACCTGTCATCTTTAATTCCCATGGTTAAATGATGTCTACCCATCTCCAAGATCATGTCAGTTGTTGCTTGGAATGGTCTCTGTAATAAAAGTTCATTGCCATGATCATCTTGCATCTCCATCACCATAAAAGTTCATATTTGTTGAGCCCAAAGTAGAACATCTTCACTTTGTTCTCCAGATCTATCCCATGGTGAGGGACCTTCCTGAGCATGTTTTGAAAGTGCTCCCAAGCTTCCGAATAGGATTTAGATGCATGTTGCTTGAAATTGTGAATGTTCCCCACCAAATCATTTGTATTTTTTGAAGGAAAGTACCTTTCAATAAAAGCCTCGATCATTTGATCCCATGTCTCAATCTATTCCTTTGGAAGGTTGCACAACCATTCTTTTACCTTATTTTCCAGTGATGATGGGAACAACTTTAGATAAATAGATGTCTGTGGAAATCTATCCACATTCACCATGGCACAACACTCCACGAAGTTGTTGATGCGTGCCACCAGGTCTTGATGAGTGCACCCATAAAGATCTAGTGACTTGATGAGTGCAATTATCCATGGATCAATCTTGTATTGTGCTACATTCACATTCTATTTCTTGATAGGTCCTGTCTGTGTAGTTAAGAAAGATGCCTTAATCATCTCTCATATTATCTTCTTAGCCCTTGGATTACCGTCCCCCATTACTTGTTGCTTGGTTGTCAACGGTATGTCTTCCGATGAAGTTGTTTGAATTGGAGATGGCATTAATGTTCCGACAGACCCTTGTGGATACTCGATAATGATTGGGACCTATGGTGTAGGTTCTCTATAGTCTTTGGTCCGTGTTTGCACCATGCACTAGTACCGAAAAAATGTGGAATCAATTAATTATGATACTTAATAGAGAAATTTGTTCTATATGTATGTAATGAATTTTAATGATTAAAATAAAGTTGCAAGAAATAAAAGGTGGCCTAGAGTGGCCACCCACATCACTCGTAGTGCTGAAACTTCGCCGTCTCCCAGACAACGGTGCCAAAAACTTGACAAGCTAAAATTGTGCTTATAAACGCAAGTGTACACATCGAGTAATATAGGCCTATGTGAGGCCCGAGTCGAACTTAGGGAGACGTAGTATCAGTGACTACTACTAATTATGGTGTGATCAGCTAAGCTGATTAAAAAGTTGGATTTGAGTTTAAACAAAATAAAAGGAAATTAAAGGAAAATTAATGGTGGTTGGTTTAAATGAGATAGATTCCTTAGGATTACCGATTTCACCACGGGGTCTCATTATATCTTATTTCTACCAAATTAATATAAATTTTAATTCTACCCTGGACAGAAAGCCTATAGTCAGAATTTCCCTCTTCCATGGTGCAATCCACCACCTAGATCTAAGCCAATTCCACATTTTTAGTAATTTATATCTTAGTCTAGGTGCATTATCGAAGACTCTGAGTTTCTTTCCACTGACCGTATGTTACCTTCTGAAGGAAGGCATAGGAAAGTGTATAACTTGAGATTTTTGGACTTTTAATCTTCCTTCCAGAGCAATTATCAGTCAAAAAATTTATCGGATCAATTATCATTCAATTTCACAGTTATATACCTAGGAATAAAGAGAAATCTATACTAATTCATGCAAAAATCGATACAACGATTCCCCAGGCTACTCCCGGGTCCTAAGGAAAGGAGGGGTTTAGCCACACATGGTTTTCAAGTGTGAATACATGGAGAGAGAGGAGAAAAATGTGGAAAACATAAAAGAAATTCGTGTAACCCTAGAGAGAAGGTGTTTCGGATGATTCTCCTCAAGAAACGCATGTTCTGTAGTCTTTCAGCAGTTAAATTGTCTGTCGGAGGTGCTTGGATCTCTGGGTTGACATCCTTTGACTTCATGCTCTATCTCTCTTCCTTGGTCTTCATGCGGTGCAATGTGAGATGATCCCCAGGTCTGGCCGTCCTTGGTTAGGTCATAGACCAACTTACAGTACCACCTAGCGTGGATCGTCAAATCTAGGAAATCTAACTTGATTGTTGATTTCCAACAGAGTCGGTGGCACCGAGTCTACTATCTCTTATTTTCCCGACCACTATTGCGATCTCAGTGGCACCAACTATGATGGTTCGGTGGCACTGACTCTGCATTGTATATGAAGTACTTGAAAAATAAAAAAAACATGTATAAGGTCGGGGAAAACATAAAATCATGTAAATATGATAAATAAGCATAATTTGACACAAACAAAGTGTACATGCCAACAATAATGATTTATACAAATATGCTCAATTAATTGACTAATACATGCACAAAACAAGTATAAAATAGGCCTGTAAAAGCGACTCAAAACCCGTGCATCAGTTGGTATGTTGATTTTGCATCACATTCTTTGGAAAATTGTTGGATTTTTGGAAACCTAGTGGATTATGGCCTCTTCCCATGAGGGAATTTTCTTGGGCACTTCTTATGTTATTCAATTGTTGATTCAAGAGGTGCGAGCTTTCAGTTGCACTAGTGTTTCCATATGAAAAACCCAAATGAAAGGGTATCTAGTAATTGATATATGATACATTTTCTTTGATGAGAGTTTCTTGACCTAGATCAGCATATATCTAGTGTTGGGCTAGATGTCCTTGTCATTACAAGCATCACATTGCATAACCTATTCTTCGAGTTGGAACTTGATTGTTTGAATATCGGAAGCAATTTAACCAAGCGTTCATACAAAAAAAATCAATATCCTTGGAATCCTTTATAGATGTTAGGGAACCATTGTTGTTGGTGTAGACACATTCTAAATACCATGTAGATTGTTGGTATGCCATGTTCTCAATGATTTGTGTGCATTCTATTATATCTTTGCCAAAAAGTTGCTTCCTATGTTGGCATTAATAAACTTCTTTTCTTCTTGAGTGGGTCCATTGAAACATGTTGTGATCAAGAATGTTTCACTAAAACCATGTTGTGGACACTATCTTTGGAAACCTTGAATCCTTTACCATGCTTCATATGGATTTAGCTGTGCAAAACCAATCATCTTTGGTGTAGTAGTGAATGGTCCTTTATACAAGAAAACATCTATTGATGAATAATTTATCAAGTTCATTTTAGATTTAAATACTCAACATCTATAGTGTAAGTTACCATCATAACAATTTTTCCCTCAGATAAAAAAAGAAATACTTTTCTAGAGATGTCTTATTGTGGGACACACTCACTAGATCTTCTGAGTATAACAAATCATCTTAAGGGCATCAATGTGATGATTATGAATTTCATCAGGCGAGTTTATTTCAAACATTAATTATTTAATAAGAGAAATATAACTTCCCTTGATGTCAAAATTAAAAAAAATTTGAGATTTGGTTCATCATTGTATGCCTAGTGCAATTAGACCTGGACTAAGTGTTGGAAAAAAGAGACAATATTGATTCCATAGCTTCCTTATAAGCTACTTTCTAATGACCAATCCTCTACAACTCCCAAAATTGTGCCTCATACGCATTCACTAATCTTAATGCTTCCACTCAAACTATGGCATAGTCTCATTCAAGTATGGCTAAGGGGAGTATCGGCTTCAAAACTTCTTGAATGCTTCCTACAAGATTATCTCCCTAGGCCTCTTCTCCTCCTTAGTGGTACACTAATGGCCAAAACTACCCTTCAGCAGGTAGAAAAAAGTAATAGTCTTATCTCTTTCCACAATACTCAAGAGCCTAAATGCCTTTTGCAACTCTACCAACCACGAATCTGCATGTTACGGATATGTAGAGCCAACATAATCCATGGGCCAAGCCTCTTCAACCACTCAAATGTCTTCCCATGACCTATAGACTCTCCATATGGTGATGATTTCCTAGGAACTTGAACAAGTACTCGTTCAATCATGTGTGTGATAGTCGACTAGTTGCTTAACTATTGATTAAAAGGGCAGTTGAACTGGTCCTTTTCAGTTCAAGATAGGTGGTATAGGTTGCCCTTCTCCTGCCTTGGGTACTCTCACCTATCATATCATCTGGTGCATGATTCAGCCCTATTTTAGGGCTTAATCTTGTGTCTTTCTGCTCTTCAATCACATCTATACCTGTTAGATTGCATGTCATTCCCCCTAATATGCTTATTTGTATAAAATGCACTTATGGACATTATTTGCATGTTTTTCAGGCATTTGGACCACGCTTGATGGAAGAGAGAGAGAAGGGGTGATCCTAGGGTTCCTCTACACTTGGAGAGGCCCAAAGTGAAGTCTAATGCTTCCTCGACCTACCCCTAGTGGCCAAAGATCATTTGCAGCAAAGAAGTCCAAGAAAAGCCAAAGATCCAAGTTAAAGTGCTGATCCAGGACCCAGCACGGCCGTGGTACCATAGAACGGCCGTGCTAGGTCACTTAGAAATCGACAGGTTCAACCTCCAAATCAAACAGAAGGCAGCACGGCCGTGCAACACAAAACGGTCGTGCCAGTGACAGACACCACGGCTGTGGCACCACAAAACGGCCGTGGCACAGCAGAACACCACGGCCATGCCAGATACCATGGTCGTGGCACATCACCTGGAGAGAAGGTGTTTCAGATGATCGTCCTCGAGAAATGCACGTTATGCAGTCTTCTGGTAGCAAAATCATCCGTCGGAGGTGCTCGGATCTCTCGGTTGACGTCCTTTGGCTTCGTGCTCTCTCTCTCTCTCTTCCCTAGTCTTCGTGTGGTGCAACGTGAGATGATCCCCAGGTCTGGCCATCTTTGGTTAGGTCATAGGCCAACTTACAGTACCACCTAACATGGACCATTGGATCTGGACGATCTAACTTGATTGTTGATTTTCGGTAGAGTCGGTGGCATCGACTAGGAACTCGGTGGCATCAACTAGGAAGTAGGTGGCACTGAGTCTGCTATCTCTTATTTGTCTGGCCACTGTTGGGATCGTGGTGGCACCGACTGTCAGGGGTTGGTGGCATCGACTCTGCATTGTACATGAAGTATGTAAAAAATGCAGAAAAATGTGTATAAGGCCGGGGAATACATAAAATCATGTAAATATGATAAAATAAGCATAATTTGATGCAAACAGTGTGTACAGTCCAACAATAATAATTTGTACAAATATGATCAATCGATTGACTAATAAATGTAGAAAACAAGTATAAAATAGGCCTGTAAAAGTGACTCAAAATGTGTGCATCAAACTCCCCTAAGCTTAAACCTTGCTCGTCCTCGAGCAACAAAACCTTGGGATCGGATTGAGATAAGACAGTTGAAGGTCTCCACCTTCGGTCCTCATACCGACCCTCACTGACCACTGAACACTAACTGCAATATAGGCGACTAGAAACCTCTATAAAATATGTTCATCCCCCAATCAATGAAACACTATCAATTAAAGCATTTGATATGATAGACTCGTTCGATTCATACTTGATGCATTACATGATCTCCTATCTACGATGCTCTTTTTCTCTACCTACCATCTAGATGGAAGAAGTTCTCCTGATAGATAATGAATGAGGAGAAAATCATATGAGTGGCCTACCAATACGAGCAACGGGTGGTAGGGATGGGTGGCTGTGGAAGAATTTTGAGCACATAAAATCATTCATGCAATCAAAAATTATGATGAACCTGTGATGATGAGAATTTATAGAATGCTCCTAATGCCTAATAATTGATGTGGAATGATGCATGCAACTATCATTTCATCTCAAAATAAGATGGAATATCTACAAACTACATCATGTACTAATTCTTCCTTATGATCAGGTAGGATTATGCCCTTTCTCCCTCACTTTCTGACACTAAATCTCTTTTTTTTAAGCCCCCTTTCAACATGATAGAATTACTTCGGGCTTCCACTTGCACTACTCATTTGAATTTTGTCAATTCTTTTCGTCCTTTTTTTAAGGGTATGGGAAAAATCACTACCTTCTTATATTAGAGAAGAAGAAACTAGACACGATATTTGCAAGATGATATGTAATGCATATGTAAACTACATGAATAAGATGTTATGCAACTACATGACATGCACCAAAATTTTTTTGTGCATGTATGTTTTTCTATATATTTTTTCATTTTTTTTACTAATGCAAGCAAAAATAAACAACTATTATGCAAGATCTACTATGCAATGTAAATGCAATCAAGAGAAAGAATGATAACAGGTATTCAATCTTCTTATGGTGGAGTGTAAAGTGAAAGTATGTGGTGGATGAGATCACACAACTAAGAGATAGAACCTTTAGAGAAAATCATATGTCCCTCTCTAATGACCTGTGTATAGGGTAATCAAGGGCTTTCTCTCTTAAATTTTAGTTTAAGGTCATGTTAGTGTTTGGTCATCTCAGGCTAAACAACCTTGTCAATCACTTTTCTTGGACAATTAAGATGGTCATTTATGTTGTCATGTCCTGGAGATGACTTACCCAATCACTTCCTTAGTTATTCAACTCAATTACGCATAAGATAAGCTCACAAAAATTTTGAAATTTCTCATTTTTCATGTGCACCCAACCCCAGAGATTGATAAACTCATATGAAACCATGCATTTACTACTCCATAGATAACACTAGATAGCTTGTGGATCCTACATAAATAGAAAACCTAAAAAAAAACTAATTTTACCAAGATAAAAACAATATGCTAAAATGAAAGAAAAACTAAGATAGTTGTTCTAGCACCCCCAAGCTTGAATATGATTATGACCTCGTAGTCAAAATTCTAACTTAAGAGGTTGAACAGAGATACCTGACTAGTATGGTGTTGGTGGTTGGCTAGGGTCCTAGGGACGAAACATCCCCTTGAAAGTCAGATCAAAAGAGGGCATATCCGGTGGCATCAGGTAGCCTCCAAAGTATCCCTGGCTTTTGTAGTGGTCAAAGAACAATTGCTGCTAGTTTTCCATCCTCTACAAGCACTGATGCATATTCTCTTGGTTGGCTAAGAGAATATGTTCATTCTTGTAGATCGCCTGCTGGTCGGTGTACAACCATCCCTGCACCTCTTGAATTCCAGCAAGAGATGTAGTGTGCTATTGCTGATGTGTCTGAATATCCTACAACATGGAATGCATGCATTCCATAGAATAAGCTTCCTCTCCTTCCTGAGAGGGTGGCAGGGTAGAAGACGTAGAGGTTGCATAGTGTCGTGGATGCTTTTGTAGAGCAACTCGATGCATCATGGGAATGGAGGGATCCATCTCCTCCACGTCGTCGTCGTCGCCTGGCTGCTCCTCCTTCTCATCATTTCCTTCTTTTTCGTCATCGTCGTTATCAATGTCTGGCCATCTATAGTGGTCAACTTGCCTGATGTTGAATACATGATTAGGTAATTGACACTCATAGAAGCTGTCACTGACAGAACAACTTGGAAAGATGGTGTTTTCTTGGACAACGATAAGACCGGCATGCTTGACATGGGTGTGATCAATGTGGAGCTTGGACTGCAGTGGCTCAAGTGTAGAGAGATCCAGACACAAGTAGAAAGCAATGGGGGTGATAAGTCCCCCAAAAAGGAGAGGTGTGGTCCTCCTTACATTTCTCCTTACCGCCATAACACGGGTAAGGAAGAATTCCCCGAAGTTGACCGCCCCCCCTCCAAAAGCTGGTAGAGAAAGTATAAGTCTGGCTACTAGACCTTCGCTTGCCCTTGAGTAGACTTGGCAAAGAGAGTGTTGGTGACCATGCGGTGTAGCACCCGAACAAAGGGGTGCTCGATGTCCGCCAATGAGTTGTGGTGCCAACTTAACTTGTATCCTTCTTGCACTATCACGAGATCCCACCATATCGCGTCAAAGTCAACATTCTCAGGTTGCTGACAGGGCACATGAGACCATCCATAGATCTCGTTGAAGGTGCGAAGGGTTATGGAGTAGTTGGTGTTGTAAAGGTAGAAGTTGAAAACCTCTAGAGGGGGGGTGAATAGAGTTTTATGATAATTTAAAACAATTTAAACTCAAACAACCAAAGTAAAAGATTGAGAAGAGGAACACAGGTGTTTAGAGTGGTTCCACCTTAGCAAATACTAAGGAGTCAGTCCACTACCCAGTTCCTTACCCAACCGGGATTTTGAAAGTATTGAATTTTATTACCTTTCAAGGATGTTACATAAAATTACAACACTCTCTAAACACCCTTTGGACAGCCTTCACCTAGAAGTAATCTTGCCAACCTTGAAGCAGCCTTCCTTGGAGTAACTTCAAGCTCCCCCTTGAAGTAGCCTCCCTCCCGAAGTAGCTTCCCGTCAAGATAGCCTTCTGAAGTAGTCCAAAGTCCTCCTCTTCACACGAAGAGCTTCACCCTCTTCCTATATGCAGCCTCCTCCCTGGAGTAGCAACGAAGAGTACAAATATTACAAGGAACAAGAAAGAAAATAGGAAAGTACAACTTATCCTTTTAAGCTCAAGGCTTGAATTGCCTATATCAAGCGTATGGATTTTCCTAGCCAAGGTAATAGACTTGTGGATGCTAGGGTTAGGAAAATCTAGCCTATAGGACGAGCTTGAGCTAGATGGAATATGGCCAAGTGATCACAGTGCTCAATTGCTTGTAAAAGATTGCTCAAGAGTGCTTAGAAAGAATTCTCAAGTGTAGCAAGGTAAATTCTAGTGTCCTATAGCTTGTCCTATTTATAGGGATAGCCTAAGTATGCTTAAGGACCTTCTAGATAGTTTCTAGGGGGTTCCAAGTGCTCAATTAGCCGTTAGGAATAGATTGGTCGTTTTTATAACGACTAATTGCTTTAATTCTGCAGATTCTGTCAGAGTCCGTCTCGGTCGACAGATGGTCGACCGAGACACCCACTCGGTCGAGCTTTCCTCGACCGACAGGCTCTCTGAGTGCAACGTTCACTTCCAACTGCCAACTAACTCATTTGCTAAGTCTAACGGCTACTTTAGGTCAATCTCGGTCGAGAAGGTTGTCGACCGAGAGTGTCTCGGTCGAGGAGTGTGTCGACCGAGATTGACTCTGTTTCAATCTATCAATTAAGATACTAAGTGTGTGCATGAGTGTGCATAATGTGATCCTATTAGAAGGGATGACTTGTCTAACTATGGTGTGTAGCTAGGGAAGATCCATTGCTTGATTTACATGCAATCTAGGTACTTGTACATTATATAACTGTACAAGTTTTTACAATAGTGATTACATTGCATGAAAATAAAACTATAAACTTATGATCTCCCTAGTTGCTTCGTCATCCACCATACTCCTGCACACTCAAGTAGCTCGTTAGATAAATAAGAATGAAATGTTTGTCATAATCAAAACAAAGGGATTTTATAGATGTCCATTTAGCCAACAATCTCCCCCTTTTTGAAGATGACAAACATTTCCAGAATATGAATAAAGGAAATATAAAACATATAAATGCCATACCTTTAGATTGCCGTTTGGAACTTTTCCTCTTATTTATAAAATGTGTGCTTAGTATCCCCAGTGAATTAAGGAACATGAAATCTAGTTTATTTGGGAATATAGCAACTTTCAATGTAAGCCAAGAGTATATTTATGAAACTTATTGATTGAGTTTGTCATGAGTATTATAGTTTTATATATCTCTCCCCCTTTGTCATCTCAAAAAGATAACCATTTTATTTAAAAACTCCCTCTTCATTAGATATCCCATCAAAAATGAACGAAAAAGATGTCCATTGAATAGCCAAAATGTAAGGCAATTGCTAAGATGCAACAATTTGCAAATTACCAATTGAAACGTTCATATAAATATTGATACAAACCATAAAAGCATAAGTAGTCGTTTTTAAGAGCCGCAGATATCAAAGAAAACATCCTCCTTAAATTTGTATTTTGCTCCCCCTTAAATGGATATTCCTTTAAGAATATTGATTTTATGCTTGTCTAATTTAGCCACAATATCTCTCAATCATACAAATCTTGTTTAACAATACTAAGGTCATAGCCCTTTTCAAAATAATGTTTGCACATTATTTGGAAAAATTTGTAAGCATTCAGATTTGTGTTTATTGTTCATATAAAAGATTTTACAAAGATATATGCAATTATTATGTCAGTCTGAAAACAGGAACCAGGTCGGTCGACCATTGTTCGACCGACAGTGTGTATCGGTCGACTATTGTCTCGACCGAGAAAGGTTCTGGAGAACAGAATTTTCTGCATTGGTTGATTTAATTATAGTAGTAATATTTTTCCTTTGAATTGTTATTACTTCCTTATTTGTTATGCTCTACAATAATGAACCAATGATCCATATTTTGAAGTATGCCAAAATAAATAATCATGTGAAAAGAGTAGCAATTTTCATTCAATAACATGAAGAAGATTACAATCATATGGAATACAATTATTACAACACCAACGCTTCACAGGAAAGATTTAAGGATTACATCAATGTCCGGATCTTTCCCAAGAAATGGCTCAGCTCCATAGTATTGGACCAAAGTTTTCCAATCCAAAGCACCAGTTGTAGTCAATGCATATGCTTCCAGGAAAGTGGGAACTCGGTCAAAACGGAAATGAGCAGCTATGTCTTGCAATTGTATGGACGAAAATTGAGTATGTGCAAGATCCATTGATGGTGAAGGTGGAGGTTGATAGTAGTTGTATGAGGGGTTAAATGGGTCGAGCATGCCAGGGTTTAAAGAATGCGGATATTCATCGGTTTGGCCAGGAGAAAGGTTTTGCATTCTTTGATTCAAATATGTCATGGCATGGTGATTGTAGTTTAATTGTTTACTAAGATGGTATTGGGAGCCAGCAATATAAGTAAGGGTATTTTGGATGGGATCAATGGAAAGGTTAGTAGAAGGAGGGGGTGGTATATCCTGATGTGATGACTCTCCTTCTACTCTTGCCTTTTTATGGCCAAAATCAATCCCCATCTTCTCTACGGTGTTCTTACTTATTTTTGGTGGTCTACGCTCCCACATATATCCCATATCTTCAATGTTTACCTTAAGACAATGTTGAGTAATCTGGCATACAAAATCGGCATATGGTGGATTGCCAGAGAACTCAAGCATATTTTTAAGTACTATGCGAATGAAGTTGATGGGAATTTCCTTTATGATAGCATAAATGAGACACATGCGGAAAATGGGAACCTCGGATTTATTGGCTCGTGGATGTATGTTGGTGGAAACAATAAGGTTTACTATTCTACATGCTGGTTTTAGGTTTATAGCATAATAGGTTCCCCTATCTTCATGACAAGTGGTATTGGCTTGGAATATGGCTCTTTTGATATCACTTAAGCTAATGGTATGGTCATCATCGGAAAATAAATTTATTGGATTGCTGGAGGTAAGGTCAAGGAAATCTTGATATTCATCTATATCAATTTCAAGCATGTCAAGAATATCCCCTTCGGAAAACTTAAAACTATGCCCATTGACCATGGTGTAGAAGAAAGTGGTGTCATTTTCGGTGTGAGATATAAGATTGGCATAGAATTCGTTTACTACCTTAATGGAGTAGGAAGGAAAGGATGGATTGATGAAGTCCTTCAGCTTTTGTACTCCAAAGAGATGCTCCAGGTCTACGATGTTGATGAAGTCCATCACTTCGACCGGACGTCGGGGAAGAGGGGTTTTAGAGGAAAGCCGAAAGTATCTGTCTCCAGCATCTCTGTCGACGAAAGCTATGTCATTGATGATCGTCAATGGCGGAGTGGCTTCCCTCTCTTCTCTTCTTTTTCTTCCAGCAACTTTCTTCTTCCCTCGGACAGTTGATGATGAAGCCATTGTGTTTCTTGAGAGTGGAGAAGAAGCAAGGAAGTTTTGAGAGTAAGAGTGCTGAAGGATTGCACGAAATTGCACTAGAGATGGACTATGGAAGCAAGGAAATGCAAGTGTGAGTAAGTGGCTCGTTTTTACACTTATTTATAGAATTCCAGCGACCCGGTCGGTCGACGGCTCGTCGACCGAGCGTCCGCAACGGTCGAGTTGCAGACGCGCCACTTGGTCCTCCAACGGTAAAGAAAACGGTCATAACGGTCGGGTCACAACGGTCATATCCAACGGCTATTTCTCGGTCGAGCGCTTGTCGACCGACATTGTCTCGGTCGAGCACTCATCGACCGACAGTTTGTCTGAGACTGAGTCTGTTTAGATTTTATCGGTCGAGTGAGACGGGCTGACCGAGTGGTTCTCGGTCGAGCACTCGTCGACCGACTAACTTTCTGAGTTCAATTGTTTTTGCTGAATCTTAATACAAATCATAGAACAATTTTTGTAGAGCATATGTATATTCCAAGGGAGTAATAATATTTAAGGCTTCTGATTACCACAAATGATTTGACGTTTTAATTTAAAAATATGCTAAGATAAAGTTCAATAAAATAATGTTCAAATAAACAGTTTTTATCAAAGTTTATTTTAGGTCGCCCTTGATTACGACCATAGTGCCCCTTGGTCAAATTTTAATTTAACCAAGAGGCATATTTTGCAGGTTTCCAGTATGAATCATTTATATGCGAAATATAAGTTCTGCAGATAGCTTGAGACTCATTAAGGTGTACTAATTATGAGAGCTAAATAAGGACATCAAATATGGTGAAGCATATTCAAGAATAATAACCATTTATGAATTTAAGATTTCTTTGGAGAGACTAAAATGTAAAAGCATAAAAAAAATTTGTTTGAAACATTTTATTCATTGCAAGAATTTCTGAAAAGAATGATTAAATAAAATCTTTCAAGAATAATTTT
The DNA here is from genome assembly GCA_963693085.1 of Alisma plantago-aquatica. Taxonomy (NCBI): domain Eukaryota; kingdom Viridiplantae; phylum Streptophyta; class Magnoliopsida; order Alismatales; family Alismataceae; genus Alisma; species Alisma plantago-aquatica. Next base: position 1,376,273,499 of record OY856412.1, on the reverse strand, counting down.
CACATATAATGCAAAGATTTGTTATCCCTAAATGTTAAGTTGAGAAAGACATAAGAATATACAAATTAAGGTCTATGGTCATATCTCAACTTAGTCGAACCTATTTAATTTGGGGTTTTTGGAACCCATACCATCTCGACATTCTTTTTCTTGTATGGGCACGAGAAAGAATAATGTCCAAGGCGTGAGCAATAATGACAACAAATTGTATCAACCTCAAGCCTTTTTCTATGGTTTTGATTTAGGTTATCCTTGGGTATATACATTTTTGTGCCTTTAGGTATATAAGCAAATTGACTCGCTTGTGTCCTTCTAGTTTGATGGGATTTCTCTTTAGGCTTATAACCTAGTCCTCTTCTTCCTATTTGATGATAGGAATTTTCTAGTATATTATCAAGGATTCCATTGTTGCTTAACTTGCTAACTTGTTGTTGCAACTTAACGATCTCATCCATTCTTTTCTTGATATCTAACTTTGCTTGATCTAGATTGGATGATAACATATTTCTTTCTTTCACTATATTGTCATAATCTACATGGGTGCACAATATAGGTTGTTTTTGAATATCATTTAATTTTGCAAGTAATTCAGTCTTTTCTTGACATAGAAGATCATAGTTAGTCTCTAGAGTGAAAATTTTCACTTCACTATTACTCAGAGATGATTTCAAAGTACGATTGTCAGTCATAATGCTATCTTTTTCAAAACCAAGAGTATTCAATTTAGCATATAAATCATCATTTTCGGATGTAAGTTCAAGAAGTCTAGCATTTAGATCATCATTTTCTTTATTTGATTTCTTTAATTTCTTTTTGTATTCAACATATTTGTTATGTGTTTCTTCGATAATAGCAACTAACTCCTCCTTGGGTAAATCAAGCAAACTTACCTCTTGTTCTTCTTCCTCACTTATTGTAGCAACGAAGCATTCTTTATGTGCATCTCTTTTCTTTGACCTCCATGGACATTTAGACGTAGAGTGCTTTGTTCCCAAGCACCAATTGCAACTTGTCGAACTTTGGTCCATGCTCCTTTTCTTGTGGTTGTAGTCACCTCCTCCCTTTATTTCTTCAAGACCTTGTTAGGGCTCCTTGAAGCCTGCTCTGATACCAATTGAAAACCTCTAGAGGGGGGGTGAATAGAGTTTTATGATAATTTAAAACAATTTAAACTCAAACAACCAAAGTAAAAGATTGAGAAGAGGAACACAGGTGTTTAGAGTGGTTCCACCTTAGCAAATACTAAGGAGTCAGTCCACTACCCGGTTGCTTACCCAACCGGGATTTTGAAAGTATTGAATTTTATTACCTTTCAAGGATGTTACATAAAATTACAACACTCTCTAAACACCCTTTGGACAGCCTTCACCTAGAAGTAATCTTGCCAACCTTGAAGCAGCCTTCCTTGGAGTAACTTCAAGCTCCCCCTTGAAGTAGCCTCCCTCCCGAAGTAGCTTCCCGTCAAGATAGCCTTCTGAAGTAGTCCAAAGTCCTCCTCTTCACACGAAGAGCTTCACCCTCTTCCTATATGCAGCCTCCTCCCTGGAGTAGCAACGAAGAGTACAAATATTACAAGGAACAAGAAAGAAAATAGGAAAGTACAACTTATCCTTTTAAGCTCAAGGCTTGAATTGCCTATATCAAGCGTATGGATTTTCCTAGCCAAGGTAATAGACTTGTGGATGCTAGGGTTAGGAAAATCTAGCCTATAGGACGAGCTTGAGCTAGATGGAATATGGCCAAGTGATCACAGTGCTCAATTGCTTGTAAAAGATTGCTCAAGAGTGCTTAGAAAGAATTCTCAAGTGTAGCAAGGTAAATTCTAGTGTCCTATAGCTTGTCCTATTTATAGGGATAGCCTAAGTATGCTTAAGGACCTTCTAGATAGTTTCTAGGGGGTTCCAAGTGCTCAATTAGCCGTTAGGAATAGATTGGTCGTTTTTATAACGGCTAATTGCTTTAATTCTGCAGATTCTGTCAGAGTCCGTCTCGGTCGACAGATGGTCGACCGAGACACCCACTCGGTCGAGCTTTCCTCGACCGACAGGCTCTCTGAGTGCAACGTTCACTTCCAACTGCCAACTAACTCATTTGCTAAGTCTAACGGCTACTTTAGGTCAATCTCGGTCGAGAAGGTTGTCGACCGAGAGTGTCTCGGTCGAGGAGTGTGTCGACCGAGATTGACTCTGTTTCAATCTATCAATTAAGATACTAAGTGTGTGCATGAGTGTGCATAATGTGATCCTATTAGAAGGGATGACTTGTCTAACTATGGTGTGTAGCTAGGGAAGATCCATTGCTTGATTTACATGCAATCTAGGTACTTGTACATTATATAACTGTACAAGTTTTTACAATAGTGATTACATTGCATGAAAATAAAACTATAAACTTATGATCTCCCTAGTTGCTTCGTCATCCACCATACTCCTGCACACTCAAGTAGCTCGTTAGATAAATAAGAATGAAATGTTTGTCATAATCAAAACAAAGGGATTTTATAGATGTCCATTTAGCCAACAGAAGTCCACCTTCCCTTCTCTCCACTCACATCGCATTGGGCGTGTTGGGTCAGGGGCCACACATATCTCCTGTGAAGCCATGAACTGATCACGATCTCCTTATATGTGGACCACTCACTAAAGATAGGGTTCACAGACCCTCCATTAAAATCTTACCCTTCTAGGACAACTGCCATGTTGTCATTGAAGCCCATGTCCTCCATTAGCCTTTGGTCTCCATATCTTGTTGGAGTGAACGGCCTCTTAGCGAGCTCCTCATACATCTTCTGCACCTCTGACGAAGGGTGACTGATCCTAGGTCGCGGCGTTAGAGTGCCAGAGGATCCTGTCACTGAGGTGGAAGTTTTTCTCCTTGCCATGATGTTGAAGTAATTGGGGAAGGAGGTTGAGATAATAGAGCTCGATGTAGCTTCTGTATGCTCAGAGTAGTCACTTGCACTTGGGGAGGAGTGGTGCTTGAAGGTGTGGAGAGAAACAATCCACCTCCTCCCCTTTTATAGAGTTGGTGCACCCTACTGTGGTGAAATCGGTGGCACTACGCTAAAGAGCCAGTGGCACCGACTCTAGGGCTTATCTGTGGCCTCAGTGCATCGACGGTCGTCGGTGCGCCATCTTGAATTGGCGAATTTTTGATGAGTCAGTGGCACCGAAAAAATGGTTAGTGGTACCGAATTTCAGTGGATCGATGCTACCGACCATCAATGATGGTGTATCTCGATCATCAATGAGTGTTCCCATGGATCGATGTTTTCATATGTCGGTGGCATTGAAGGATTCGTCAGTGGTACTGACCCCCTTTTTTTGGATTGTCTCAGTGCACCGATGCACCCACCGAACCTGGAGTGTTGGCCATGTCGGTGCCACCGACTTGGCAGTCTATGGTACAAGTGGCTTATCAGTTAGTCACTCAAAATTTTCGACACCTTCTTTAGAGATCTTGGTGCCACCGACTGGGGTGTCGGTGGTACTGACTTTTTTCAATCGAAATGGCCCTCTCGCTGACATGATTTCGGTGCCACCAACTATTGGAAGTCGATGGCACCGACCCTGCACATTCCTGCACACTTAACAAATGGGTCAAGGTATCATTTTTTACAAAAAAATATGAAAAACTAAGTACAACTAAACTAAATTAATGTAAAGGAATGAAATAAACGTCCTAATGGTTGGGTTGCCTCCCAACAAGCATCCTTGTTTAATGTCCTAGGCTTGACAAGTTCATTCTTGAGATCAATGAGGAGCAATCAGTTTCACCTCGTGCTTCTTCCTATTGAAATCTTATCCAGAGTAGTGCTTCAGTCTTTGGCCATTAACCAAGAAGGATCTCTCTCCCTCTTTGATTCTAACAGCCCAATGTGGAAACATTTCATCTATGACAAACGGTCCACTCCACCTAGATCTCAGTTTCACAGGGTGTAATTTCATCCTTGAATTAAAAAGAAACACATAATTCTCTCCCAGATAAAAGACTTTCCTTGTTATATTCCGGTCATGTATTTTCATGTGGAAAATCTCGAACCCTTCTACTCCTGCTTTAGTCCTGCATTGACTGGGATAGAGAACCCTTTCCCATGACCCTCCTATATATAGGGGTATTGGGGGCTTCTCAAAGAACAACTCAGTGCAACCAGTTGCTCTGTAAAGTTGGCGTTCTCTATGGTTTTGGTAATGAGAGAGCCCGAGCAAGTGCTACCCGATAAGGGAGGCACAACAAGGGAAAGACAACTGTAGAAAGTGACTGGTGGTAGGAGAGTGTGTCAGTGACTAGTACACTGACAGGAGGGTGTGAATCCTTCCAATTCCTTGTGGGACAAGGAGATTGGAGTTCCAGGTGGTCCGTGTGGACTACTTCAGAGGCGGGAGATTTTTTCCTCTCAGAGGACAGATGTCAATCCCGACAGTCCCGGTGAGACCAGGAGTTGTCAGTCCCGGTGCGACCAGGAGCTGCACAGACACCGTCCAAGACCGGAGGTGAAGACCACGCAAGCCGTGAGGTATTGTCGCCGAGCAAGCCTTGAGACAAGGTATGATTCCACAAACCATCCTTTCCTATTGTATAGAAGTTGACGCGTTTCCTTGTTCTGGGTTTGGGGAGGAGAATTTTTTTTGTTTCCGCTGCCTTCTCTGCCTCCCCTAAAACCCAAAAGTGGTATCAGAGCCACGTCAACTGCTCTATACTTTAGGATTATCGATATGATTGATTTTGGTTTGTCACCTTTATTTATTGCATACGATGTGAACAAAATTGTCTTTATGCATGTCCAATCTTAAATCCACAAATCCCAATTTACATATATGATATGTATTATGAATGAACTCGATACACGTCTCCCTTAAAATTTGTTTTGTGGTGGATGTATAGCGTGGTTATGGCCAATAAACCCTATCTATGTATGGTTGTATGTGGTTTCTTGCATTTCAGTCTGCGCACCAATCTTCATTCTCCTATTCCTGATGTAACTCAAAATAATTTGAGATTTATTTCCTACCTTTGCTCCCCTCGAATGTAACTCGAGGTTTCTCTTTTTACAATGTAAAATAGGATAGAATTTTATTTCCTATTATGTCAAAGAACGGAGGACATCTTGACGACAGCTGACACGATCGGTTCAAGGTGTGAACCGATCGGTTGCCATTCGAGACGATCGCTTCAAGGAGTGAGCCGATCAGTTGATGACTGGTTCGAGGAGAGAGACAAGCGGGTGGTGGCCATGATGAGATGTACAATGACCAGGCGAACCGATCGGTTGGAGGAGCCAACCGATCGGTTGGTGGCACCCAGTCGACCGGCCTGATGGCGAGCCGATCAGTCATGTGATGAGTTGATCAAACCCAGAAAGGCAAAACACATAGTTCATCTTGTACAGGTTGCATGTGATGTAGACCTAGATGATTGTGATTCCTCTTGGCTCGAGGAATCACATTAGGATGGCCATAATCATCTCTTTTATCGTTTTGCATGTTTTCTATGGGATATAGCATGTATATGATAAATACTATGTATTGTGGTGATTGGATATGTATATGTATATAAAAACCAAATCCCTCATTAAAATATTAAGTCTTATATGCCTTCCATTAGCGGCACACATGAAAAACTCGATCGACCAAGCATAGGTTACGCCAAAGCGGGGTGCTCCGTCTATCTTGTGGAAGTGTGAAGGGTAGACATGTAGGTTCTGTCAAAGCAGGGTGCATGTTTACCGTGTCAGCTTTTAGGCTAGACTTAACTAGTGATTCTTAGAGTGTCTAAGCCCAGAGACAAGGAATGTTCATGGCAAGGTGTTGTACATGTTCATTCATCAAGAGTTGCATATGATGCAATTGGCATGATGGCCTACCTAAATACTCAAGATTGTGGGCGATCAGCCAAAGCTGACTCATGACTTGATGAAATATGGATCCTGCCCACTAGATGGTTGTACGCTGCAATCTTCCGAATTGATGGTGAGGGATATCAATTTGAACTAAAATAGTGGGAGCGATAATTAATTAAAGGCCTAGTTATATCATCAACTTTTCAAATCAATCAAATAAGTCAAAAATGAGTTTTTGGACTAAAATTGCATATTTCCTTTTGTAGTACAAATGACAACAAACAACAATCACTTTTCTTTGTGATCTGTCCTTGAAAAGGATAGGCTAAATGGGACAAACTTCCATGACTGGTATAGGACATTGAGAATTGTTCTCACTCAAGAGCGAAAGCTCTATGTCCTGGATACTCCAATTCCAGAGGAACCTGCTCATAATGCACCAAAGGTAGAAAGGGATGCTTACAAGAAACATTCTGATGATGCCATTGATGCAAAGTGCTTGATGTTGTGCTCTATGAACCATGAGTTGCAGAGACAACATGAGAACATGGGTGTCATTGAGATGATTCAGCATCTCAGAAACATGTATGAAGATCAAGCACGACAACAGAGATATGATGTCTCAGGGGCACTGTTCAAGTGCGTCATGACAGAAGGATATCGAGTTGGTCCTCACACACTCAAGATGATTGGGTATGTGGAGAACCTGACAAGACTGGGATTTCCACTGAGCCAAGAGTTGGCTACTGACGTGATATTGCAATCGTAGCCAGAATCCTAGAGTTAGTTTGTGATGAACTACAACATGAACAACTTTGAAAGGCCACTATCAGAGTTGTTGGACATGTTGAGGATAGCTGAGACACAGATGAAGAAGGACAAGCCTAAGTCTGTGATGGTGATCACGAGCAAGAAAGGCAAGTCCAAGCGCAAGGGAAAGGGCAAAGCTAAGAAAGGTTCTGATGCAAGCCAGGAGCCCAAGTCGTCTTCAGCTCTTAAGGCCAAGGGAGGCATGACCAAGAAAGGCACTTGCCACCATTGTCAAAAGCCAGGACATTGGAAAAGGAATTGTACTATCTACCTGGAAGAACAAAAGAAGAAGGAGGCGACAGACGTCTCTACTTAAAGGTGTCATGAAAGTAAACTTGTAACACTTTTGAGGTATATGATACCAAGATGTAAAGTGTAAAACACTCAATAAATGGGGCAAGTGTTGCCGCCATAGATAGGATTACTTTAGTTTATTTTCATCCTAAATGGCATGTAATACAGTTATGAACTTCTATTTCATATTTTCCAATAGATGAAACACTTTATTTTGCATATTGTATGACAATGATGGCAATCAATAAAGAGATGTTTCAATTTCTAAAGATAGGATTTTTATGGTAATGCCTTGTTTATCTTGTGGTATTTGATATGCATAAGATAAAATGATACCTAAAAGTTATAGATAACTCAAACAATCAAATTAGCATCAATCATGAGAAATTCATTTCTAGTTTCCATGAGATGGATAAGTCTAGACTCTTTTGGTTAGAGAACCGGTAAGAGACATGAATATCTTGGACATGATTAATCAATCTTCACTAAAGGTAGTGGGAGAATGATTATCCTATTAGGTATGATACATGTGATGTATTTACATACCTATTGGAACAAATGCTAATACTTCAAATGGTGTTTAGAGAAATACCAATATGAATATCTTGAAGTGTTCAAGATTATCATAGATGAAGTGCAAATTTGGTAACGTGTTAATTCATGATGGGATCAATGAATGAAATACTTGGACCAAATGTTTGAGATCCGTATGAGTGATTATGATAGTGTATCATAGTGAACTCATGATTAAGGCATGGTGATGTCTAAATCAAGAAGGAATCATACTCTAAGGAGTTAGAGAATGATTATCAAATAACTAAATTCTTCTTAAAAGAATACCCCACACTAATAAAGGACATTAAGAATCACAAGGAGTTGTATGTTCTTATATCCTTGACGGATACACCTCATTTATCTATGTGATGAGTTGTTCATGTAATGAGTCAACTATATAGATGAATATGAGGAACCGAATTTTGAGTTATGGTTTATGACCATTACATCCTAAATGACATCCATGTGAACGATAAGGTATGACCTTGATGGTAGCACCCATTGGATGAAATCCATAAGTGCAAATGAATCTTAAGTGTTAATACACATGGATAACATTTTGAGAAGGATGATGCTTTTTTATTGTAACTTAATGACTGAGACATTTGGCATATGGATACTAAAACCGCATTCCTATAAGGAATAAAACAAGGATGTGTACGTGACACAACCTATAAGGTTTATGAATCCACTAATGCAAATGAAGTCTATAAGTTACAATGGACTAATCAATGTGATTGATTGAGTACAAGCAAATCAGAATTGGATCTTTACTTTGAAGATATAGTCAAAGGGTTTGACTGATATATCAAAGATAAAGAAGGGATCTGTGATTTTGTGGGAGCGTGTTCCCATTCCACATGTTGATGTGAAATGGAAATGTTCTAGAATGGAAATCCAAAAGTGGAAATTATCTTTAAGGAAGATAGAGATGTTTCCTATTTGATAGGAATAGAGATCTATAGAGATAGTTATCGAAAACCTCTTGACCTAAAAGAGGAGAAAACATACATTGGCAATCTATACTGAAGGGTTCAGTATGCACAGATTCAGTGGGAGAAAACCTATCCATGTTACATGGAGTTAGTATCCCAAGGCCAAGTGTCCAATTCTTATGAAGAATGGGAACACTAAGAATAGATATGGATCTATCATGTATGAAATCATCCCATTATCTTGCATGTATCGACATGGAAAGAACAAAATGCATTCGTCATCTTGTATGTAGGCACTACTACAGAAATAGCATTCAGTGTCGCTTTTCTGGGCGTCGGTTTTTAAGGAACATGGACGCCTTATATTAACGGCGTCGGTTATTTAGAAGAACCGACGTCTATATTCAAAGACCAGCCAAACACGGGTACCGCTTTGTATACAGCGTCGGTTGTTTATACAAAACCGACGCATTATTTCATCCAATTTTCGAGCGAAAAAAATAATGTCACTTTCGGCGTCGCGTCTGTAGTTAAAACACCGACGCTTATGTGCGATGGAAATTTGCGCGAAAAGTGTCCTTTTCCGCGTCGGTCGTCCTTTAATAACCGACGCTGAATGTGGTTCCCGCCAAACATTTTCACGAAAATATCGTCCAAATGGACGTCGGATGTTGCGAACGACCGACGGTAAATATGTTTAGGCGTCGGTTGTTGTAAACAACCGACGCTATTGGGGAACTTCATAACCTTCGATCGCCCGACTCTTCCCCTCATTGCTACCCTATTTCCCTATTGCGGCGATTTCTCCGGCGATTTCTCTGTAATTTTTCTCCGGCGCTTCTCTCCGGTGCCCCATCTCCGGCGTCCCCTCTCCGGCGCCCCTCTCCGACGCGTTTCTTCTCTGGCACCCCTGCGCCGCCGCCACGCCTGACAACCGGCGCCCCTGCTCCAACCGCCTGCGCCGCCGCCACACCTGACAACCGGCGCCGCAGCAACGCCTGGTGCCCACCTGCCTGCCACGCCTGAGAACCGGCGCCGCCGTACCCCCTTCTCCTTCTCCTCCGCCTGGCCGCTGCCTGCCTGCCGCCGCCTGGCCGCCTGCCTGCCTACTGCGGCTGACGCTCCTGCTCGTCGGAGTCACTGCCGCTGGTTCTGGAGCTCGTCGGCCGCCACCCACGTACTCAACCAGCTCGACCTCACCCTACTCTTCTTGCCCAGGTACCTGCAGACCTACCCAGGCGCGAAATTGGTTCTTTATGTGCTGACCTAATCTGTTGCCTAATCTGTTTGCACGAAATTGGCTCCCTACTCTGCTTTCTTAATGTGCCTAATCTGCTTTAAGTGGTCCTAATATCATAACATGATAGTTTTATTATATGATTTGTGGCACTTTAGGGTGTATATACATGCAAATTATATAAGTGATAGATGTTGGATGTTTGTCAAGGTTTTTTGAAGATTGAATAAGTGATAGATGCTGGATGTTTATTTATTTCATCTATCCATGTTGCCTATAGTTTATAACATTGCATTGTGAATTATTGCATGTTTGAAACTATGAAATTCTTGATTTATTAGATGATATTCAAGAAAACCCTAGTTTGATGAGCATGTTGTTAATCATGTTAATTATGATTCTTCTATATATTCTGATGTCATTATATAATTATGTGATCCCAACATATTAAATTGAATTAGAATGATTTCATGAATTATAGGGTTTATATAAGAATGACAACACATGTATTTGTTGGCCTAGAAACCCGTCCAAGATTTACTCAGTAGGAGTAAATCTTGGATAGTCCCCAGTTTGGGACTGTTCTTGAACACCTAATCTCACTTAGGATGTAAGTGTATAATGTGTATTGGGTTTTCAAGAAAATTTCGGTAGCGGGAAATGCTGCCGAAATTTTCTTGAAAACCAAATACACATTATACACTTACATCCTAAGTGAGATTAGGTGTTCAAGGATGGGATAGGTGGTACACATTTATTATATATAAGATTGACATCAAATGTGTTTGTTGGCCTAGAAACCCGTCCAAGATTGACTAATATATACTTGTTTCCTAATATATACTTGTTTAAAAGGTTAACTGATGTTATACAACTTTTTCTGAAAATATATAACATCGTTATATGTACTTACACTTTGTTAATACTAATATTGTGCAGTCTCTGTCTTCGCATAACAATGACTATGAATTGGGCCTCTATGTCAATGTTAACGTTCCCTATTGAAGAACAATTGGACATCATCCTAGATGATCGTTCCTTAAACCAATTGGTCATACCCAAACATTGGCGTTTTCTAAAAGGAAGACACTACATGCCTGGTAAAGTGACCCTAACTTTTGGAAATTATTCACATGTAATCGAGGTTGAGTATGATTTGGCGGGAAATCTTGTATCAAAATCCGGTTGGCGTGATTGGATTGGAGAGCTGCATGTGGTCCGTTGGAATAGGCTTTTTCTCCGTCCAGTTGGCGATAATTCCATCAAAGTTTGGATAACCAACATCAACTGCGAGACCCCCGATCATCTTCTGCGGTATGAGCGCACGGCGTCGCATATCAGCTCAGACAAATCTGAATCTGAGGCCCCTATCAGTTCAGATTCGTCTAAATACAGTGAGGAGCTTCGTGACACAGCTTCATCATCAAAAAGAAGTTACTGATGCATGCGGGACCATGTTGGTGTAGTATTTAGTTGTCTATCTATCTAGACTTGTCTGTAGTAATAGTTTTTTAATTATGCGCATGTTTAGGGGTACACCAACCCCTTTGTTTAGTTATTGTTATAACTAAAGTGTGTGTTCCCATGAATGGAACTGTAAGTTGCTACATGAATGCTTATAATTGAAGTGTGTGTTCCCATGAATGTTCCCATTTACATGATTACACTACTATTTTCTCATATTGTCTTGCCTCAAAAAAAAATTCTTTTATTGTTTAGTCTATTTTAATACGACATACTTGCTTATATCTTTCTTAATGATGAACTGTAATACGACATACTTGCTTATATACTTGTTTCCTAATATATACTTGCTTTCCTAATATATACTTGCTTTCTCTGATCATAGAATGGATAGATCATGGATGTCCATTCGTAATCGTTGCACCCCAGAGTTTATATCTGGTCTTGATCAGTTTATTAGATTTGCCGAGGAACATAGGAAAAAACCTACAGATAGGTTCTACTGTCCATGTAGGCATTGCGGTAACAACTTGAAACTCAACACTGGTGAGGAAATCAAAAGTCATGTCATGTGCAACGGGATTGTACAAGGCTATACAGAATGGCACTGGCATGGAGAGATTTCAAAATCGAATCCAGTAGATGTCAATAGCAGTGCTTGGGTGGAAGAAGAAATTGCCTCCGATGACGTAAATGTGAACGAACCAGTTCCAGCAGACATTGTTGATGCGATGCTGGATAGTTTTAGGGTAGAGCACACCGATCCACCTCCTATCTTTACAAACATTGTGCATGATGCTGAGATACCGTTATACACAGGCTGTGCTAAGTTTACGAAGCTTAGCGCTGTGCTGAGATTGTATAAGTTGAAAGCTAACAATAGATGGAGCGACAAAAGCTTCACTGAATTGTTGACTTTGTTGAAAGAAATTCTTCCTGAAGGAAACGAGCTGCCAATCTCAACATACCAGGTAAAGAAAATGTTGTGCCCAATGGGAATGGAGGCCAAAAAGATACACGCATGCCCGAATGATTGTGTATTATTTCAAAAGGACTATGTAGATTTGAAAGATTGTCCAAAATGTGGTGCGTCACGATATAAATTGACGACTTCGGGGGAGTCCAAAACTGGTTCTCCTGCCAAGGTGTTGTGGTATCTACCTATAACATCACGGTTTCAACGCTTGTTTGCAAATCCGAAAGATGCGAAGAATTTGAGGTGGCATGCAGATGTTAAGAAAAATAATGATGGGATCCTACGACATGCGTCTGATTCCCCACAGTGGAAGAAGATTGATGTATTGTTCCCTGAATTTGGTGAAGAAGTCAGGAATCTAAGACTTGGGCTTTGTACAGACGGGATGAATCCATACGGGACATTGAGCAGCCAACATAGCACTTGGCCAGTCATGCTTGTTATATACAATCTTCCTCCCTGGCTGTGTATGAAAAATAAGTACGTTATGTTGTCATTGTTGATATCGGGCCCTAAACAACCCGGAAATGATATCGATGTTTATCTTGAACCTTTGATTGATGACTTAAAGAAACTTTGGGCTGAAGGTGTGATGACCTATGATGCTTCTGCAAGAGAGACATTTCATTTGCATGCTATGTTGTTTTGCACTATTAATGACTTTCCGGCATATGGGAATTTGTCTGGATATAGTGTCAAAGGAGCTAAAGCGTGTCCTATATGTGAAGAAAACACTGATTCAATAAGACTAAAATATGGCGGCAAGACTGTATATCTTGGTCATCGAAGGTTTCTTTCAAAATTCCATCCGTATCGTAGGAAGCGCAAAGCATTCAATGGATTGAATGATGAACGAAGTGCACCTAAACCTATACCAGGGGATGTTGTTTATGAAAGAGTAAAAGACATTGTCAATGAATTTGGTAAGAAATCACAATGTAGTATGGCCACACGGAGTGACAATTCTTCATTAAAAAAGAAGTCAATATTTTGGGATCTTCCTTATTGGAGTTCTTTGTCAGTCAGGCATTGTATCGATGTAATGCACGTTGAGAAAAATGTCTGTGATAGCATCATTGGTACTCTATTAAATATACCAGGTAAGACTAAAGATGGGATAAAATCCAGACTGGACCTACGTGAAATGGGAATAAGGTCAGAATTAACAGAATTACGTGAAATGGGTAATAAAAGAACATACTTACCTCCCGCTTGTTACACGTTGTCTAGAAAGGAGAAGAAAACTTTTTGTGAATGCTTGGTAAATGTTAAGGTGCCACATGGTTACTCATCCAACATCCGTAGATTGGTATCAATGAAAGATCTGAAGTTGATAGGTCTTAAATCTCATGATTGTCACACTCTAATGCAACAAATATTGCCCGTGGCAATTCGATCTATATTGCCGAAGCATGTAAGGTTTGCAATTACCAGACTTTGTTTCTTTTTCAACAGTCTATGCAGCAAAGTTATTGACCCTGATACTCTCGATAATTTGCAAAGAGAAGTGGTTGTTACCCTATGTCAGCTTGAGATGTATTTCCCTCCTTCGTTCTTTGATATCATGGTACATCTTGTTGTCCACTTGACTAGGGAAGTGAAAATCTTGGGACCGGTTTTCTTGCATTGGATGTATCCCTTTGAACGATACATGAGCATTTTTAAAGGTGATGTTCGAAACCGTTATCGTCCTGAAGGGAGTATTATTGAAGGTTATGTGGCGAGAGAGGTTATGGATTTCTGCAATGACTTTCTCAGTGGTAATGACACTCCTGATAATGACATGAATATTGAGGAGGGCAAAGGAATTTTGGGATCACGGGTGAAAGTAATCAGCCGTGAGCAGTTGGAACAAGCTCACTTGTATATTTTACATAATATGGACGAAGTGAGTGTTTATATCGAGGAACATACCAATTTCATAAAGAGACAACATCCTCGAGCAAGTTCAATGTGGCTTGCTAGAGAGCATAATAAGACTTTTACTAAGTGGTTTGAAGATAAAGTCTTACATCAACTATCTCAAACACCAAATGATATTACAGAAACTATCAAATGTCTCGCCTTTAAACCAAAACCGAATGTTATGTCTTATGAAGGGTTTGACATTAATGGATTTACATATTACACAAAGCGCCAAGATGATAAGAGTGTCGTCCAAAATAGTGGGGTCACTCTTCAAGCGTCAACTATGTACTTTGCAAGTGCAAAGGATAAGAGTCCACGTGAAGCTAAAATGTCATATTACGGTGTCATTGAAGACATTTGGGAGTTTGACTACATAGATTTCAATATTCCGCTCTTTAAATGTAATTGGGTTGATAACACCAAAGGAGTTATAGTGGATGAATTGGGTTTCACTTTGGTGAACTTTGAAATGATTGGCGAGAAGGCTGAACCATTCATATTGGCATCACAGGCAAAACAAATATTCTATATCGATGATCCTGCAAATGATAAATGGTCGGTTGTTCTTCATGGTAAAAGACAGTTCATTGAAGATCCTATAGATGAAGAAGAGTACTATGATAAGTATGATGACTCCAGTCCATTCTCAGTTGGGTTGCCAACTCCACAAAATATTGAAGCTAATGATGACTTATATGTGCGCGGAGATCACAATGAAGGATTGTTAATTGATAAAAGATCACAATTTTAGAGACATGTATGTTTATACAAATGGTAAATGTTTTCCTTTTTCTAGTTTATACAAATGCTAAATGTTTTCCTTTTTCTAGTTAATACAAATGCTAAATGTTTGCCTTTTTAATGACATTTTCAGATGCGCGGAGGCGGCTGCAAAAATGGTAAAATACAAACGTTTAGAGTAATGTTTGCTTTTTTAATACAAATGCTAATTTAGTGTGTTTATTTTTGTCAAATTTTAGGTTGATGATGCACATGTACCCACTGAAGCACTGGAGCAACTTGATGTGCGGAGAGGGACATTCCAACTCAAGATATCGTCTACCGTTTCCTCCTCCTCCGCAGTAATATCCTCATCTCTAAACGTTTCTCGTAGGATTCTGAACCCCTTCCTTCCCTCTACTGCATCGAAGCCATGCTGCAGTTGAACCCTTTCGCCGAGCCCTACCCGGCCAAGTAGGCGTCGCCTGAAGCACCACTGTCGTCGTCGTCTCCACCTCCATCGCAACTTGTTGTGCTAGTCCTGGCAGTTTATCACCCCACATGCCTTCCTCCCCAGTTCCTGCCGCTAGACGACCACACAATGGATCCAAGAGGATATGCAGGAGTTCACCAAAGACTATAAGCTGAGTATACTCATCCTATAGTCTGTGGCGAACGCCTGCATATCCTCTTGGATTCCATTGTGTGGTCGTCTAGCGGCAGGAACTGGTGAGGAAAGCATGTGGGGTGATAAACTGCCAGGACTAGCACAGCAAGTTGCGATGGAGGTGGAGACGACGACGACGGTGGTACTTCAGGCGACGTCTGTTTGGCCGGGTAGGGCTCGGTGAAAGGGTTCAACTGTGGCATGGCTTCAATGTAGTAGAGGGAAGGAGGGGTTCAGAATCCTACGAGAAACGTTCAGAGATAAGGATATTGCTGCGGAGGAGGCAACGGAAGATGATATCTCGAGTTGGAATGTCCCTCTCCGCACAGGAGTCTGTGAGGGAGATACTGGAGGAGAGTTCTATACCATACACAGGCGAAGAAAGACATCGATACCATACATGAGGTATTATATATAGTCTCATTAGTTAGTATAAAATATATCAATCTTATTTTTATATTATTACTTATATACATCATTCTCTTTGCAGGTGTTTAAAACTGACCACACTATAGGCAAACACTTAAAAAATGTACATGCTCCATATACGAGGGAAGCATTAGATGAAGTAAGAGAAGAATGGGCAATAGTTGTACAAACAGTGGCAACTGTAAGATATAATTGGGATGTTGATAGTGATGATGAATGATACTTTGTAAATGAATGTTTCTGAATGTTAAAACATGTATTTGAATGATTCTATATGTGTGAACGTGACAATTGAATTGATGTCTGAATGTATCTACTTGTGTGAATCTTTTTATGTTAATTTTGCAGGTTTGTGGCCTGTTTGTAGGCTGATATCAATGGATGTCGTAAACCTGCAGTTCAGAAAACTGAACTGTAGGTTCTCATCCTGCTGACCAGCCACAGCAGGCCTGCAAACAGATTTATAAAAAAAAAAATAGATATAGGCGTCGGTTATTTACCGATAACCGTCAGCATAGACTTAAAGCGTCGGTTTTTTATAAAACACCGACGCCAAAAGTGTTCGCGCTACAGGAAATGGGAGTCATCTAGGACACTTTTTTGCGTCGGTTTTTTAGTATATAACCGACGCAGAAAGCGTCCTAGATGATGCCGTTTTCTGTGGCGCGAACCCTTTTGGCGTCGGTGTTTTATAAAAAACCGACGCCTTTATATTAAATAGGCGTCGGTTTTTTAACCGACGCTGAAGTGTCCAACCTTTTAGCGGCGCCCACATAGGCGTCGTTCCGAAACCGACGCCAAAGGGGGTTAAACAACCGACACTAAAAGGCACTTCTGTAGTAGTGAGGACATGGCAATATGATGTGCTCATCCTGATAACTCGTATGTAAGACATGACGAGTGGATGTATGTCTACTTCCAGTAAGGGTTACTGGAATACCATGGGAACTTGATAAGTACTTGAGAAGTACTAGTTCTATGGAGATAAGAAAGAGTTCAATGTAAAGAGTTACATTGATGCGAACTTCCGAAAGGACAGAAAATTAATCACAAAATATATATAGGATATATAAAAGTGAAAGTTTTTTGATAATTGGAAGTGTTCCAATAAAACCATTTAAAAGGAAATGTTGAGTATCCGTGTGTTAGAGAACAACAGTGGATACTATATGGGTCTGGAAGTTCATGAGATGAACTTATAGACATTACGGTCATTGATGACAAGTATGGAATCCTTGATCATGCAATGTGGCTAAAGGTTAGCAAAGGAATACTAGATCGCATATTACGACAACTCCATCTCATACATGTGACGTACAACGAAGAGATGTGAGACATGAAATTTATACTGACTTTGGCAAGGTGTTGCCATAACTCATTATGTTCGCACTAGATCACAGTAACATGTGGGACATGTTTGAAAATCACTATGAATATGATTCAAGGGTGATTGACTCGCAGTGCAAGTGGGAGTCTATTGGTATGTATGCCCTGAGAGCTAATCATGCGATGATTGGTGAGATACATTAAGATTGATTTGATAAACATCAAAGGCAAGCTTCCAATTCTTTCTGGTTCAATCATATGAGATAGTGATAGAACAGATTGAACGTCTAGAGAATGACAGTACTCAATGACGTATGCCTTCAGGTTCAAGACCTGAATGATGAGATCATACGGATGCTAAGAGTTTGTACATTCTTGTTATCTCCCTAGTCGGATGTCATTGTGGAAGGTAGATAGATAGAAATGACACACAAGACTAGATTGTGGTGTTGGTTGATGACAGAATCTCATTAGTCATGATATAGAGATATCAAACCAAACACATAGGTACTTGTTAGAGAACAAGTGTATCGGACAGACCCACCGTGAGTTTGACAAATGGAACCATGACATGGTGATAACACCAATTTTTGTGATATTTTAGACTGTTTTTCTGTTATCAAAACTGCCATTTTTAGCTATTTTCCTCTCTTTTGTATGCACTTTCGCAATAATTGGCCAAGCAGTGCTCTTAATCCTATATTTCCATCTTTTGTAGAGTTTCTCCTCATTTTGGTGCAATAAGGCCGTCCCGGCCCACAAAATAAGTCCATGTCTGCACCGGCCTTCCTGACGCCCGAAACACACCCTGCCCGGTAGGGTGGAACGACACCACGACGTGCGACAAGGGGTGTCGTGCAAGGAGGAACTAACAGACGACACACCTCTTACCCGACAGGGAGCCATAGTCGCCACGACAACCCAAGTATGTCGGGCGACACAGCCACCCACTGGCAGGCGTCATTGCCCGTCACGTGAATAGCGGCCGACATCCTTGCGTCGAGCGATACGGGTATCGACCGTCCACCGACCCGCGAATGCGGAGGACACGTGGCGCTTCGAGCACCATAACTTTCCCCAACCGCTGCCTATAAATAGCAGCTATAGGGAGCCGAAAAGACAGCTTGGTCCGTTCAGACAATGCGGACAGTAGGGAACTTGAGCTATCTTCGAGGAGAATCATAAGAGCAGACGTATCGTGCCCCAGTGCTCGTACCGGGCGACACTAGGTGAGCTCTTCCCCATCCCGAGAGGGAGGGGACTGGTTCACCTAGGACCGTACCGGGCGACACTGAGGGCCGATATCGGCCGATGTAGATACGTGACACGAGTGCCCGACATCCACGCCCGACAGTAGAATGCGTAGCTTCATGCCCGACACGATATCAAACCCGATACGCTTCACCCGTCATGTGTGCCTCCTGAGAGGGTCCATCGCCAGACATGAGCGTATCGGCCAGGATCCTTGAGCGATACAGTTGCCCGTCAGGCGTGCCGCTCGAGAGGGTGTGCCGCCCGACACGGCTGTATCGGGCTAGGCCCCTGACCGATATCGGGATGGAGAGCCGTAGTAGTCTGTCGTCCTTCTACATCAAGAAGGCGACACATATCTTTACTTTCTGTCATTTAATTCCTTGCTTATGCATTGTAATTAAGACCATTTATTTGTCTATGGAAATAGAAGATGCTTAATTACTTTCTGCTCTGTGCTCGGTACAATCTGTTGGATGACTGCTATGTTTGATATCCGAACTCTAGCTTGCATGTTTGGATCGCGTTTCGCTTAGCTACCGAATCGTGTTTTCCCGTCGCAACAACTTCGAGAGTTGTGTTGTGGCTCTAGTGTTTGGTACGATTCTGGAGTACGAGAGTGCCTGGAAAGGAGTTGCTTTAGTGACTTTTCCACTCTAATTTTAGTCCAGTGACCTCGAGAGGGGTGCTGACGCCTTGTTAGAGGTACCCGCTTCGAGAGAAGGGGTACACGACTGGTTTTACCGCCACTTGTTTTACCGGAGTTTTATCCTTCGTACCTCTCTTTAGCTCGAGCAATATCTTTCTGTTTCTGTTGCATAAAACCCCTAAAAACTGCTAAATGACTAAAACCTTAAATCTTTCTAGTAGCTCCAGTTGGAGAAAGTTTTCTTCGTTTTATTTGTGACATCTTTCTGCTTCCCTTCTGGGAATTTATCTCTCTTTTTACCTTCTGGAGTGTAGCGTGTCGATTCCATGTTCTCAACACTACCACCCTTGTCCCTGTGTTCGACCCCGTATATCTACTTCGACCCCATAAACAAAGTTGCGGGGGCCTATAAGGATTCAGGTTTATAAATGTAAAAGCTCGACTACCTCAAATCCGCCTCCAATTTTAGGACGTGCGATTTAGGCCGGTCAACTTTTTGGCGCCGTTGTCGGGGACAAGGCAAAAATAGTACTGTTGACGAATCTGAATCCACTAACTACACTCTTGTGCCTCAAGCTTGGCTATGAGTTTGACTGCACTCTTTTTCTTTTTCTTCTTTTTCTCAACTATTATTCTCTGCTTGAAAATTAATGAATCTTTCTTCTAAACTTGATTCCTCATGCCACTAATAGGTACTTAGAAGAACGGTGATCTATTCCACTGAGCACCAACTCCAACCATCATGCCACCTGGCATTGAACCACCCCATTCTGAAGGTGAACGCCAAAGGAGGAGGCCTGATTCGCCCCCGCCTGAAGGCAACAACAGGTACGACGGTGACCATCAATAAGAAGATCCAGACTCAGGAGAGTACGAAGAGGACCATCACCGACACAGACGCCATCACCGTCAGAGGCAAAGAAGAAATCGGAATGATCAGGAACAATTCCGGGGAGAAAGCGATAGCAACGACTCCGAAGAGGAGGAGAAGACACTAAGAGAGTTGGCGTCCACAAAAGCCAACAACCCCAGATGTCCCGTCATCACCCCACGGTTCAACGCGGAAAATTTTGAGCTTAAGCCGTCCGTGATATCTATGATTCAAAACAAAAGCTTCTGAGGGAGTTCGAAAAGCGACAATCCCTACCATCATCTCGATGCATTCAAAAACATATGTGATACGATAAAAATGCGGGGGGTCCCTCAAGAGGTTATCTACTGTAAGGGCTTCATCTTATCCCTAGAAGACAAGGCCCTGTCCTGGTATCTTGGGTTACCCCACCAGTCTTTGAACGGATGGGGAGCTTTGGCCGATGCGTTCGTAAACAAGTTCTACCCCACCGAAAGAACGGTCAGAAACAGACAGAAAATAACCTCCTTCATGCAAAAGCCGAGTGAAAGCCTCCATGACGCCTGGGAGAGGTTCCAGGAGTATCTGAGGGATTGCCCCCATCATAACTACAAGAAGGGCTTCCTCATCACCACCTTCTATAATGGCCTGACTCCCGATGAAAGGGTGTCACTAAATGCGGCAGAAGGCAGTGACTTCCTGGAGAAGAAACCAAGCAAGTCTGAAAAGATCATCAAGAATATGGCCGAGGTGATGGCCGACACTGACTTTGATCGGTCTGACCGAGGACAAGTCAAGAAGGGAGGTGAAGGGTCTACCCTTGAGTCTAAGGTGCTGGAGTCCATCACCTCACAGATACATAGAATCACCACTGATGTTAAACAACTGCGAGAAGCTGGTGGGAAAGGTAAGAAGCCGGTCGAGAAGGTGATGAAATGTGTCACATGCGGCGAAGGGGGACATGGGGTAGACAACTGCGTTTACACCCGACCGAACGCAGACAGTGATTCTGACTTGGAAGACGAACAGACCAAAAATGTCTCCTTCGTGAACTTCAAAAAGCCAGATCATCTCGGGTTTAACTACGGCAACAAAGATGCAGCTAAGAATTCTCACCAGCTGCATGCTATATCTAAGCCAATACAAGCTTTTGAGAGGAGAGGGAGTCTGGTCAATATACCAAGAACAGTCAGTTCCAGTCAGTGAAAGGAAACTTTCAGGCACAAGGTAAATATCAAGGGACGAACAAAGATCAGGACAAGGGTTCAAGCCAATCAGATGTAATTGGCCAGCTTTTTGACTTCGCAAAGAAGCAAGACACGATTAATAACCAGCTAGCGCAAAGTGCGCTATCAAATTCCGGTGTTTTGAACTCATTGCAGGTCCAGCTGGCAGATATGCAGACGCATAAATGCCAAATTGATCAGCAGTTAGCTCAAATGGCCGAATTAATGAAGAATCCTTCTGGCAGAATACCGTCCAATACTGAGGCTGCCAAGAAGGCAGGGATGTGATCAAGAAGACAAAGGGATGGAGTCGTAAAAGATGGACGATACTAAAGGCTAGAGGATGAAAAAGCTGGAACCGACAAGCTAGAGACGAAAAACTACAGTGCTTCTCGGGAGGCAACCCGAGCTGTTTTTAAATTCCTAGTATAGGGCGCATTTACTTTCAAACAAGATGAACATTATGAACATTATGGCATGTAATAAGGCCCGAGTCAGCGCATGCGCCACATGCGCTGACCCTTATGGGTCACCGCCTTAGTTTTATAGACCGGGATGGGTAATACCATCTGAGGCCGGGACCTCAGTCTTCGGCCAATGATGTTTTACTCATCAACCGAAGTTTAAATCGCTTTTGTTTTCATGATATAACGGAAGCAACCCAACCAGAGTTATGAGTGTTTCCATATCGGGCAGTGGAATTTCGAGCATCGCAAGGGCCGTGATGGATTACACACCTAGACGGCATGCACCTGTGACCGTCGCGCCAAAGGACTGATCACCCTTAGGCCAACAGATGGGCTTGCCCGTCTTACGAGTTTCCCTAACGGCCGACAACCGCCCTGGTTTTACCTGTTTCACCCCGGTTGAGTTTGCTATATAAGGGGGGACGAGTTTTACTGTGTCGGGCTCCTTGCCTTACTGTTCTCTCGCTTCCATATTGTGCTAAGACCTTGTGTTGTTGCTCCCGCATCGCGCAAGTTTGCCCTGATCTCGTGTCATGTGAAAGTTCCGGAAGGTAACGCTCGACAGACCCTATAGCCCGACAGACCCTATCGCCTGACAGACCTTATCACCTAGGAGGTTGTGTCGCCCGACACGTTTCTTTCGAGCATGTAGCTTATCGGCCTTATGATTTCTCGGTTGAGCGGTTTTGTATCGCCCGATATGGGTGTCGCGCGACGTGCCCTTGATTTACGTTTTCCCGATACTCGTGACGGGCAATAGCTGTGTCGCCCATTTTTGCATTACCTCTCCTGCTTTTCTTATCGGGCGACACACTGCTCTACTTTCGGGAGGACCGTATCGGGCGTATCACCCTATCGCCTTCGTATCGCCCGACACGCCCATTTTTGAGCGACAGACCTAACACGCGTTTGATCTTTTATCGTATCGGGCGATACCCACCCTTTTGTATCGGGCACAAGGCTGCACCTCTGAAACCAATGTGTCGCCCGATACGAGGGTACCGGACAATCTTTGTACAGTGAAATTCCTGGTCACACGTTTATTCTTTAATATATACTTCTTCCAAGAGTCAACACATTTAATGAAGGTATTTCTCTTATTGTCTTCCAGAAATGGCCCGCATCAAGACGACCGCTGTCCCAGTTGACGAGCAAGGTAGGAGAGTCTACCTAGAGACTGCTGCTGAAGGGCAATCTGCCAGGCCTACGCGCCCGAACCCAGGGCCAGCTGGGATATCGACATCAGGAAAGAGGGCTAGGGTTGGAGAGGTGGCGGCACCACCCTCAGCAACGACAAGGAATACACCCCAAGAACCCTTGGAATACACCCCAGGAAGGTTCCTGCCAAGGGACGACGAGCATGCACGCCGTTACGCTGAGTTGTCAACCAAGGTCTACAGGCCGAGCAGGTTCTGCCATCAGACTTCTTTCGTGGAGCTGGGCATTTTTGAAAGATTGAAGGGCGTCCTCGCCGTGGCTGGGTTGAAGAAGATCTGCCTCAGCCGGTCTTACTCCTACACCGAGCTCACAAAAGAGTTCATGTCGTCTCTCCGCCGAGTAAAGAATTCTGCAGCTGAAAAGAAAGAATATGGCGGAGCTGATAGACTCAAAGCCAGGTTGTACAACTTAGAGTATGCAATCTCTGAGAAGCTGCTGAACAAGATCTTCTCTTCCAGTGAGGAGGAGGAAGATTTGATGAATAACAGTGAGACTATCATCGAAGGAGACGGGTTCAACCCCGTGGAGCTCTGGAATATGCTGACCGTCGAGTCATCCTTTAAGCCGGGAGTCAAAGTGGCAAGGATGCACTCCTATTTCTAGAGAATCATACACAAGTTGGTGGCATGCCTGTTGTTCAGCAAAAATGAGTCCAGCAACATTTACACAGAAGAACTCCACGTCATATGGCACCTGATGGAGGGAAGAGTGATAAACCTCAGACGGTTCCTGCTGAACAAGCTACACCCGACAAGGGATGCCACCAAAGAATATTGTATGGGGGGCATCGTTAACCTAATTGCAGTAGGGCTCAGGTACCCTAAGGAGCCATGAAGTCTGTCCAGGACACAAGGCGACGAGGTGATTGACCTCAAATACCTGATGAGGACCGGCATCATAAGGAAGGAGGGGGAGGCTACTTCTACAAGTTCGCAAGGACGAACACACTCCTCCCACTCCCTCACTGTGCCACTTACGACACAGACAAGCTAGTCTTCACTACCGTGGAGATTGAGGCCGTGGCGGCAAATACGGTCCACGCCACCCCCGCAAGTGTCCGGGAAAGGACAAATTCAGAGCTTTGGACGACGGCTACTAATAGGGATGTCGTCACTCCTGCAATACCAACTACAGCCATGACGACGGCTGAAATGGCCGAAGAAGAACCGGTGATCATTGAGGTCACCGAGGCAATGAGGACGGGAGCTGCCGCAGAGAAGACGGCCGCAGTTCCCGACATCCCTGTAATGCCAGTAGAGGCAGAGGAAGAACCGCAGCCAGAAGCCAGTAATGAGGTGTTTGCCGCAATCCTCCAGATGAGACTGGAAGGCGTGCAGCTGACACCGACACCACCACCAGTGTCTCCAGTCAGAGCTACTGAAAGGATCGCCGAGGATGTAGAGGTGGAGCAGCATCCGCCCACACCACGACCATCTTCATCGGGACATGAAGGCGGGGAGGAGACAGCCGCAAGAAGGCTGACACCTCACCCAGAGACATCTGCCACGCGAACAATAGAGATAAACTTTGCCTTGTCTGGTAGACCAGAGCGCAAGCAGGGGATCGCAAGGACAAAAGGGAGGACAGCGGGAACCCCTCCGTCATTCGGGATGATGCTAGGGCGCGAGCTCGACTACTTGCGGGAGGTAACAGACAACAAATCAGCTACCTGTATTTCCCTAACCCGCAAGTTTGCATCTTTCCAAGACAAGCTGAACAGCCAAGAGCAAGAGCTGCTGACTCTAGCTGGCCTTCCCGGCGGGCTAGAGGCTCTGAATGCGACACTGCAGCAAGTTCTCCAACACCTCGATGATCATCCGCGCCGAAAGCAGCCGAGAAGGTTGCCATCGCCCCCTAGCCATAGCTCTCCTTCTTCTTCATCAACATCTGCCTCCGCAACAGGGTCCGCCTCCGCCTCTAGCGAGC
The DNA here is from genome assembly GCA_963693085.1 of Alisma plantago-aquatica. NCBI lineage: Eukaryota > Viridiplantae > Streptophyta > Magnoliopsida > Alismatales > Alismataceae > Alisma > Alisma plantago-aquatica. Next base: position 1,376,248,752 of record OY856412.1, on the reverse strand, counting down.
GATCCACAACACCCGAGGAGAGGACGCAGCCAAAGTCAACCGACGGAGCTCCAGCAGGACAGGAGAGCTCCTTAGGTCTAGAGGAAGAAAATCCCTCCGTCTCCCTGGATGAAATTGAATATGATAACACAGATATCAGCATCGGGGGAGACTCTTCTGACGAATCAGAGGGAGAAAAAGGGGACGTGTATGCAGCTAATGAAAGACACCTTCCCCGAGGAAGACGCTCGATGGCAGACATGTTCCGTGAGCCATCTGAGATACCTTCCTTCGAGATGGATGACTTCGACAGAAGAGCCATCGGCTACCTGACGATCAGCACTACTACAAAAATGCCTTTTAGCGTCGGTTGTTTAACCCGCTTTGGCGTCGGTTTCCGAGCGACGCCTATGTGGGCACCGCTAAAGGTCTAACACTTCGGCGTCAGTTTTTTAACCGATGCCTATTTAACGTACAAGCTTCGGTTTTTTATAGAAAACTGACGCCAAAAGGGTTCACGCCACATAAAACGGCGTCATCTAGGACACATTCTGCGTCGGTGTTTAATTGGTAACCGACATTGAAAGTGTCCTAGATGACGTTGTTTTCTATGGCGCGAACCCGTTTGGCGTCGGTGATCAACTAAACAACCGACACCATACTTCAAGAAGACACGACCGTGCTTCCCTGTACGGCCGTGTTTAGTACTATAGGCATCAGTTTTATATGAATAAGCGACGCCTTTTCCACCACGGCCGTGCTTTCCTGCACGGTCGGGTTGTTTGTAATATTAGGCATCGATTTTTATCTAATAACCGACGCTGTAGGTCTTTGCTGACGGTTTTCTGTAAATAACTGACGCCTATATCTTTTTTTTTCATATCAGTTTGCAGGCCTGTTGTGGTTGGTCAGCAGGATGAGAACCTGCAGTTTAGTTTTCTGAACTGCAGGTTTACGACATCCATTGATATCAGCCTACAAACAGGACACAAACCTACAAAATTAACAAAAAAAATTCACACAAGTAGATACATTCAGACATCAATTCAATTCTCACATTCACACATATAGAAACATTCAAATACATGTATTAACATTCAAAAATATTCATTTACAAAGTATCATTCATTATCGCAATCAACATCCCAATTATATCTTACAATTGCCACTGCTTGTATGGCTTTTGCCCATTCTTCTCTTATTTCATTTAATGCTTACATCGTATATGGAGCATGTATATTTTTTAAGCATTTACCTATAGTGTGGTCAATTTTAAACACCTGTAAAGAGAATGATGTATATATATAAGTAATAATATAAAAATAAGATTGATATATTTCATACTAACTAATGAGACTATATATAATACCTCATGTATGGTATCGATGTCCAATGTGGTATGTCGGATAATCATCTGCATAAATCGCATCACATAGTATGCGCATGCCCATCTGTTGTCTTGTGTAGCGCACTATAAATTGAAACATACAAAATAATACAACTAAGCACAATTCACATCAATAATATATACATTGGAGTCGGGAACTTACTTGTACGTTCTGCCAATTTATTGGATGGTTCTTTTTCCTTGGGACCGTTCTTCCAGACTTTTTGAATGCATCTAAACCCCTACATGTTAATATAACATAGTAAATTACATAAGTAAATAGTAATGTAATAATAGATGTTAACAGATACAAAAATGAAATATTTCTCACCAGAATAATGGCATTCTCATTACGTGTCCAATTTTAGTGTTTAATATACTTCCCGCGGGATCTAGATAATAAACAGTGAACGTCCCGGGGACAATAACTAGTAACTCCCAATGTCTACCGCTAGAGGTAAAAAGTTAACCGTTAATAACTCAAAATGCACAATAAAACTGGAATTTTCTTAAGTCCAAATTATAAATAAAGTAAACTTACTTGACATTGAATGGAGCTATTATTATCGTCTTCTTTTGCTGACCAAAAATTGTATAAGCATCTATACAGTATTGTTGAACACTATCAGGGTCTTTAGCTACCATACTAATCAATGATGGAATAAAAAATCCCACATGATCAAATGCAAATTGTTTGCATTGATCTTCGACTAAGTAGCTGCAAAACATGTATTACGTATGCATTAATATATAAGAAACCAGATCACCGGATCTTACACAAGGTATATGGATGTATAAACAAGATCTCACCTTATCCATGTCTCTATCATTGATGTCTTCAGCCAAGCATACATAAACAGCTCAATAATATCTTGTATAAATAAAGAGCTATCGTATGATTGACCTGCATAATCTGCATCTAAAGAAACAATTATAGGGCAATGTATATTATGTGCCCGTAGCTAACATGCCATTCCCCTACAAGCAGGACCTAACGGGTATGTTAGGTTAGTTGGAACCCAACTTGGTAATGCGAGAAGTGGAGGTGGAGGCCTAGGTGCTCCTGGTGTCTTCTTTTTATCCTGTATATATAATTTCAGATCAGTTGACCTCATATATACACATTAACATTCTAAATCAATGTAAATTTATCTTACAGTTTCAGTAGTGTAGATGACATCTGCTTTGGGCCACAATATGACCCCGCCTTCTGCCTCAGCAAGTGTATCAATATCCGGGTGGGGATATGGCAATGTAGCTTCCCTCCAATCGGGTAACACACGTAATGGGCCCACACGAACATAGCCATGTGGCATTGGAGTCCCGTGAAACCTTTCCCCAGGAAGGGACGGGTAAGTCTGCGCCTCTGCAACAACATAGTCTTGTATTCTTAAGCGGCATGGATTCAATGCCTACAAATTTACGTAAAGAATGTTATACATATATACATATCATCTTGAAAACATATCATCTTGAAAAGACTAGCTACAATGTCATAAACAATACTTACAGCAGACGTGTTAGGCGATGGGTCTCCAGGATTACTCGCAGTCTGTGCATCAGGAGAAGAGTGGGTCGCCATAGGCTGATTGGAAGCCTGAGATGCCTGCCACCGCAGCAATTCTTCCTTGACCTTCTCAGCAACTACATCGTTGACCTTCTTAGCAACTATATCCTCAACTCTCTTATTCTCCTATACATGGATAAAAGAAACATTAGCTTCTTATTATTGAATTTCCTTTTGCAGTAACATTCTAAAAAAAGAATAGGTTACCTCTTCTTGAGAAAGTCCCACTCTGGGTTTGCACTGGGATGGCCCAAAGAATGCTTTGATGCCCACACCAGTGCCTGCACCCCTAACATGTCCAGGATGCTCTGGGTTACCCAGAGCAACTGTCAATTCATCCCTTGTGCCCTGAGGGATGAACGTGCCTTGTTTCCTCTGCTCGTGCAGCTCCCGCTAATCACCATCAACAGAAATTGGTAAGTTAACACCACAAATAATCAATATTCAAACGATTGCTCTAAGAGTTGTATTTTACCATTTTCACAGCCGCCTCAGCAGTTACAGGTTTCTTTATTTCACCCTTCTTGTTTTGCCTCCCAGCTATCCAGATATCATGGCGAGGCATGGGTGTGGCAGACTCCTGAGTAGGAGCAGACTCCTGAGTAGCCGCAGACTCCACCTATAGTCTTTGGTGAACACTTGCATAGCCTTTTGGACCCATAGTGTGGTCATGCACATTCAGTGCATGCCTTGCTTTTTGTGCGTCACTGAGGGCCTAGTTAGTATGCACATTAATGATTTGGTTAGTAGCACTAAATGTTCATTTTGAATAGGTGAATACAATGTATATTAATTAAATTGGGAGTGACGCCTAATACCTTGAATTCTTCAGATTTTCTTGAAGCAACAAAATTGTCCCAATCTTCTTTGTCCAAGAAGTTCCATTGTTCAAGGGATGACTTCTTCTTCTTATCACCCTCTTTTATGTATTCTCTGTTCAGATTTGTCCTATAATTCCTAAGCATCTTTCCAGTGCGTTGCATCACACTTTTACGATGCAACTTCTCATCCAATGCAAACAGATTCTGTAAAATAGAAATTTTATTAACTAGTATCCAAAATAGAATTGCAAATAATAGAATTTGTAATCTACAAAATAGAATTGCAAATAATAATAACTCACGCATAAATCCTTCCATATCAAGTCTTTTTTCCCCTGAGGAACTTTATGCCAATTATCATACTTAACACCACAATGGCTCCGAGTGGTACACCCAAGATAGTTTACAAAATTATTGCGGTTCACTCCAATTGCATTTCCTCCATTATCAAACTCCACAACCAATTTGGATCCACTGCTACTTAGCGCTATTAACTTCTTCAACAGAGTGATGCCCCTTTTCTTGTTAAGTGCTTGGTGTTGCGCATCAAGTTGCTCCAGTGCTTCAGTGGGTACATGTGCATCATCAACCTAAAATTTGACAAAAATAAACACACTGAATTAGCCCAATATAGAAATATAGGATATATGACATAACTAGAAGATAATGAATTTTATAGAAATACATGATATGTTTTTAGAACTTACATTGGTATCCTCGCCATGCTCGTCATGGACAGCATGCTCATCATGGACTTCATGCTCATCATGGACATCATGCTCATCATGGTCAGCCATATGAAAATGTCATTAAAAAGGCAAACATTTAGCATTTGTATTAACTAGAAAAAGGCAAACATTTAGCATTTGTATTAACTAGAAAAAGGCAAACATTTAGCATTTGTATTAACTAGAAAAAGGCAAACATTTAGCATTTGTATAAACATACATGTCTCTAAAATTGTGATCTTTTATCAATTAACAATCCTTCATTGTGATCTCCGCACACATATAAGTCATCATTAGCTTCAATATTTTGTGGAGTTGGCAACCCAACTGAGAATGGACTGGATTCATCATACTTATCATAGTACTCTTCTTCATCTATAGGATCTTCAATGAACTGTCTTTTACCATGAAGAACAACCGACCATTTATCATTCGCAGGATCATCGATATAGAATATTTGTTTTGCCTGTGATGCCAATATGAATGGTTCACCCTTCTCGCCAATCTTTTCAAAGTTCACCAAAGTGAAACCCAATTCATCCACTATAACTCCTTTGGTGTTATCAACCCAATTACATTTAAAGAGTGGAATTTTGAAATCTATGTAGTCAAACTCCCAAATGTCTTCAATGACACCGTAATATGACATTTTAGCTTCACGTGGACTCTTATCCTTTGCACTTGCAAAGTACATAGTCGACGCTTGAAGAGTGACCCCACTATTTTGGACGACACTCTTATCATCTTGGTGCTTTGTGTAATATGTGAATCCATTAATGTCAAACCCTTCATAAGACATAACATTCGGTTTTGGTTTAAAGGCGAGGCATTTGATAGTTTCTGTAATATCATTTGGTGTTTGAGATAGTTGATGTAAGACTTTATCTTCAAACCACTTAGTAAAAGTCTTATTATGCTCTCTAGCAAGCCACATTGAACTTGCTCGAGGATGTTGTCTCTTTATGAAATTGGTATGTTCCTCGATATAAACACTCACTTCGTCCATATTGTGTAAAATATACAGTCCCAAACCGGGGACTACCCAAGATTTACTCCTAATGAGTCAATCTTGGATGGGTTTCTAGGCCAACAAACACAATAATAGATATCTACAATGAAGCCGGACTCCATACAAACAGTATATAATTTAGTGATTGTTCATTCTAATTTATACCAATGTACAAGTAATATAAAGAACAATGATTGTTCACTTTCTAGGCCAACAAACACATGTGATGTCATTCTTATATATAATAAATGTGTACCACCTATCCCATCCTTGAACACCTAATCTCACTAGTAAGTGTATAATGTGTATTGGGTTTTCAAGAAAAGTTTGGCAACATTTCCCCGCTGTTCTCTAAGTACATATGTACTTAGAGAACAAACGGGGAAATGCTATCGAAATTTTCTCGAAAAACCAATACACATTATACACTTACATCCTAAGTGAGATTAGGTGTTCAAGAACAGTCCCAAATCGGGGACTATCCAAGATTGACTCCTAATGAGTCAATCTTGGACGAGTTTCTAGGCCAACAAACACAATAATATATATCTACAATGAAGCCGAACTCCATACAAACAATATATAATTTAGTGATTGTTCATTCTAATTTATACCAATGTACAAGTAATATAAAGAACAATGATTGTTCACTTTCTAGGCCAACAAACACATGTGATGTCATTCTTATATATAATAAATGTGTACCACCTATCCCATCCTTGAACACCTAATCTCACTAGTAAGTGTATAATGTGTATTGAGTTTTTGAGAAAATTTCAGCAGCATTTCCCCGTTGTTCTCTAAGTACATATGTACTTAGAAAACAAACGGGGAAATGCTATCGAAATTTTCTCGAAAACCCAATACACATTATACACTTACATCCTAAGTGAGATTAGGTGTTCAAGAACAGTCCCAAATCGGGGACTATCCAAGATTTACTCCTAATGAGTAAATCTTGGACGAGTTTTCTAGGCCAACAAACACAATAATAGATATGCACATGTTAGGGTTTCATCACAATTAATGTTAGGGTTTCATCAATGTTAGGGTTTAATCAAATCAAATTAGGATGCTAGAATGGACAAGTTTAAATCTTATTTCAACATGCATCAAAATTTACTGAATTAGGTCAAGCATTAGGATTAGAAGAACAAATATATGAAAACAAAATGATTTGTTTGTATCCTAGAATTTACATAAAGCATTACATATATATTTGTTCATATCCTTACCAACAACAAACACGGCCGTGGGTGTTGGCCTACCACGGCCGTGCTGGGCAGCACGGCCGTGGTAGGCCAACACCCACGGCCGTGTTTACCGTTGGTAAAGAGCTAGGGAGAAGGAAGAACAGAGGCTACGACTACTACCTGGAGGCTACGGCGGGCAGCAGGCAGGCAGGCGACACGACAGGGAGGACGGCGGCGAGCACGGAGCAGGCAGCGGTGACGCCAATGAGGACAGAGGCGACGACAAGGAAGGACGGAGGGCGGCGGCAAAGAAGAATACGGCGGCCGGCGGAAAAGAGGACGGCGGCCGGCGGCAAAGAGGACGGCGGAGGCGACGCAGAGTAGCAAGCAGCGGCGGTGGCCGTCGGTGGCGAGACAGCAGCAGGTGGGCATCGACGGCGAGCAGCACCGGGCGGGTGGGTGGCGACGTAGCAAGAGCAGAGGGGTGGGGCGACGCAGCAAGAGCAGAGGGGCGGAACTGTTGCTTCGCGATGAAACAGAAGAAAGGGTACCCGAACAGTGGCCCTCGTTCGAGGGTTTATTAAGTGGGTATTAGGCGTCGGTTATAACATCAAACCGCCACCTAACGTCTTCGGCGTCGGTTCTACTTAAACAACCGACACCCAATTAGTTAAATTTTGCCCTAAATAAATTGGCGGGAACCATTATCGGCGTCGGTTATCAAAGGATAACCGACACCTAAGCTGGAACTTTTCGCGCAAATTTTCATCTCATATCGGCGTTGGTGTTTTGGTAAAACACCGACGCTGTATGTGCCAAATTTTTTTTCGCTCGAAAATTGGATTCCGCGGGTGATTTTAGGCGTCGGTTGTTTGTTATCCAGCCGACGCTGAATACAAAGCGGTACTCGTGTCTTGACTACAGACGTCGGATGACCTACAACACCGACGCTGAATGTCATAGGCGTCGGTTTATCTAAATAACCGACGCCTAGAAAAGCATCATTGAACGCTGTTTCTGTACTAGTGCAGAGACCAGAAACTGCTGAACAAGGTCCTAAGATCGCGGGCGGATGAAGAAGATGTCGTCTGGAGCGACAGCTACTTCTCCGTACGACGGAGAACACTCCGCGGCATGTTCCGCTCACCAGCCGTCGTCGGAAAAAGACTGTTTAGAGTCCTAAAAAATGCGATAATAGAAAATATCGATAGCAAGACAGGCCGGAAGTAAATATACGCCGCCACCCCGACCTTGGCGAGAAGGATAATGAAGGGGGAATAACACTCCACTGCGGTGACCAACATGCTGCGACACATTGACGAGCATATCCCTAACCTCATGTTGGCACCGTACAAGCACCGCGACTATTGGTTCCTCTGCATAGCAGACTTAAAAAACCACGACGTTCGGCTGCTGAACTGCAATTACAACGAGGTGCCGCACGCAGGAACTGCTTTTAGCCGCCCAGAGGACCAAAAGCTGAGACTTCTACCGTTGTGTCTTCTACGAGCTATCAAGAAAGGAGCCAAACATCACGGCGGCGTTTGGAACTTCTATTCTATTCAAAACTTCCCCGTCCAGGCTGAAGAGGGAAGCAGAAACAACGCCTTACTCGTCTTAAGTGCAATTGAAGTGCTCAATACTTTTGGCAATTATAGGGCCCTTAGGGGCAAATGTTTCTATCAACGCAGGGGCACATACGCCATGCTACTGATCAACGACGGGCGCTATTTTCGAGACACAGGGGTACCTGATAAGCTGCTGAACGAAGACCAAGAGGACAAATCTTCACAATCCAACAGCTCCGCAGAGAAAGAAGCGGAACAAGAAGCTGACACCCACGGAGCAGGCAAGCAGTTAGAGACCCTGCGGAAAGTGCACGGGATGGAAGACGCTGCTTTGCCTATAGGTACAGAAGGGATGATCTCATACTTTGACCGCTTCTCGTGCGCTATGCTCACACAGGAGCAGGTAGATGAAATCCTTCTGAAGCTAGCAGATGCTACCACTGGAGATGTCATTTACAAGGCAGGAATGTGGTAGTCCCAGTAGATGATCTGAGGGACGTGGTTAAAGAAGGAGGATGCCTGGCGGTATCTGTGTTTACCGCTTGCATTTGAATATTACAGTCAAAGTTCGAACACGCATACATAGCCCATCCTATGTTGTTCAACGACGTCTGCCTAGCCGATGAAACAGGAGAAAAGTAGTTTTTTCTGGAAGAGTTGGAAAGCGGGGTCCCTAGCCAAATTTTTCTGCCAATATTGCATTATAACCATTGGACGCTCCTGACGGTGTACACTCAGCAATGAGCAGGAATCTTTTACAATAGCTCGGACAGCAACAAAAACCATCCAGTGCCGTGTACATCAGAACCGCTATCATCCGTCGAACGCTTGACTCAAAAATACTACAACGAGGTGACAAAGATGATACAACCATTCCTGGACACGCAAGCAAGCAAATGGCACGAACTCCAGTTCTGCCACCGCAGCCCGCAACAGTTTCCCCTATCTAACGACTGCGACATCTATGTCCTGGAATGGATAGCAAACAAAGCAGCGCCTGACCAGCTCCAACACATCGATTATCACAGCAAGAGAGGAGAATACGTGTGGGAGCTTCTATCTGAAGCAGGCGCGCTCATTGGCTAACCCTCACTGGATCAACATTACCTTACCTTATGTACTTGACAACTCTGGGACAGAGTGTGGACCAAGTTTGGGGGGGGGTACCATGTACCAGTGAGGGAGGTACAAAATTTTGTCTCGAATTCTTTATTCTTTTGTCCTTTCCTATATCATGTGTACATATATATGCTCATATAATTCCCATGCTTATGTACAAAGTCTATATTAGTAAAAAAATATGATGCAACTGCTTGCAAAGTTAGTTTTCTTTGTGCTTAAAGAGATACAAGTTCCGTTATATCTTTTTGATAATGCTGCTTTAAACGAACAGAAGATTACGTTTTTCCACGCCAAAAATTTCGAAAAATATAATAATATCGCAAACAGCTAAGAGACGAGTATGGAGAAGGAAAAAGCTACCCAAACAGCAGAAATCTCTTTGTTTCCCCTTTACCCAATGAAAATCCCAAAAAGAGAGAGAAGCCTTATGAGCGTGAATAAAAGCATGAGAGTTGTGCCCAATAAAAGAAAAGAAAAAAATATATATACCTGCTTGTTTTCCAAAAGTACCCATCTTTAGGCATGGTAGATCCAGGGCAGTGGTACGTATGATGTGAAATCACTACTCTAAAGCCAACTGGCTTGGACTGTAGGGACCACTTGCCCGCTAACGGACCCTTACTTGGATGGACTGATGGAAAACAAAGATGAAAAACCCAAAAAGCCTTAGCCTACCCTTTACACAACTTTCTGCCCCGAAAATAAAGCTGTTTGGTGTGTAAGCTAACTTCGGAATCATACACTAAAGTCTCGCTGAAGCTGTAAGAAAAAAAATTCTACTGAAATAGTAAGGCAGGAAACGCAAGGTCTTTGGTTCGTATTGAGACAACATTATCTCTAAAGGCATTACTATACTTGCTTTACCTCTTGGCCTGAAAACTGTACCAAAATAAGAAGAAGCATCAAAAAATAAAGTTTAAATATTGATTGAGGACAATCAAAACGCTAAGTTTGGGGGAGTTGATAACACCAATTTTTGTGATATTTTAGACTGTTTTTCTGTTATCAAAACTGCCATTTTTAGCTATTTTCCTCTCTTTTGTATGCACTTTCGCAATAATTGGCCAAGCAATGCTCTTAATCCTATATTTCCATCTTTTGCAGAGTTTCTCCTCATTTTGGTGCAATAAGGCCGTCTCGGCCCAAAAAATAAGTCCAAGTCTGCACCAGCCTTCCTGACGCTTGAAACACGCCCTGCCCGGTAGGGTGGAACGACACCACGATGCGTGACAAGGGGTTTCGCGCAAGGAGGAACTGACAGACGACACGCCTCTTACCCGAGAGCGAGCCATAGTCGCCACGACAACCCAAGTATGTCGGGCGACACAGCCACCGACCGACAGGCGCCGTTGCATGTCACGTGAACAGCGGCCGACATCCTTGCACCGAGCGATATGGGTATCGACCGTCCACCGACCCACGAATGCGGAGGACACGTGGCGCTTCGAGCACCATAACTTTCCCCAACCGCTGCCTATAAATAGCAGCTACAAGGAGCCAAAAAGATAGCTTGGTCAGTTCGGACAAGGCAGACAGTAGGGAACTTGAGCTATCTTTGAGGAGAATTGCGAGAGCAGACGTATCATGCCCCAGTGCTCGTACCGGGCGACACTAGGTGAGCTCTTCCCCATCCTGAGAGGGAGGGGACTGGTTCACCTAGGACTGTACCGGGAGACACTGAGGGCCGATATCAGCCGATGTAGATACGCGACACGAGTGCCCGACATCCACGCCCAACAGTAGAACGCGTAGCTCCATGCCCGACACGATATTGAACCCGATACGCTTTGCCCGTCATGTGTGCCGCCCGAGAGGGTCCATCGCCAGACATGAGCGTATCGACCAGGATCCTTGAGCGATACAGTTGCCCGTCAGGCATGCCGCTCGAGAGGGTGTGCCGCCCGAAACAGCTATATCGGGCTAGGCCCCTGACCGATATCGGGTTGGAGAGTCGTAGTAGTCTGTCGTCCTTCTACATTAAGAAGGAGACACCTATCTTTACTTTCTGTCATTTAATTCCTTGCTTATGCATTGTAATTAAGACCATTTATTTGTCTATGGAAATAGAAGATGCTTAATTACTTGCTGCTCTGTGCTCGGTACAATCTGTTGGATGACTGCTATGTTTGATATCGGAACTCTAGCTTGCATGTTTGGATCGCGTTTCGCTTAGCTACCGAATCGCGTTTTCCCGTCGCAACAACTTCGAGAGTTGTGTTGTGGCTCTAGTGTTTGGTCCGATTCTGGAGTACGAGAGTGCCTAGAACGGAGTTGCTTTAGTGACCTTTCCACTCTAATTTTAGTCCAGTGACCTCGAGAGGGGCGCTGACGCCTTGTTAGAGGTACCCGCTTCGAGAGGAGGGGTACAGGACGGGTTCTACCGCTACTTGTTTTACCGTAGTTTTATCCTTCGTACCTCGCTTTATCTCGAGCAATATCTTTCTGTTTCTGTTGCATGAAAACCCCTAAAAACTGCTAAATGACTAAAACCTTAAATCTTTCTAGTAGCTCCAATTGGAGATAGCTTTCTTTATTTTACTTGTGACATCTTTCTGCTTCCCTTCTGGGAATTTATCTCTCTTTTTACCTGCCGGAGTGTAGCGTGTCGATTCCATGTTCTTAACACTACCACCCTTGTCCCTGTGTTCGACCCCGTATATCTACTTCGACCCCGTAAACAAAGTTGTAGGGGCCTAGAAGGATTCGGGTTTATAAATGTAAAAGCTCGATTACCTCAAATCCGCCTCCAATTTTAGGACGCGCGATTTAGGCCGGTCACATGGTAGTCACAGTCAATACTCACAGTGATGGTGGTGAGTGTGATTCTTTGACCTGAAATCACTACACTCAACACATGTCATTGGGCATACTTTGACATCATCAAACGCAGTCCTGCAACATGGGTTGTTATAAAGGTGATGATTGGGTGGCTTTGACACATGGGGCTTTTGAGGGGTGAGTGATAGATATGGGATTTGTCCCTCCTGAGGGAGCTTGATATCCATGGCCACTTGATGAGTAGGATTGAGAAAGGCATGCATGCATGTGTGAATCAGTATGTGATATTGATGTCATAAATATCTCTTCCAATCTACTCTGAGATCAAGAAAGTCAATGAACATTGACAGGATGACTGTTCCATGCCTCAAGTTCATTTGGGATATCAGTGAAAAAGGAATTATACATTCACTGTAACACCATTCACGAATTGTAGGATTGAAAGTTGTTATCCAACATTCTATTTCACTTGGGTAGCACTGATGTGTGACTAGGCACCGCTCTTTGCTTGTGAAGTCATAAGTATTATGGACTTTCACTGCCAACGTGAAAAGGACCTGCAGGGTCACACACATAGGATTTAACCTGGAAGATGAGTTTTTTCCACAAATAATGTTTAGATTGATTACTAAAGGAGTTTAGTAGTTCAATTAAACACTCAATTAATTGATAGCTCAATGTCATAATCTTCAAGGTGTTGGACACATTGATTGGAGTATTAGATTGATTGAAACTGCAATTGACTGATTCTGCACAATCTGCACTCCCAATAGATTAGCTCATATGATGAACCGATTGGCTGAGCTTGGTGAACCGATCGGCTCAGATGGTGAGTCGATCGGCTCATAGACAGGTGAAACAATTGGTTCAAATGTTGAAACGATCGGTTCAACTGGTCCAACCGAGCAAGTTGGGAAAGTAGGATTGGTGAGAAATTTCTTTTCGGTTCACTTGCCCAATTTGATTGGAACAAGGATTGGTATTAGGTACCAATTCGAAACAAAAGAGGAAAACTCAATCGGGAACTGACCAGGACCATGAACCGACTGATTCAGAAGTGAACCGACCGTTTCATGGGTCCCAACCGATCGGTTGAGGTGTCAACCGACTGGCTTAGGTCCCCAACTGACCGTTTCAAAAATGAAACGATCGGTTCAGGTTGCGCAGTTGGTTGTTTTTGTGGAAAATCTCGAACCCTTCTACTCCTACTTTAGTCCCACATTGCCCGGGATGGAGAACCTTGTCCGTTGACCCTCCTATATATATAGGGGTATTGGGGGCTTCTCAAAGAACAACTCAGTGCAACCAGTTGCTCTGTAAAGTTGTCGTTCTCTCTGGTTTTGGTAACCGAGAGAGCCCAAGCAAGTGCTACCCGATAAGGGAGGCATAACAAGGGAAAGACAACTGCAGAACAGGAGAGTGTGTCGGTGACTAGTACACTGATAGGAGGGTGCGAATCCATCCAATTCCTTGTGGGACAAGGAGATTGGAGTTCCTGGTGGTCCGTGTGGACTACTTCAGAGGTAGGAGATTTCTGCCGCTCGGAGGACAACTGTCAATCCCGACAGTCCAGGTGAGACCAGGAGTTGTCAGTCCCGGTGTGACCAGGAGTTGCACAGACACCATCCAAGACTGGAGGTGAAGACCGTGCAAGCCGCGAGGTATTGTCGCCGAGCAAGCCTTGGGACAAGGTATGATTCCATAAATCATCCTTTCCTATTGTATAGACGTTGACGTGTTTCCTTGTTCTGGGTTTGGGGAGGAGAATTTTTTCAGTTTCCGCTGCCTTCTCTACCTCCCCTAAAACCCAACACAACCTTTATCAGGTCATCACACCTTCCTCATCATACTGGTGATACATGTTATATTATCAACAGGTTGCATCATCGTTACTCATATATTTCTCATATACTAAGTTCCACACAAGGCACATAATGATATAGTCATCATAGCTTCTACCTGGCTATGAATTCAGTTGATAATACCTTCATGGTTAGGGAGCATATCAAAGAGATAGCTTGATCACCAAATACAATCTTTAAAGAACATATCATGATTATCATATCTTTAAGATTAAGGCTTATAGCATTGGAACAATCATCCATTATTATGAACACATGAAGCATAAGTCATAGATGGTGTATTAAGAAATACAAATTACTGTTACCATACCATGGGTATCCACCATACCCTATTTCTTATATCATCATGCATGCCATCTCTCATGATTCATCTTTAGGGATCATACAACCATGATCTACCATCAAACATTATCAAAGATTCACCTATCATCAACCATAGGTAGCCACCATACTAATGTTCACAACCTATTTGTCATGTCTTGTCATCATGATCAAAGATATGGGCTCAAGGTAGCAAGATAACATACTATCATATAGTGCTCAAGATAACTTTTAGGGTTATCGAGTTAGGGCACAACCCTCATTAGACATATCACCTACCCTCACCAAAACCAAGCAACTACCACCAAACCCTCACTAAACGGGGTGTCGGGTAGGGTACCAACCCTCACCCAATGATATCAGGCACCAACAACCCTAAGCACCATGCCTCTAGGCATATTGGGCAAGAACACCTCCAAAGAGCCATATTGCCCAGACATACCTTAGGTCATTGCTGTTAAGAGACCACCTTCTCAGATATTAGACAACTCATAGATCTTAAACATGTCGGGTTCCATGCTCAACCAACACATCTAACTTCCTCTTGGATTAGGCAGCCTCACAATTGTGTCGGCTAAGGGCCTCATAGCACCAAAACGACCAAGGTGCTTTCTAGGTCATCCCTACCAGGAATTAACTTCCTCCTTGCCCCATCTAGGTTCACCTCTTTCAACAAGATATAGGTGTAACAACCTTTGTCATACTTGGTTCACCTAATCCTCACTAGTCCTTGTGTCACTCATGACACCCTATCGTCCAACCCACAACTTGTATCGTCCAAGATATTATACCATCCAGGCTCAGCACATGTATCAGCCAAACCTTCAACCCGAGGACCATTCAAGCTATCAAGCACATACACATGTTAGGCAACCAACCAAGAGAGAGCATTTATCAGGCAAGACATATCGGCCAAAGTAACATATCTCCTTGTGGGGGTATCAACCATGCACTTAACCCTGATGTCGCCCACGCTATGCACACATACACACTCATAATGTTCTAGGGTTGATGATATCAGGAAGCATATAAAGGGACCATTCATAACACCCATCCTCACTTCCTTTGTCATTCATGGAGCACCATCTTGGGCACCCAGCATATCACCCAAGGGATCATTACCACAAAGGCACCCCTATCGGTTAGTTAGGGTTAGGGAAACCCCCACACTCAAAACTCCATGACGTCATCCAGGATGCTATATCAGGCAACAAGGGTTAGAGCTAGCCTATCAGCTAAGGAATCTCATTGCCCATGACAACATGTTAGGCACTCTAGGTTTAGGACCATCCCATCGGTCAAAGGAATCATATCGCCTTAAGTTAGGGTTAGGGCATCCATATCGCCCAAGACACTACTTCTAGGGCTATCGCCCACACCAAGGAACAACCTATCAGTTTCCCTACACTATCAATGATACCTATCACCAAAGGAATTACCACCATATCACCCATGATGCTATCCAAGGGCTCAACCCCAAGAGCTTGTTGTGCAACTAGAGTAGAGCATCCATGTCGCCCAGGGCAACCCCATCACCCAAGCTAGGGTTGGAGCTCTATGTCGGCCAAGACACTAAGGTTAGGGTTTCATATCAGTCAACCACCATATCGCCCACCATAATTATCTTGGGTAGAGGTGCATATTGGTTACAAGGTCAACAAAGGGTTCACTTAGCATATCACTCAAGGCTCAACTCTAGAAGAGGGTATCGGGAAACAACATAAAGGAGCCACCATCCATAACATCCAAACCCTAACCCTAGGGTAGGAAAGAGATATCAATCACCACATCATATCACCCCAAAAATCTAGGCCATAGGCTCACTTTTAAAGTCCAAAGGAGAGAAAGGGGTATTGCCACAAACCATCAACCGAAGTATAGCCTATTGAGTAAGGTTCTATGTCAGGCAAAGCATAGTATCGGGCAAGCCCCCATATCAGGTAAAGCACCCTATCAGGCAAGTCATCTTCAACCTCTAGCCACCCGTTACCATCTAATGCAAGAAGAAAAAGATAAGGACAGTAGCAAAACGTGATCATTTCCATTAAAACAGATCTCAAGTTCCACATGCACGACTATCATGGAGAAGGGTATCAATTTAAAGACAAGTATCATCACATGTACATATGGAGAGTGAACATAATAGAGATGGTTAAGAGTTATGTAACCCACCTTAAGAGGATCTCCATGAAAGGCATAAAGCTTCCTGATCCAAGAAGAAAACCCATGTTCCTCTCCATAGAAACCATCCATTCGAAGCTCTAAGCTTTTCTTCGACTCCATCATCATCACCTCAAGGAACAAGAGAAGAAGAAGAAGATACCATGGCTATGTATAGCTCAAGAAGAAGAAAAGAGGGGGAGATAACCATGGCCTTTCCTACTCACATCAAGGGCCCATCCATGGCCGAGAGGAGGAGAAGGAGATGAAGAAGAAGGCACAAGGAAAAGCTAGCAAGGAAGCATGACTCACCAAGGTCGGATCTTGAGTAAGGAGTCTCTATGGCCAAAGAGCTCGCCCTCCCAAGCTTCATGGGAGTTTCCTTGAGCTCCCAAGCTCCCATGCTCGTCCCATACAGGAAGGGGAAAGAAGATGGCCGAAACGGAGCACTTGGTTAAGGAGGAAGGGGGCTATATACACCAAGGAAGAGAGAGGTAGAAAAGGAGAGGTGTCATAGCTACATAACCCAAGATGCCACTTGCTCATGCACTTAACGCCACTTGTTGCCACCCAAGCATCTCATGCATAGCCTGGTGATACACTCTAGGATGTGTATCATGCATCTGGGTACCTCCCATGGGCGACATACCCTCATGGGCGAGACACTCTCAAGCTTCTACCCGATACACTAAAAGACAAGGTAGCATGTATGACACATATGTGATATAAAGACTAGATAAAGATGTTACTCGTCAACTATCAACCAAAAAAGGCACCCCAACTTCCATCCATGTCCAAGATGATGCCAAGAAGAAGGGAAGTGACTCTAGAGATGATAAATTGCATACTTACCCCTCCACTTTGGGTAATTTGCAATTTGCACCAAAACTAGCACATAGGGCACAAACATCATTCAACTAAGCTCAAACTTGGAACATAGGCCCTCCACAAGGCACCCCATAGCATCATTCTCTTTCTCATTATGCTATAGAACTAAAGGTATGCTCTACATGTGACATATTGCAATATAACCCCTTACTTTGGGTAAATTGCACTTTGGTCCAAAACAAGTAAATATTGCTCAAACAACATCCAAATAGGACCAAACTGGAAACATAATCTTGTCACATGATGTCAAAAAATCTTAAGAGATTATATTAAGGTTATATATACCTTTCATAAGCAAAGAAAAGAGGGTTAGCCCAAAACCTGGGTCAGGGTCCTTACAATATTTTTATTATTGGTTGATTTGAATCAAAATGAAGCCTAATAACACATTGAGAGAGTGAGAATATTATACCTCACTTGAAGGCTGAAGAAGAAATATATGAAAGTAAATAACACATGCAACAACACAAATGCACGATTGAATTTTGTTATAATGTATGAATTAGGGGTCAATATACATCAATTTTAGAGGAGCAGGAAGAATTAACAAATGCAAGATTAACAAATCCTGAAGTTTCAGCAAGTCAGCCACCACTGTCGTGCTACCCAGCACGGTCGTGCCATCACCACGGTCATACCTCCTAGCATAGCCGTGCTACCTAACAAATATTGGAGTGAATCGAAGAGAAGGAACTTGCGAACTGACCTGGGCTCAAAATTTCCTTATTGGTCCCGCCTACCAGTCGAGGCAACCACTATTAGATCAGAAGGAAGCTCAAGAAATAGCACGGCGGCTCGGTAGTAGTAGCAGGGCCGCTAGGTCAAGCTCGAGCAACAACACGACGGCTCGATAGAAGTAGCACGGCCGTCAGAAGGGACACGACATCGGGGATGGCTCATCAGGGGCGGCTCGGTAGCAGCAGCATGGCTCAGTAGCAACAACATGGCTTGGCTGTAGCAGTACGACATTGGGGATGGCTCGTCAGAAGGGATACGGTGTTAGGGATGGCGGCGTGGAAGGGACACGGTGTCACAGATGACTCGTGGGAAGGGGCACGGTAGCAGCAGCACAGCATCAGGTAGCACGACGTAGGAGCGAGGCACAATGTGGGAGCATCAACACAACGTCTTCTCTTCACCCAATCGACCAAAGTGATGACATTGATGTGTGACAGTACTTAGTAAGTGGACTTGAAAAACACAGACACCTGTAGCGTCGGTTTTCTCTTTTAACCGACGCTATAGGGTCCTCTATAACATCAGTTAACAGAGAAAACCAACACTACAGGTGAAGTGGTGCCCACGTTTTGCAGGCCACATGTAAGGTCGGGTAACCTAAAAAAACTGGCCCTATAGAGTGGTGTTACAAGATCAGTTGTTTTCAAAAAATCGACTCAATAGTTCCAAAGCGGTGCCCACATTTTTTGTTGACCCTGTAGCATCAGTTATTTGGAAAAACTGACCTTATAGATTGAGGCGCAAAGCCAAAATCACATGAATTTTTGCCATGGGAAACCTAGTTTTTATGATAAAATCGATGCAATAGTATATTAGGTCAGTTATTCTAGTAAAAATGATGCTAAGGGCAATGACATTATTGGCCAAAAATGTAGTAGTATATCTATTCCTTTAAGAATTTTACTACCGTTCTTCTTCTATCTGCTTCTGCCCTCGGTAGCTACTTCCTCCCTCAGAAGAACTCTACTATTGCATGCCTATACGAAGTGCGTATCCAGACATGGCTGCCCGAACCTTTCATTTGAGAGATCCTCAAGTTGTACAATTTGGAAAACTGCACCGCCTCCACTTGCATCTGGAATAACTACAACCTTCATTCCTTTGGTCCTCCATGCCATAGGTTTGTACCTTCTCCGAGCTCCACCTACTCGCCGGTACTAATTGGTCAGTCTTGCCATGTCTTCCTTCTTCTAACAGTTGACAGCTTCACATCTGCATTTGTTGAATTTTGTAGTCGGTCTTGTACCCTCGCACGGACTGCCCTTGAGAGTTGAAGACATGTAGCACGTTTTGAGCTCACCTCATGTGTCAATGCTTCATCTATGCCTCTAGTGGTAGAACTCCCCTCAGCTACTCTTCTTTTAGTTAGAACCTCCCCAACCAATCGATATGCTCCTTTGGACCATGTACCCTTCATGATCACGTGTCGCTTGCATGCCACTCGTACGACTCTACTTTTCTTTGAAATCTTGCAACCGATGGATTCAAGTGTCCTCTCATATATTAGTTTTCTCTTGAGACCAGGGACATATCAGATCCCTAAAATGTGTGACGTGCTCCATCATGCATCTTCAATGTAACTGTTCTAATTCTGACAATTTGGTAGAGTTTGTCATTTACCAGTTGAACAGTCTCATGTGCCCGATCGAGAGATCCTTCATCAAATACATCTCTATCTGGACATATGATGTAGCAAGATCCTGAATCAAATATCCACCCATGATTGGTACCTCATTTCATGACATCCAGTGCTTCTAAATATCCTTTCGCTAACGAGCAAGCTCCATTTTTCAACTACTTCAACGTTAGACAATCTTTCAATAAGTGACCCTCCTCGTCACATACATAGCATACGCGTCTGCCTTTTCCCTTTTGATTCTTCTTCCAGTGACCCTTGTTTTTGTAGCTGCCATCTGTAACAGCCAAAACATTACCACCCGAGGAGGAAGATTCAGATGACTTCTTCAAAGACTCCGCCTTCAATAAATATGTAATTGCCTCGTTGAAGTCGATTGTAGTCTTCCCGACAAGGATGTTCATCACCAGTTGTTCTCATGACTGTAGTAGAGATGATGCTAAGAGAACGACCTTATCGCTCTCGTTGATCTTCTCCTCCATGCTAATCGGTTGTGTGACAACCTTGTTGAAGACATTGAGACAATCGACGAACCTTGTATCTTCTTCCATGCACAATTTGTACAATTATCGTTTCAGCACCCACCTGTTCGTTAGCAACTTTGCCATATACAACTCTTCTAAGACCTTCCATAATTTCTTCAGTGAATCTTCATTGATCACTAAATACTTTACCTCTGTGGAAAGACTCAGACGGATTGTACGGACCGCCTTGCGCTCCATCATCCTCAAGTCGCCTTCAGACATCTTGTCCGGCTTTTCCCCTTCAAGAGCTTCGATTTGCCATTGTTGGATTAAGACGTCCTTCACCGTGCTTTGCCACACACTAAAGTTAATTATGCCATCAAATTTTTCAATATGATGACTCCCCATGTTGCTAGTCGACGCCGCCATACTTCACGTGCCTCTGGTGCTCGTTGATCGTGTCGTAACAACCTTCGCTCTGATACCACTTGCTGGGATTCGTGAGGAAGCCCTTCAAGCCCAAGAAAACTCCACACGAGACACAGTCCTAGCTTGCACAATAAAAGCGACAGTGGCCTCCCAGTTGACAGGCCAAACTGACAAACAAGCAACTAATGAGAGAACTGAGTTGGCGAAAAAACCACAAAATTCTATTAAGCAACTTCACAAAGATTACAATGATTGCCGCTCTCCCACAATTTTGTGCCCATAATAGAATTTCATACCCCACTCTCGCTCTCTTCCTTCTTCGCTGTCACTATGCCTTCCCATGTATTGGCACACACTATTTGACGCTATTCGACAAACCGATAATTTATGGTGTCTACCTCTATTTATAGGTATACGACATTCCCTGTAAGAAAGTAAGAGAGTTACGTCTATTCTATAAAGACTAGGAGAACGACAATAAAATAGGAGAATGAAATAATGTTTGAACTCCACGGTAGACATTATTTTCCTTTTCCTAATATTGTTGGACTTAATTCTAATCTAATTAGGATAAGAACTAAATCCTAACAAGTACACATAACTATAACTGAGATGATAGTTCGTAACGTGTGTCACAAAACTAAGGGCATATTTAGAATGAGCTGAAAAAGGGCCAGTGCTTGTCTTTTGTGTTTCTTTTTTAAAATCGGACTAAACAATTTCCATGGCAAGAAAATGGATTGCAACTGCATTAAATACCCTTTCAGTCCTATTATCCTATAGATTCAAACCTTGCCAGGAGCAGGATTTGCTCAACATAAGCCGTACATAATCTCATAACAGTAGCGTGATGTGACAGATTTCAGTTTGGTTTTCCAACTTTCTACGTCAACGACAAGCTAGACCAGCATATTCCAGATAATGGACCCGTCTATTTTGAATATTCAAATCGGGATCTACTGCCCATCAAAGGATAAAATTGCTAGCATAAGGGATATCTGGAGAGAACAGCTTGTAGGAATACTTTTTAGAACAATTGTATTGTAGTTAACATATTACAAAAACAATAACACTACTTGCTGACGAGGAAACATGTCGGAGCTAGAATACATAGTAAGAGGGTCGCCATTAACGATAAACCTTGTCAAGTGATTTTAGGTGGGGCATAATAGGTACTTTCCATTTGAAGTTTAATAAAAAAAATTGTAATTTTGAACATTTTATACCATCTAGTGTAATTACATAACACGGGTAGGGCCTACCTAGGCCAGAACATGGTTCCGCTATCAAGAGAAATCATCTTTTGACATCGACAAGGTAATTTTGTGTTCGTCAATGTATGATGCCCCATGATGAATGTTGACTATTTTCTCATATAGCCCCCTTTGTTTTCCATTAATTCTTATTTACATCCATCTACTCGTCCTTCCATTCAATCCATTTGACAAAAAATGCATATGATCAGTAAATACCTCACACCTAAAGCATGTTGATAATAGATACAAAAGAGTTCAACAAATTTAAAAACATATTCATTTCTACTATTATTAAAGCTATATCATATTCATATAGTGCATTATATGGATCTGAATCTGCTAGTAAGCTTCTACACAAATCCAATAAATTTAGAAATTTTCAATCAGTAATTACAGAACCCCAGTTGAAAAAATATATTCCAAATTATAAGAATAACATATATGAGAAAAATAGTTATTATATAAGCATTATGTAATTAAATGTTTAAATTATCAAAATTTATACAGAAATTTAATTGAATGTTCATGTATTATTCTATTTTAGTTCATTTATACATAACAATAATGGGTCAAACATCACAAGAAGCGGGAGCATTACGGAAGTTCATGTTTGATGATAAGGGTGAATGAGTCGTGATAGAGGAAGAGGAAGACTTTCCAGACCACTCAGGTGTAAACACTGCAACAATTTATTCTCCCGTTAACAAAGCAAGTTTTAATCGGATTTTTACACTTTCTTCCCGATCATATTACAATGTAACGAAAGACTATGTAAAAAAAATGATGGTATTTGGGTACAAATAACAAGAAAACCCTAGTTTTATTCTATGGCTTTCTACATCCCTTTAGGAGTTTATGACATACTAGATAAAGTTGCCTTCAACCACGTATTTACATCTCTTTTCAGTGTATGACTCATGATGCTAATGTTCGTCCTTTTGGTCCTAATTATCATAGAAGACCTACTCTCTATGGTCTTAGACATGAAACAAGAGGAACCTAATGCTATAATCATGTGTTTGATATGAGGAATATTGCTGCTAAATAAATGAAGTTTAAACTATCTCTTTAACAAATAATATATTTCCTATAAAGAAATGTAATCACTTCAAAAAGGGGAGTATTCTGAATCAAGTAATAGA
Source organism: Alisma plantago-aquatica (assembly GCA_963693085.1). Classification (NCBI taxonomy): domain Eukaryota; kingdom Viridiplantae; phylum Streptophyta; class Magnoliopsida; order Alismatales; family Alismataceae; genus Alisma; species Alisma plantago-aquatica. The sequence continues at coordinate 1,376,225,704 of OY856412.1, read as the reverse complement.
TACAAACCATGAACAAAAGATCTCAAATAGATTCTCCCTTTGGTGTCACATAGTGATGTCATCCATTATTGGGATTTGGTGAGAAGTGACAACATGAGAGAACAACAACAAGCATGCATTAATAATGGATGGATAGGTGCCCTAGTATGTGGTGCCTCTCAGATAGCTTCCTCTAATATAGCTATCTGGGCTCGAAAACACAATTTGATAAAGTCGGTTGACAAGACATCAAAAAATCTTTTTAGGTTATTTTTTTTTTGCTTCTAGGCATAGGAACAATATATAAAAAGGGATAAAATTGATAAGAAAACATAAATCTTAGTTTGATCCCATATATATAGGTGTTAGGGTTAGGGTCAGTCAGAAGACCTCGGAACAATCAACCTCCCATTAAACTACTACCCTACCTATTTCAAAAATAAAAGTAATGGCATTATTGAAAAACAAATTTGACATTAAATCCTCAATAAAAATAATTTTAGATGTTCATGTGGCATCCATGAGGTCCACTAAGGTGCTTACGACCCTTAGTCAGATCATCACCTTCCACAAATGCCTAGAAAAAGCAATGCTCATATCTTGTATGTCACCAAAAGTCTAGGCCACCTTATACCTAGTATGTCATTCACTAAACTGAAATTCTCATCTCAACTTCAACTCCTATAATATTCCCCAAAACAAACTACTATTGATCACTGAGTTGGGCTTACAATTACTATCCCAGGTGAAGTTGGTTTCGTGACTAGTCAAATTTCAATGTGGAGTCATGATCTTGATGCTTCAACTGCCTTGAGGTCAAGAAAAGTTTTAATGGACCTTACCACTCTACCAACATGTTTATGGGAAGCCGATGTCTTCAATTTATAAGTTCAACTCTGCGGGTACACCAAAATTGCATACATCCAAACATTCTAAAAGCAACTTTGAATACCAAAGCATTTTGTCACGTAGTAGTCATACAATATACACACATGGATAGTCATGTTAAACAAAGAGTATGGAGGAAAGTTTTCATTATTAGAATTTCAGTTGAAGACCCTTCAGAGCCCATCAAATCATTTGATGACATCCTTGATCACCCCATTATTTGGGTTGCTCCTAGAATCAAAATAGATTTCCCATAAAACAAACCTAACTACAACTGTGATGAAGGGTTTAAATATTTCTATCCACAAAAAAAGATGCATAACAATAGGAAAATATGGGTTATGAATGATTACAAAGGCAAACACTTGAATTCTAAGAGAACCATTTAACTTATGACCCCCCCCCCAACAATCAAGGCATACACAATTACCACTAAAAAAGGAGTCAACAAAATGCACAACCATATGAAAACACATGGCAGACCTCAAATGTAGACATCGAAAACATCAAGGATAGTCCTCCTAACAATGTCCTAAACAAAGACATTCAAAATATATCTTCAAGTATTTATAAAATCTTGGATGCGAAAACTTGTCACAAAAAAAATCCATACCAATTGGATAGATATGCAGATTAACATGGAAGATTTCAAAGTTCTAAAAGACATGGACACCTCAACACTTTTTGGAGTCAAGGCATGTATCAATGACCTTTGTGATAATTAAAACTACCATTTAATCCTCCTAGATTTTTTCTTTCCCATAATAGGATGATGACTTTAATTTTTTTATCATAACATAGCCATAGATTCTTGTGACAGTCTAGCAACCTAACAAACCATTAAAAATTTAATAAAGAGTTGGCTAGAACAAGCAAAGAGTCAAAGAACATGTTGTAGATCATTTTTAGTGAGCTACGGTTACAATAACCTTTATACATTCCTTTTGATTTTTTTTCTTCAAACATCATTTGACTACTTCTATAGTCCTTTACTTAGACTCTTTCTACATCTTCAATGTTTATCACATCTTGGAATGTTTTTGGATTGGGTTTGAGTAAATAGATTAGGGTTTTCAAGCTCCTTAGATAGAACAACAAACCCTTAGTTATCACTATAAAAGAAACTAAAAACACTTTAAGTTAGCAACAACTACATATCTCGGCTGAAAATAACATCAAACATTAGATAAAGCTCCCAGCTATAGGGTTAATTGGATGCATGATTTTGGGATGGGATGGAAGGTATTACATCTTTTTTAAGCATTTCATTTATTCTTTTCATATGAATCTTAAACAATTAAGGAAAATAACGATAAAAATGATTGTGTGATCATAGGGGTTGATGGTGAATCCACAACATAAATGTCCTTTTTGGTGAAATAAACAACATTGGTAACCAATACAAAAAAAGATCATAGATTTGAGTGACCACATACAAAGGATTCAATTATACAACACAGATCCAACATGAACAAACTCAATGACCATGGAAACTCTATATGCCTTTAGAAATCAGAGTTCAAAAATTTAGGCATACTTGATCTCAAGGATCCTCATTTGGCATTTTTCTACAAGGCGATATTTCCCTCTAAGCTCAACCTTAACGAACACCAGGAATATCCTAAATCACAAGATGGTTATTGTCAATATCAAATGCACTAAATGCTGCCTGGGGTAGTTCACCATGATAAGATTATAGGTAAGTTACAAAAAATAAATTATATAGTCTCTTCCTAATGGTCTTAGGATAACAACAAAAATGAAAAAAAATCTGGCCAATAATTAAAAAAATAGGTATAAACTTATTGAATGGAAGAAATCTGTTGGAGACAACAGCAAGCCCATACTTAAGCTCCATGGCAATATCAGTGATGATGAAAAAAACATAACATTGATTCCTTTGGGAAAGAGGCTATTAAAACACAAATTCATTAAATTCTTCCTAATCAAGAGATATACTCGAAATAGATATTCAAATGTCAATAGATTAGAAGAGATGCTAAAACTAACTTTTTCCTAAGGTGTAATACATCCACTAAAGAATAGTTCCTATTCTTACCTCCAATTGTTGTTGAGGACCAAAAAAACAATAAATTTGAGATTATAAACATGTCACCACTCATTTTAAATAACCATTCAACAACAATCCACCCATAGCTGAGAAAAACATTTTTAAAAGGATTTTTCTTTTCAAGAACTAAGTTTCCAACCTATAACTTCTAGTCAACCACTCCACTATAGATGAGATTCATAGAGTAGTTTCTTCTTTGGGCTTGGATAAGTCTCTAGGACCATATGGGTTTGACATGTCATTGATAGACATAATTGGGACACTATAACAAAATAATTTTATTTTCATTAATTTATTTGAGAATGAACATGTAGATATGAAACAAATCAATAATGCATACATCACTCTTAATAAAAAGATTGACAATCCAGACCACACCAACCACTTTTGACCTATTAATCTGATAAATAACTCATACACAATTATTTATAAAACTCTGAGAAATAGACTAGGAAAAACCCATGGACCATATCATCAAATTAAAATCAATTGAATTTTTTGAAGGAAGAATAAACCAAGATGCTTATATCCATAAATTGAGGTTATTCACTCCACCTAAACCTTAGGGTAAGCTTTATTGCTTCTCAAATTGTAATTTGAAAAATCACTCGATCATGTTAATCAAGTTTTCCTTTATCTCTATCTTAAAGGATACAATTTTCCAGACAAGTGGATTAGTTGGATAGATTCTTGCCTCAACTTGGGAAACTCATTGGTCCTTCTTAATGGCTCACTTTTTGGGTATTTCAGCTACAAAAATTGACTTATATAGGGGAACCCCCTATCTTTTTTTTTCATATTTTCCTCCTTGCTTGCAACTATGTTCAAAAATAGAGTATGAAACAACATACTTTCACCTATTAGTGAACTCAGATAGAAACATTTGATGCAATTTGCTAAAATATCATTATTTATGTTTTCCCTAACGATCTTAATGTGAAAAATGTCATCAAAAATCTTGGTGTATTCCAACACCTTTAGGGCCTTAAAATCAACTTCAACAAATGAAAATTACTGGCACATGTCTCCTCAATTGTGATATGGCTAGGTTGTACCATATTTTATTGTTCAAAAAAATAAGAATTGATAATGAAGATTGTTGGCCTAGATTTATCTCCAAACATGTTCTGAGTATCGATTTGGAGGGAAACCCTAGACAAAATGGGTCAGAGATTAGCAGGTTGGAAGTCAAATTGTCTCAATAGAATGGGCAAGCTTATCATTTTGAATGTGTCACTAACTAGTATTCCCTCCTATTATCTTACTTGTATCCCTCTATTGATCCATATTGAAAATATCATCAAAAATTTAATAAACCGTTTTTTGCATGGAAGCACTAATAACAAAATAATCCATCTTGTCAACTGGAAAATTCATACCAAACCCAAGTTAATGAGGAGGTAGAGTATTCTCCCAACATCAGACTGCACCCACAATGCTTCCTCACCATGATCACCATTAATCTGATTGATAATCTTATGAAAAATTAGATGTGTGTGTTATCACTACTAAATACTACAATAGATAATCCCCTTGGGTAACCATCAATAGTATTAGTAAGAGGAAAAGTCTCTCACCATTGTGGAAAAACATCAATAAAAACACCCACCTTATTAGAGGATCATCGTCATCCCTCCAGTCAGCTGGAATAACATGGCTTTTTAGAAAAATAATTGGTCAACTTTGGGTATACTATAGTAACTAAATAATAATTTAGTATTATGCAAAATTGTGGGGAAAAGTCATTTTTCATAAAGCCCACATACTATAGACCTACAAGCATCTCAATGTTCACAAAAAAATCATAGTTGAACAAAACATGGCTTAAAAACACGATTTTATCATAAATGGGTGGAGAAACCCCATCAAGACTTGATCCCATCTTGGATATGGGCTATGATTTAAAGTTAATTGTATCATACCATTTCTTATATAATTTACGAATAAAACACACTAAGTGAAAATCTATTGGAACATTAATTTCCCATCCAAATAAACATTCTCCTTTGAATTATAGCTCCCAAAAATGTTTATTGTAGTTTTGTATTCAATGAGGTTACAATGGACCATACAAATACATTCTTCATTCAAAAAATAAGTTGAATATCAAACACTTATTTATGTGTTTTCCTTTATCCATGGGTAGTTGGAAACATTTATACCACTATCCTAACCACTTCAACATAATATATTACTTGATCAACAACTTTGATTTCAAGATAAGTTTAGCATACAAGTTTTTAAATACTTTTGGAATCAAGCACATTATGGGAAACTCTACTTGAACATTAATTCCCACGCAATATATACATTCTCATCTGAATCACAGGTCAGTAGAAAATGTTCATTGGGGATATCTATATTCCATGAGGATATAATGAGCCATACAAATACTTTATTCATACATAACTTTTTTTTATGTTGTTCCCTTTTTCCATGGGTAGTCGGAACCATTTGTACCACCAATCTATCCACGTAAACATAAAATATTACTTGATTAACAATTCAGTTGTAGGTTGATATAATTTTTTTTATCGAGAACCAGTGGCATGTATGTTCTAGAATATTTAGTTAGAGAGAAACAATGGAAGTTATAGTTGTAACTCTGAGAACATTTTATTAGTTATAGAAATATTCATTTAAATTCTAAGTCTTTTATAGGATTTCATGCCATAGGCAATGTTGTATCATCCATCAATGGATTTGGTAGTTCATGTGGCTTCAGATTCTCCCTACAAGACCAACCCACCATCCATACAAATATCATTAACTTTGATTCTAAAAATGTGATACCCAATTCACCCAAAGGCTCCTTCCTTCCCTCATAATGATGCCCATATCTACTGACATTTTGGTGCTTCCAGTGTCAATACACATACCACATTAGTTTTTGATGACATTCTTGGTTATGCTTATTCTGATGCTAATATTGCAGATGATCACTACTACAGAAAATGTTTTTTATAATAGTTCATTTTTCCAATTTACAACAGGTGTTAACCGTTGTATTAGATCATGTGGTCTTATGGGGGGTGCTTTAAACAACATGTGATTGCATGTTGTAATAGATGTATTTTATACAACCGTTAAAACATGTTGTCTTTTAAGGAATGACATGTTGTAATATGGGTATTTTACACAACATGCGGTGAACCCATTGTAATATATATTATATAACAGTTGAACGACATTGTCTTTCTCTAAACACACCCATTGTAATAGGGGTGTTTTTTACAACATGCAGTTCGCCCATTGTAATATATATTATACAACAATTGAAGTATGTTGTATTTCACTAAACTCACCCGTTGTAATAGGTAGGTTTATTACAACATGCAATGCACATGTTGTAATATACATGTATATACAACAGTTGAAGTATGTTTTCTTTCCATACATTCAACCAATGTAATAGGGTTGTTTATACAACATGGTGTGTGTCTATTGTAATATATGCATTTTATACAATAGGTTATCCATGTTGTAGTTCACTAGAAACACCTATTGTAATAAGTGTATTTTTTCCTGACACACATGTTGTAATAGGTGTGTATAACACAACATGTGTTTTTTGTTGTAGAATCATATATTTTACAACATATCTTTAACTGTTGTCTTTGATTAGAGTTTGACATGTCATATATCAAACCAATTGTATTGATCAAATTAACCATATTTAATAAATTATAATAAATATGCAATTGTACTTTTTCATTTCACAAACAAGCACATAATTGAACAAAATTTCCATCAAATCTTGAAATAAATTGGTACTAAATTTAATTAATATTAAATCATCCATACAAAGATTCAATAATACAAATTACTGAGTATCCACTCTATAATCGAACTGAAACTAACTAAAGAAGTTTCACACAATGGTCTATGCTAAAGAACAAATGTCTCCCCCACATGTCATATAATCTTATGTGTGCTCAAGAACGCGTCGCCCACTCATTTCGAACCTCTTCGATTTCTTCTTAGTTGAAGCAATGACCAATATACTTCGAATCATACTACAATCATATGACAAATATATCAATATATTGTGAATTTTTCAATTTATTTAGAAATTTGAACAAACTGAAAGAATATAATGATAAGTAGCTTACACATTTAGGAATATTTCTAATTCTCACATCAATGATGTCTTTCATATACTTCAACACGTATTACCCGCAATATGTATTGTTTAGCTGCTTTGAACACTATACAAAACAAATATTAATTTCTTATCCAAATAATTGTGAGAACTTGTTAGCAAATAAGAGGATGGAAACATATAAATAACCAGAAAACTTAATAAAAAATATGTGTATACAAAATAAAAAATGTTATAACCAATATGTTGTATCCCACAAACATTGTGCAGTGACTGGTAATATAATATGGATGGAACTTTTGTAAGGCAATGAATACAGAGCAAAGGTTCCAGCTATAATTTTACAAATACCTAAAGAATACTTGATGTGGCTTTTATTATCGCACTAACAAACTCACTTAGGGTTGAAATCCCTAAGTTTTTAACCAAAACAAACATGCAATAATACCACCTGCAAGCGGACGTGTCTTATCGCAGTATAGTTGAGGATCGAATCCCAAGGGACAACATTTTTAAGAATCTTTCTCTAGTCGAATCTAGTTGAATCGAGACTAATATTTAGAACAAGGTTGGTTGAATTGAGTTTAATTAAACTAAATGCAAGGAAAGTAAAAGAGCAGGATTAAAGGTTGATTAAAGATTAATGATGGAAATCGCTGGGATGGTCCCGAGTTTCACCACCACTACACATGCTATCACATCCAAACATCAAACATCCAGGCAAGATATAACCATTCAAATAGAGCTACTGCAGAACCCCCCATACGGGCGTCAGGTTCGCGTAAGAACCACCTTAGGTATCATATGTCTCGTCACCATCCAGATCACATACTTAGGGCTCCGAAGATACAGAAATCCAAATGAAGTTGTGGGCCCCCTATACATGCGTCAGGCACACAAAAGCGTCACCGTGGGCTAGATGGCTCATCACCACACGGATCATACACTTACGAACTCAAGGAATCCCATTCTATTTCTAGTTTGGGAGTCAACCACGTTAGTCGACATTCAAAACCTACGCATTGAAGTTCTCGCAACATAGGAAACGAACAAGACTAATGCAAGCATGTGATCAATCCACAAGCACACATCGACGATTAACAACGAAATGAAAGATTATATACATGCCATGGAATGTTTAACAAAAAGATATGAAAGCATGGGTAGTGGGGCTAGTCCCTACACCCCAACGAAAGTAAACTACTCACTCATGATGAGGGAAGCAAGAATAACAAGAGAGAGAGAAGTTTCTACCATGAGCATGGTGAAGAAGATGATCGCAGCTCGGTGGAGAAACGGTCTCCTACACAACGTCGGAGCAGATCCGGAAGAAGAGAGAAGTACACCATGACAGACGGGGCAGATATCCTCTCTCCAGCTTCTTATTCTTCTCGTAGTCCTCGCTCACAGCAGGAGGAGCAGCTCGTGGATGAGATGATGGTGTGGAAGTGGCATAGACACAACAGATCTAGATCAAGATGTAGATCTAGATCCGTATCTTGAACAAGGTGGCTTGCAGATCTGAGTCTTCACTCCAGATCTGGGTGAACATGCCGCAAAACCACCACGGGGGTAGGTTCTTGGCTATGAAGATCGTCTCCTTAGGCCCAGGATAGACCTGCAGCCTAACGACATCTGGAGATGATGATTTGACTGACTGGAGTCATGTTCTATTTATAGGCAGGCTGGGCACCGTCTTAGATTCACGACCTTAGTAATGATGTCACGGTCGTGGGGTTTTTGAATGATGTCGCGGTCACAACTTTTTGTACGGTCGAGGCTTTTGGAATGATGTCGTGGTCGCGGCTTTGCTAATGATGCTGCGGTCGCGGCATTTTGCACGGTCGCGGCTTTTTAGATGTCGCAGTCGTGGCTATTTGCACAATTGCGGGCTAAGTGGTCTCGATCTAGAGGTAGGTCATGGCAAATATCGCAGGTGCAATCATTTGTAGGAGGAGGCTCAGTCGTGGTGTTGGAGCTGGCGTGTCCGTGATCTTCAAGTGGTCGTGATGTTGGCAAGGACCTAGGTTGCGACTTTTGACACCGCAGTCGCGGGGTGGCTTGGAGGAGATCGCGGGTTCGTGAAGAGGTTGTCGCGGTCGCGGCTATGCAGGGGAGGCACAGAGAGTTGGTGAAGGTTGCAGTTATTACAGCAGACAGGTGCCCGCGATCAACATCAACCGTGGGTAGAGTCGAGGGAGGTCGCGATGTAGGGTTAAGGCACAGCGGTAAGGGTGAGGGAGAGAAGGGGTTCGTGGACCAAGGTTGATCGAGCCTAATCCAAGGGTTGAAATGGATATGGGCCTAGGAGATGAGACCCAAAGCTCAAAATGACATGCACAAGGGTGTACAGAATCAATAAAAATAGGAGTAAAATCAATTAAGCCAATATGAGTTGCGTATAAGAAGATAAGGCCAATAAAAGCATGGATGCAACCGAAACTAGGCTAAACGAGATGATTGAACTAAGGTGAATAAACATTCATCAAAATACTCCGAACTTAAACGTTGCTCGTCCTCGAGTAACACAAAATCTAAAACACTCATCGGATGAATACTTTCAACTCGTGTGATTGCCTCATCTTCACATCACGATTATTTCTTTTCTGCTCGGTATGACTAAGTGTATCAACATCCAGAGATCACGGAACACAATTTACCATATCTTCATTTCCGAGTTCTCTTCCCAATATCACTTCCTCTCTACTTTTTCCAAAATCAAGCATGTCAGAGAGTTTTGTAAGAGTCCAGAGATACCCACAGAACAACAAGTGTGCACCTGATCTGACACTGGTGTTTTTAGGATCAGGGAGGCATTCATTGTGCCTTTAGGTGGAAAAGGGAGTGAAGGGTGGTATGGAAGGAAGAAATAAATCTCTCCTCTATTCGACTCGAGATTTTTATTATATGATTTGCAATTTCATTGATTGCATTTTTTTGTGCGAATCTCTCCTCTATTCGACTCGAGATTGCATTTCTTTTGTGCGAATCTCTCCTCTATTCGACTTGAGATTGCATTTCTTTTTGTATGTGCTTAGGCATCTTTTCTTGGTGATACGCCCCTATTTCGTAGCGAGGGGTATGGAAGAAGCGTAAAGAGAGAGAGTGTGCCACCCCGAACTTAGGGTTTGGCACTATATTGGCTAATTTTGTTTCTTTTTGATGGATGGAGGGGTAAGAAGATGATGGAAGAAGTGTAGAAAAGAGTTCAGATCAGAATACAACTTGATTTACAATTCAGTGTAGCGGGTCGTTCTCCTTATCATACTCTACTCAAATAATGACTTGATGAGGGTCCGGTGGAGATTCCATGCTATTGTTCCACTAGTCAGATAGGAAGCACAACGTGTTTGATCCCTCTCAGTTTGACAGATACTTGCCATATCTACTGATCATGATGTTAGGATTCATAAGCTTCACACGGTGATTTCTAATCATTGGCTAGTTTTAGAAATTGTTCTCCTTGAGGCTTCGCTTCGAATAAGGTGGGTATAATGATTCAAAATTGTGCAGAAAAATAGGATAGCTGGCTAAGTAAAGGATTTGATTGAAACAAAAGAGTCACAACTTCATCAAGTTTCTATACAAACAACTATGAAAACTTTTGAAAATTTTGAAAAGTTTTGAAAAATTTGCTCAAAATTGCAACAAAGTTTCAAGGATGAAATCTTAAGTCTGAAACAGATAGGAGAGGGTGGAAATTAAAGTACGTACCACCCACCCTCCACCCCGAACTTAGAAATTTACTCGTCCCGAGCAAGCTCTAAATCCGAGATGGAGGGGAAAACTCATGCCGGTTGGTCCACCAGATGTGGTTGCATTCCTTTCGGCGATGCATCCTCCATCTAAAATCTCAAAAATGGAAACTATCAGAACTTAAGACTACATATTGTGATGCATTGTCTACCAAATGCAAAATTTTCTAAAAACAAAACTAAGTAAAAGCTAAGTTAAAGATCGGGTTGCCTCCCGACAAGCGCCTTTGTTTTACGTCGATGGCTCAATGTGATTTCTTTAGCTCTCTGGTAGGTATGTCGGTTTGGACAGATTCATCAATTCATCAGTGTTAGTATCAGTTGTGGTGAAATATCTCTTCAAGCGTTGGCCATTTGCCACAAAATCACCTGACTTCTCACTCCATAGGGTAAATGCACCATATGGATAGATGCTTTTGACAATGTATGGTCTCGACCATCAAGAACGGAGTTTTCCTGGGAATAACTTTAGTCTTGAGTTGAATAGCGGAACTTGGTCTCCCACTTGAATGTCCTTTCTCTTCATATGACTCTCATGCTAAAGTTTGGTGCGTTCCTTGTAGATTTGTGCATTCTCATAAGCTGTCATTCGGAGTTCGTCCAACTCTTGAAGTTGTAGAATCCTGGCTTCACCAGCTTTCTTAATGTCAAAATTCAGTTGTTTTCCTGCCCACCATGCTTTATGTTCCAGTTCCATGGGCAAGTGACATGATTTTCCATAGATAAGTCTGAAGGGTGTTGTTCCAAGAGGAGTTTTGAACGCGGTTCAGTAAGCCCATAAAGCGTCATTGATTTGCACTTACCAATCCTTTCAGTTGCGTCCTACTGTCTTTTCCAGGATAGCTTTGAATTGACAGTTCGAAACCTCTACCTGCCCACTTGTTTGTGGGTAGTAGGGGGAATCTACCTTGTGCGTTACACCATATTTTCTTAACAATACTTCAAAACTTCTTTCTAGAAAATGAGAACCTCCGTCGGATATCACAGTTCGTGGGATTCCAAAATGGGGAAATATAATATCTTTGAACATTTTCATGATGGGTTTTGAATCGCTAGTGACGGTTGGTATGGCCTCTACCCATTTAGAGACATAATCCACCACGACTAGGATGTAGGAAAATCCATGTGAGGATGGGAATGGACCCATGTAGTCCACTCCCCAAACATCAAAAATCTCGACTTCTTGCCATAGCTTAAGTGACATCTCATCTCTTTTTGTAATGTTTCCCATTCTCTGACACTTGTCACATGACAACAAAAAGTTATAAGCATCCTTGGATATGGTTGGCCAAAAGAAACCACATTGCAAAACCTTCAAAGAAGTTTTCTAAGAACTCATATGGCCTTCGACTGGGCCTGCATGGCACTGTTCTAAAATAAGTTGGGCTTCTTCCTCAGCAATACAACATCTGTAGAAACCATCAGCACAGAGCTTGAAGAGGTACGGTTCACCCCAGGGATATTTCCTCACATCATGCATGAATTTCTTCAGTGCATTGCCAGTACACTCAGGGTGGATGATACCGATGGCAAGGTATTTCACATAGTCTGAGTACCAAGGAGTAGCTTCTAAGACTTTCATAAGCTGGTCATCTAGAAGAGAGTCATTAATTGGTATCTTCTCAGTTTCCAGAGTGTGGATACGACTTAAGTGGTCTGCTACAACATTTTCTGTGCCTCTTTTATCTCTAATTTCTAGATCAAATTCTTGCAATAGGAGAATCCATCTTATTAGCCTTGGTTTTGCATCTTTCTTTTTTAGAAGATATTGAATAGCAACATGATCGGTGTAGACAATCACCTTTGAACCAATGACGTAGAATCTAAACTTATCAAAGGCATATACGACTGCTAAGAGTTCCTTCTCAGTAGTTGCATAGTTCCTCTGAGCTTTGTCATGGGTCTTCGATGCATAATAGATGACATGATGTTTCTTCTCTATACATTGGCCCAGAACGACACCCACAACGTAATCATTGGCGTCACTCATAATTTCGAATGGGTGATCCCATTCTGGAGCTCGGATGATGTGTGTTGTTGTAAGGGCATACTTTAGGTTGTTGAAACTCTTGATACACTCTTCATCAAAATGGAAATCAGCGTCCTTCAGCTGCAAGTTTGTCATGGGCTTGGTTATCTTGGAGAAGTCCTTGATAAACCTTATGCAGAAGACCGCATGACCAAGGAATGTGCAGTCTTCTCTTACATTGGTAGGGATAGATAGTTTAGAAATCACTTCAATATTTGCTTTGTCAACTTCAATTCCTCGATTACTGACTCTATGACCAAGGACAATACCTTCTTTTACCATAAAATGACATTTCTCCCAATTAAGCACTAGATGTGTTTCTTCGCATCGTTTGAGGACAAGGGAGAGGTGCCTTAGGCATGAATCATATGAATCTCCATATACAGAGAAATAAACCCTAAAAACTTCCATAATGGTTTCGGTTAAACCAGAAAATATGGCTGCCATGCAGCGTGCGAAGGTTGCAGGCACATTACAGAGTCTGAATGGCATCCTTCTGAAGGCATAGGTTCCGAAGGGGCAAGTAAAAGTAGTTTTCTCTTGGTCATCTGGTTGTATAGGAATTTGGTAGAACCCAGAGTAACCATCGAGATAGCAAAAATATTCCTGATGAGCCAATCGCTCTAAGACTTGATCTAGAAAAGGCATCGGGAAATGATCTTTACGTGTTGCCCTGTTTAACTTCCTGTAGTCGATGTACATCCTCCACCCGGTGACTGTTCGAGTGGGGATGAGTTCGTTATTTTCATTCCATATCATAGTAGTGTGAACTTTCTTTGGAATGACATGCACATGACTCACCCACGATGAGTCAGATATCTGATAAATGATTACGGTAGTGAGCAACTTGATAACTTCGCAGCAGACTACTTCCTTCATATTAGGATTCAACTTCCATTGATGCTCAACAATCGTCTTGTGGTCTTCCACCATAGGGATTTTGTGCATGCAAAGTGCTTGACTGACCCCAGTGAGATCGCTCATCTTGTAGCCAATAGCTTTCTTTCTTTCCTTTAATTCTTTTAGGAGTTTATCTTCTTGTTCGGCTGTTAGATCAGAATTTATAATAACTGGACAAACATTGAGATCATCCAAAAAACACGTACTTAAGTCCCTCGGGAAGGGGCTTCATTTCAGGGGCTTCTGGCTTCTCACATGGCTCTTCAGTTACATTCATAGCTTTGAGTTCCTCAAACTTAGCTTCAGGATCATCCTCTACAGAGTCGAGGTGAAGGACACAATCCTTAACTTGTTTGTTGATGAAATTTTTAGCACATGGGTTTGTTAGAGCCACTTCTAAAGGATCGTCTTATTCATATTCCTCTTGTGTGAGGATAGCCATTTTATCAATGCAATCGATCAAATAGACATGTTCCTGCATGATCGGTCTTCGCATGCTTTAAAAAAACTTTGAACTCAAGGGTTTCTTTCCCTAGTCTGAGCAGCAAGGTCCCTACTTTGACGTCAATCAAGGCTCTTGCAGTGGTGAGGAACGGACGGACAAAGATAAGAGGGTATATGGCGTCTTCCTTTATGTCCATGATGACAAAGTCACATGGGACATAAGAGTCTTTTCCAACCTTGACAGGGACATCTTCAATGATTCCCAAAGGAAGAGTCATAGAGTTATCTGCAATTTGAATGGTCATGCCAGTCGGGAGAAATTCTACAAACCCTAGCCTAAACTAACAAGACAAATGCAAGCAGGTGATCAATCCACAAGCACACATCGACGATTAACAATGAAATGAAAGATTATATGCATGCCATGGAATGTTTAACAAAAAGATATGAAAGCATGGGTAGTGGGGCTAGTCCCCACACCCCAGCAAAAGTAAACTCATCGCTGATGATGAGGGAAGCAAGAATAACAAGAGAGAGAGAAGTTTCCGCCATGAGTATGGTGAAGAAGATGATCGCAGCTCAGTGGAGAAACAGTCTCCTACACAATGTCGGAGCAGATCTGGAAGAAGAGAGAAATATACCACGACAGATGGGGCAGATCTCCTCTCTCCACCTTCTTCTTCTCATAGTCCTCGCTCACAGTAGGAGGAGCAGCTCGTGGATGAGATGATGTTGTGGAAGTGGCGTAGATGCAGTAGATCTAGATTAATATGTAGATCTAGGTTTGTATCTTAAACGAGGTGGCTTGCAGATCTGAGTCTTCACTCCAGATCTGGGTGAACAGGCCGCAAAACCACCACGGGGGCAGGTTCTTGGCTATGAAGATCGTCTCCTTAGGCCCAGGACAGACCTGTAGCCTAACAACGTCTGGAAATGATGATTTGACTGATTGGAGTCATGTTCTATTTATAGGCAGGCTGGGCACCGTCTTAGATTCACGAACTTAGTAAAGATGTCGCGGTCATGAGGTTTTTGAATGATGCCGCAGTCGCGGCTTTTTGCACGGTCACGGCTTTTGGAATGATGTCACGGTCGCGAATTTTCTAATGATGCCGCGGTCACGACATTTTACACGGTCGCGGCTTTTTGGATGCCGCAGTCCTGGCTATTTGCATGGTTACAGGCTGAGGAGTGGTCGCGATCTACAGGCAGGTCGCGACAAAGATCGCGGGTATGATCATTTATAGGAGGAGGCTCAGTCGCGGTGTTGGAGAGGACATGTCTGTGATCTTCAAGTGGTCGCGATGTTGGCAAGGACCCAGGTCGCGGCTTTTGACACCACGGTCGCGGGGTGGCTTGGAGGAGATCGTGAGTTTGTGAAGAGGTTGTCGTGGTTGCGGATATGCAGGGGAGGCGTAGAGAGTTGGTGAAGGTCGCAGTTATTACCGCGGACAGGTGCCCGCAATCTTTTGGCTTGGTCGCGATCAACAGCAACCGCGGGTAGAGTCGAGGGAGGTCGTGATGTAGGGTTAAGGCACAATGGTAAGGGTGAGGGAGAACAGGGGTCCGTTGACCAAGGTTGACTGAGCCTAATCCAAGGGTTGAAATGGATATGGGCCTAGGAGATGAGACCCAAAGCTCAAAATGACATGCACAAGGGTGCAAAGAATAAATAAAAATAGGAGTAAAATCAATTAAGCCAATATGAATTGCATATAAGAAGATAAGGCCAATAAAAGCACGGATGCAACTGAAATTGGGCTAAACGAGATGATTGAACTAAGGTGAATAAGCATTCATCAATACTATTACACTTAGGAGCCCTCAGTCAGATATATGTTGTGTATGAACCCTTTTCTTCTATACATGCATATAATTTGAACCAAACAACCACCTAAAGAACTAAAGAGTACCTAAATTTGAACTCGTTTGTGAATATTTAAGGGGCATGGGATACAACTTCCTTATTCTAACCCTATATAGTCAAGTTATTGATGCCAAACAAAATATGATGATGCATGTGTTGGATTAGTAAGTAGATCACTGGGCATTCATCCTGTCCGTTGATGGGGAATCTACTATCATCTTGACACAAAATACATAAAAGGAGAAACTCGAGTACAAATAAAGACTTATGGCGGAAAACATAGATTGCAAGTTAATTTCCCCAATATGTGTTTTACTATCAAATGCACTTATGGATGTTCTTTGTATTATTTTTTGGTGCTTGGACCATACTTTGGATGGATGAGAGAGAAGGAAGGAGTCATAGGGTTCCTCCACTCATGGAGGGGTCCAAAGAAGGCCCCAAGAGCTCCCTCAACCTAACCTAATGGCCAAGATTTGACATAAAGAAAATAAGTCCTTTGATAATGAAGTTTGAAGCTATTTTAGGCCTTGAAGACCCCATCACGACCGTGGTGTTAAGGAACATTTGTTTTAGTAATTACACAAAGTTACATGTTGAATTACCAAATCTTGAAGTTTCAGCAACTCATCCACCACGGTCGTGCTACCCAGCACGGTCGTGCCACGAAGCCACCAAAATGGTCGTGCTACCTAGCACTTCACAACTCCACCACCACGATCGTGCTGCCTAGCACGACCATTGTACCTAGCCCCCACCACGGCCGTGCTACCAACCTTCACTTACCCCATCCAACCTGTGATTTCACACTTCACCAGAATGACCTTTCTCCACCACCAAGGTCGTTTCACCTCCACCCAACACGGCCGTGCTACCCAACATGGCCGTGTTTCCACTTAAAACCTAACTATTTTCACATTGATTTATTGGTATATATAAATTTATTGGTATATAATACTCAAGTAGTAGGAGGGATAAACACCATGCCCATGCTGGATCACCTTTCTATTATCATGGTCTATTACAACATGTACTAAATGGTAAATGGCTTTTGTGGAAGATAATAAGAAGCTAATCCTAAACTTTCAAGTAAACTTGACTTTCTCAATGGTAAATGGATTTTGTGGAAGTGTAAAGATTAAAATTAAATTAGGACTATGGAGGTTATAAGTATCAAATACAATGGCCACATTTAGTATGATGAGGACATTTAGGAGTTGATAACCTAGCTCCGTATGTTCTGTCACATAAGCATGAGCCACTGGATATAAAATCAGAGGTCTAAAAGCCATATAAAAAAACTCTAATACACTAAAAAATAATCGATATGATAAATCTAGTACTACACATACCTTCCCCTCTACATACCCCTTGGAGTGAAATAAAATTATTGTAAATGGGACATTGTTTCTAGTTTTTGGACATTCAATTTTCTTCAATTGAAACTACAAATTTGTTTATGGATCTTATTTCATGCATGTGAACTATGTATTTATGGGTTTGTTGAAAGTAAATTCTTGTATGGGAACATAATATGTCCACATATATACATCTGATCTAAAATTTGAGATGTGAATTATCCATAACTTTATTTATGTTAAGATTTTATACCATATTTACATGTATAGGGAATAATTATTTCTCTTATTTTGAAACACCCAACATGTCTCCATACATCACCCTGTACAGTCCTATTTGTTGAAAAATTGCATATTATTTCATTACAATAATGTCTAAAAAATTAACTTGTAATTGGTTCACGTAAAAATAAATCACTTTCAATGGAATTAGTAGGTAGATGACACTCTAGTCACTACATTAGGACGGCGATACTATATCAGAAGAACTGCACATGGCCATTTCAACCCCAGGCTTGGTGGAATCCCCTTTGTGATATCCACATAACAACATGGAGGACTGATACATTCTTGAATATGTCAAAACTAGGTATAAAATTTTGACAGTTATTACCACAATCCCACACACCTTCTAGATAGTTCATCGTACTTATGCACTCGGGCTAGTGTACTGGCCATAACAACTAGGAATCTATCAAATGAATTTGATAAACTTACAATCACCTTCAGATAGTTAACACATTGGCCAAACAACAATTCCTGATGATGGACAACACTCAGTTAAAGAAACCCTACAAAATCCCTACAAAATCCCTTCCTATTGAATAATTGGTCAAGTATCCCTTTGGGAGGAGAGGGAAACGAATGCATCATAATATCCTCTTATACCCAATATTGTAATGGTTGTAATGTAGAAACTGCCCCCAAGCTTAGTAGGGCCTTTGTTGACACAACAAGGGGATCAGAACCCCAACGAACACACCTCTGCCCTATGGGCCATCACCACCACAAACCAGAGCCACATTCACCTCACTTTATCTCAAATCAAATACAACAAGATCACCAGAGCCAATTTGTAGAGGATGAGGTGCAATTAGAATAGAAATTTAGGCTTACCAAATTGGATTGAAGGGAGCTTGAGCTAAGCCTAGAGAAGCAGTTTCGACACCCTGAGAAAGTCGAAGGATCGATGCCTTTCTATCTTCTTACACGGCCGTCTCACCAGGTCAGTGGAGCTGCATCGTAGGAGAAGCAGGCGGGGACACCTTTGGCAGGAGGCGACAGAGGAAAGGAGGAGGCGGTGTTTCTTGGCGATGACGACTCTTCCTGAATGATGCTTGGCACAACCGATATAGGGTGCTTATGTGGTTGGCAGCTAGGGTTCTTAGGTGATGATGGAGGAAGGGATAATAGAAATTGAGAGGGAGGGGAAAAGGAAGTGGAAAGCAAGAGGAAAGGAGGAGAAGGGGATGAAGGGGGAGCTGGGCAAGTATAGGGGAGAAGAATGGCCGCACGCTCTGCGTTCCGTGAACGCATAAGACACACATTGTGAACCAAGGGGTGTGGTTGTTAATTAGAAATGATAGTGGAATTTAAATGTAATTAAGTCAAAGTTATAAGGAAAAATTAAGGAATTAAATAACCATACAAATGCATTCGGAATGAGACCAAAATTTAGACAGTAGTAGACTAGACAAGGGGTATTAAAATATTAACTTTTTTTTGCTACAATGGACCATCATTATTTAGTATCAAACTTTGATAAGTATTTTATCACTACAAAAGAGTGTAACGTACAACTTATCTATTGTTTAATGAGATATCAAAATTCAATATCTAATGTGTATTACTCCAAATTAATGTTAAATAGTAAAGTATCTTCTGTAACCAATCAATTTTTTTATGAAAGGTGATGTGTTGAAATATGATATTTTCTTAGCTCTAAATATTTTTAATTAATCTATTTCAACCAAAAAGGATATGATTCTAAGGAAATCAAAAAGGGTCTTACGAAAGAGATAATTAGGTTGTGAACCTAGATTTTGGTACGTTATAGTGACGGTTCAATCGGTTGAATCGACAAGTTCGGGTCGGGTTTCAAAACTCTAAAAATCCAAACCAAATCCAGACCCAAGTTGGTCCCAAATTCTTAACTAGATTTTGTTCGACTAGTGTCTCAATTGAGAATGACCCGATTCAAAAAAATAGATTTGAAACAAAATCTGGACCTATATTTGATAATGAATTTATAAAAATAATTCTCTGATTTTCGGATTATATTTTGTGTAATATAATATTGAGATTGGGTTGGTTCCAGGTCAAAACATACCCATAGTGAAAAAGTGTCATTCCCATAAATCCCAAAAGGAACTCGGACATATATTTGATAATAATATTATATGAAAAAATTATTATCAGATTACATGTTCCTGATAAAATTCTCTGATAAGAAATTGGGTTTGGCTCGGTTCTGGCTATATAACAACAAGTCAGAGTCTGTTGTATAATCTTGGCATGTAACAACTGGTTATAGCATGTTGTGTGACTATGGTCTATTACAACATGTAGCTATTACAATAGGTCATCACATGTTGTGTGATAATGGTATATTACAATGGGTTAGTTAATGTGGAGTAATGGTGGTCTATTACAACGATTTGTTATGTGTGGATATTACAACAGGTCACAACATGTTGTGTAAATATAATATATTACAACATGTTGGAGTCTGTTCTGTGATCTTGGTATACAAAACAAGTTTCAATATGTTGTATTATCATGGTATATTACAATATGTACCAAATACAACAAGTGAAGGCATGTTGTGTAATTAATACATATTACTACGGGTCAGTCTGTGTTGTGTAATGATGGTCTATTACAACATGTGACTATTACAACGGGTCACAATATGTTGTGTAATTAACATCTTTTACAATAGGTTTGATTATGTTGTGATACTACAACCTATTACAACACTTTAGCACTTGTTGTAGTATCCCCCTATACTACAATTGGTTTGCCATGTTGTAAATGACTTGTGTTGTATAAAATATACAATATACAACATGAAAATAGACTAGTTATGTTTAGTATGCTAACTACAACACAATCATCAGAACTGTTGTCTATCTCCCATTGTAAAAAGCATTTTCTGTAGGAGTGGATCCTTATTGCCTCTATTCATGATCCTTCCTACATCTTGGGATGCTTTGATGGGTTGTATCTTTTATAGATTGTTAGTGATATTTTAAGGGGAAATGTGACATCCCTCTATCACACAGACAATGAAATACCATGCAAAAATGTGTGGAACATCCATAAACCACATGTTACCAGAAACATAGGTTAATTAAAACTAATTGTGGAAAGAAGTTAATAAAGAAACTGTTACATCCAGATCCTTATCATGCAAGGAAACATGTTATATAAACATACATGAACCTTGATACGTGTCCATGCTTCATAGGATCCAACTACCACATCGGCACAAAGAGTTCACCACCTATTTATATACAGAATAGGCCATACCAGGCCAACATCGGGATAAACAAGCTACATCATCTATACATCGTGAAATGTTGTCAAACCACCTCCAAGGACCTGAGAGTACAAGGATGACTCTAAGACTCTACTACAAAACAACCGACATCATATCCATCTCTTGCCTCCTATTGTTCTTCTTGCTGCTCGTCCGCAACCTCTCGACCACCACCACATCTAGCATGATCACCTAAAAAGGTTTAAAACTAGTGGGGTGAGACACACAGTCCCATCGAGAAACATAACTCCCCGCCGAACTATAAAACATCAGGAAAGATAGAATAGATAAAGCAGATAACTGATATAAGTTGTTCATATATGCATCATACAGAACATAACTAACTTTATTAACAACTTACCAAGATATCCGGGTGGCATATAACCATATATTTCTTAAGGAACATGATTGAAAAGATAACCTATATAAGAACTTATCATAAGATATGAGGAATGTGTATTTAACTGCAAGATATAACTAGAGAAACTATTCAATCAAGGCCTCAACCAATGTTCCGTGTTTTCCCTAAGAAATATATATTATACAACTGGATTACAATTTATTATGCCCTTAGGAAATGAGTCGTACTGCTCAAATCCAACCTTCGACTATGAAGCCCAAAACTGGTGCCATACAAGCTCAATGGAAGAGCCAGACTCCATGACTGCACCTCCTCGTGGTCAGTACACGATATCCAAAGTAGGAACACAGTCTATTGCATAAGTGGCCTCAGCCACAGGGTCAGCTCCGTAGGCTACCCCTTTCTCTAGTCTGCCTTGGTACAAGTCTTGGCACTAGCATACCTTGAGCCACAAGCATATTCATCGTGCTCATGATCCATGAACACATTCATGCTCTATCACACTGAGCCATGGGCCTATTCACCGTGCTCTAACCATACTGAGTCTACAACCAAAGTTGTACTCTAATCCTCCTATTTTTGGCTAGGAGAAACCCTACATATTCAACAATATACACTCTAGGTTAACCCACAGGAGAACCCGTTTCACCATCACCAGCTACTGACGATGATGGATCTATGGCCAGGGCAAACTACATGAAATTTTCATATGTAATTAATTAGTATATTTTAAGTGGATTGTTAAGGAAATCAAGTTATAAAACATAAACAACATTGTTTCATACCATTACTGTCATTATCATATTTCCATGGGATCTCAATCCCTCATCACATAATGCCATTGCCCCTCAAGGCTTCATCATTATACATCATCATTATGGGATAACAATGTCTCATGTCATCATCAGAGGTTAACACCTCAATCAGGCACTCAACCTTTATCAGGTCACCAGATCTTTCTCATCATATTGGTGGTACATGTTATCTCATCAACAAGGAGCATCCTTATTAAGTGTTTCACAAAACATGTATACATCATAGCTCTTACCTGGCTATGAATTCAATTGATACACCTGCATGGTTAAAATGCATATTCGAAGAGATATGTTGATCACCAAATATAGATCTTTAGAGAACATATTATGAATATCATGTCATTACGATTTAAGGTGCATAGGATTGGAATAACATACATTATTATGAACAGAACCATGATCTTATCATCTTACTTTATCAACAACCTTAATTGACCGACATATAACATCATTATTGATAAGGATTCAAGACAACAAGTTTCACCAACTTAGGGTTACCGAGTTAGGCGCATCCCTCACCAAAGGTGTCGCCTACCCTCGCTAAAGAGATATTGTCTAGAACACTAGGGGGAGATATCGGCCACCAAGAAAGAAGGGAAGCAACTAAGGAGCTAAAGGGATCCCAAGCTAGCAAATAAGGGGGTATATATGCAAGGGGGTTAAGTGGGCGTCCACTAGGGGATTTCTCCACATGTGCTCGACCAAACCACCACTTATCCAAACTATGTCACCTTGCTAGCTTCCCAAACACATGCTCATGACTTGCCACCAACTAGCAAAGAAACGACAACTTGTCCAAAGAATGGTGACACAAACGAGGCTAGGTCAAGAGGGTGTGTATCGCCCAACATGGTGCCATGGTCGATACACCACTGCCCGACACACTTCTTGGCCGACACACCCTTTGGCCTACACACCAAGCAAGAAGGTGGCACCAAGCTCAAACAAGGCCCAAGAAAGCCCAACAAAATGCCTAAGCTTCAACAAGCTCAAACAAGGTTCAAAACAAACCAAGAAAGGTGCCCAATCCATACTCTCAAACCTCGAGGATGCAAGGAGAGAGAAAGGTATCTCTCAAGGTGACAAACTTGCACACAAACCCTAAAACTTGGGTAAATTGCAAGTTGCACCTCAACCTCCCAACGAAGCACAAACAAAACCCTAATAACAACTCAGGTAATTAGGAAGGCATCTAAGCACAGGGTTTTGGAAAAACAAATAGGGTAAGCCCAAAATGGAGGTGAGGGTCCTTACAAGCCATAAACCCCTACAAAAGGATTTTGCCCCTGAAATCCGAAGTGAAAAGTGAGGGATACTTCTTCCTCATCTCTTATTCAAGCTCCCACGTGGCTTCCTCAACACCCCAATGATGCCAAAGAACCATCACAAGAACCAGGTCCTTCCTCTTCAACTTCTTCACTCTTCTGTCAAGGATCAACACCAGACCTTCCTCGTAGGTAACATCTTCATCAAGCTCAACCTCAACTGGATGTATAGCATACATTGACGCGTGCACTTCCTCGAGCACTAACTTCCTTAGATCATCAACATAGGGAATCATCATCCTGTTATGATAACAAACTAGTTTGTCCTCAGACTCATGGAAGCCATCCTACTTCTTGCTGCCAAACTTTGATTTGGTCAACTGAACTGCAACATCTACCTAATATGCTTCTTTGATCTGCTGTCTCAATGTAGGCTTCACTTGCATCTATGCGAACAGTCTTGCCAAGAAGGATACTTCCAACTGTTCATTCAACTACCGCAACGAGATGAACATATCCCTCCTATGGCATATCAAAGAACTCAACTGTGCCTTCTTTGTAGGAAGAGAAGAAGACTTCTTGCTGAGTGCATCCGCTACCACATTTGCCTTACCAGGATGATACTCAAGGGTGCAATCATAATCATTGATCATCTCCATCCAACGACGTTGTCGCATGTTTATCTCACTCTACGAGAAGATATACTTCAGGTTCTTATGATCCGTAAAGATCTGACACACCTCTCCATAAAGGTAATGTGTCCATGTCTTTAATGCATGGACTACCGATGCCAGTTCTAGATCATGTATCAGATAACTCTCCTCATGTTTCTTAAGCTGTCACGAAGCAAAGGAAACCACATGATCCTTCTGCATTAGTACACAACCTAAGCCTTTCTTGGAAGCATCAAAGAAAACAACACGGCCCTTCCCAGGCACTGGTAACACCAACACTGGAGTACTATTCAGCTTCTCCTTCAAGCTCTGAAAGGCTCATTAACAACGATCATCCTAAACAAAAGGTACATCCTTCCTGGTCAACTTCGTCAACGGCAATGCGATCACACTGAAGTCCTTTATAAAACTTTGGTACTATCCTGCTAAACCCAGAATACTACGAACTTCAGTCGGCATTTTCAGTTGGTCCCACTCTGCAACTGACTCCACCTTCTTAGGATCCACTCTGACTCCTTCCACGTATATCACATGACCCAAGAAAGTTACTTCCTTCAACCAGAGCTCGCACTTACTAAACTTGGCATACAACTGATGCTGGCAAAGGAGAGTCAACGCTTGTCGAAAGTGTTGTTCATGTTGTTGACTGTCTCAACTATAGATCAAGATGTCATCTATGAAGACCACAAGAAACTGGTCTAGAAACAGATGGAACATATTGTTCATCAGATCCATGAAAGCAGCAGGTGCATTGGTTAGCCCAAATGGCATAAACACAAACTCATACTGACCATACCTCATCCTAAAAGCTGACTTTGGTATGTCATTGTCCTTAATACTCAATTGATGGTATCCAGACCATAGATCGAACTTCGAGAACATTGTAGCACCACACAAATGATTAAATAGATCATCTATCCTCATCAAAGGATACTTGTTATTGATCGTAACTTTGTTCAACTGTCGGTAATCTATGCACAGATGCATCAATCCATCCTTCTTCTTTACAAATAGAACTGGAGCACCCCATGGCGATGTGCTCGGTCTGATGAAACCTTTATCTAGAAACTCCTATAATTGCTTCTTTAGCTCTGCCATCTCAACTAGAGCCATCCTGTATGGTGTCTGAGCAACTAGTTGTGTCCCTGGTACTAGATTGATCTCAAAGTCAATCTCTCGAGGTGGGGGAACACCGGGAAGCTCATTGCGAAACACATCCTCAAATTCTCTGACAACTATCACGTCCTGAAGACTCAGACCTTTTGCCTCGGTATCCACAACATGAGCTAAGAATTCTCTACAATCTTGTCGCAAAAACTTTTCTGCCACCATAGCTGATATCAAACACGTCGGAAGAATTTTCCTATCTCCCTGGAAGATCCACTTCTCACCATCCTCAACAAACATCACTTGCTTAGAACCACAGTCCAGCACAACCTTATACCTCTCTAGGGTATACATCCCAAGGATCACATCGAATCCATGCATATCAAGTAGTATAAGATCCACTTGTATGTTGTGTCCCAAAAAGGATAGAACACAAGATGGACACACCTCTTGAAGCATCGAGGATCCATCAATAGGGGTTTGTAAAAGTAGGTCATCTTTCTTACAACTAATAGGTAAGAGACAACTATCAAGCATACTACGAGTGATAAAAGAGTGTGTAGCACCCATGTCACCAAAACAGATATAAAGCAAGAAGAAGACAAATCAGAATGAAATAACTCAATCTGACCTGCCACCACTCGCGGGTTGACTATCACTTCAGGCTGACTTATAACATAGAATCGAGCCATTACTAGTTGTCATCCATGTCCTCTGATTCCTTGAGCAGACGATCCAGGTTGCGATGTTTGACTGCTCCCTCACCCTCTGTCACCACTGGACTACTGTCTATCCAATCCTTGTTGATTCGGCCTTAGCTACTGCGTCACTTCGACATCTCTCCTTAGGCAATTTGACTTCAAATGCCCAATCTGTCCACAGTGATAGCATGACATGTCTTCTATCTATGGCTTAGATGGCAAATACCAGCACCCTCTTCCTTTACTCAAAGACCATTGTGACTGTGTGCTAGAGCTTTGTATCACAGAAGGTGCAAAAAACCTCAGCTTCTTGAAGCCATCAAACATCTACCTCTGGAACTGAGCATGCTGTTTCTTGTACATGGTCTCTCTCTTCTCCTTGAATGACCGTTCAATCCTTCGGACAGACTCCACAAACGTGGCAAACTACACCCAGTTTTCTAAAGCAGCAATAGGTGTCATCAGCTCATCACTCAAACCTTTCTCAAACTGTCTAATTCTCACATCATCTGTCATTGCCATGTGAGGACAAAACCTCAACAAGTCCACAAACTTGGCTTCATACTTGGTGATGCTCAGAGAACCTTAGCGCAGATGCTCAAACTGGCTGATATTTTCTTCCAGATAGGTCTTCGGGAAGTATCGACTCATGAACTCCCGCCGGAAGATGTCCCAACCAATCACCTCACCAGGCTGTTTCTCCTCCTCGATGGCCCACCAGTGGCCAGCACTACCTTTCAAAAGGTAGATAGCGTGGTTGACTTTGTATGCTTCAGGGATGTTAAGGATCCGGAAGGCCTTCTCAAAACCCATCAACCACAGATCTGCATCCGTTGGATCAGCCGTTCCAGCATAATCCAAAGCTCCAACTCGGTGAAGTCGCTCAAAGGTCTTCCCAACATCCGAAGATTCACCATAGGGAGCATGTGCTCTTGTCAGAGGCACTGGCAATCTCTCCATCATGAGATTCATTGTATCCATTACCTTTCCCATAAGGTGCTGGTAGACAGGATTTTCAAGAATGACTGGGTCGATTTGGGGGACCTCATGTGCTTGAACTTGTGCTCCATCAATAGATGCAACATCACTACTCTCGGCAACATGTTCTTCATGATTTCTAGACATCTTTAAGATTTATCTTCTGCTGGGGGCAGAAGGTTGTTGTAAGAAAATCTAGAAAACTCACAAGAACAGACACAAGCCTAGTCCTAGATCCCTGTAAACTCAAAAAACCTAGGGCTCTGATACCAAAAATTATTGTGACATCCCTCTATCACACAGACAACAAAATGTCACACGAAAATGTGTGGAACATCCATAAACCACAAGTTACTAGAAACACAGGCTAATTGAAACTGATTGCGAAAAGTAGTTAATAAAGAAACTATTACATCCAGATCCTTATCCTGCAAGAAAACATGTTATACAAACATACATGAACCTTGATATGTATCCACAGTTCATAGGATCTGGATGTCACATAGGCACAAAGAGTTCACCACCTATTTATATATAGAACAGGCCATACCATACCAACACCATGATAAACAAGCTACATCAGCTATACATCGTGAAACGTCATCAAACCACCTCTAAGGACTTGAGAGTACAGGGATGACTCTAAGACTCTACTACAAAACAACCAAAACAGCAGCATATCCATCTCTTGCCTCCTATTGTTCTTCTTGTTGCTCGGCTGCAACCACTCGACCACCACCACATCTAGCACGATCACCTAAAAAGTTTTAATACCAGCGGTGTGAGACACACAATCCCAGCGAGAAACATAACTCCCCGCCAAACTATAAAACTCCAGGAAAGCTAGAACAGATAAAGCAGATAACTGATATAATCATCTCATATGCAACATACAGAACAAAACTAACTTTATTAACAACTTACCAAGATATCTTGGAGGGATATAACCAGATATTTCTTAAGGAACATGATTGATAAGATAAGCTATATAAGAACTTATCATAAGATATGAGGAACTTGTATTAAACTGCAAGATATAACTAGAGCAACTATTCAATCAAGGCCTCAACCAATGTTCCGTGTTTTTCCCTAATCAATATATATTATACGGCTGGAATACAATTTATTATGCCCTAAGGAAGTGATCCATACCACTCAAATCCAACCTTCGGCTGTGAAGCCCAAAACCGGTGCCATACAAGGTCAATGGAAGATCTAGACTCCATGACCTCACCTCCTCATGGTCAGTGCACGATATCCAAAGCAAGACCACATTCTCTTACTTAAGTGGCCTAAGACATAGGGTCAGCTCCGTAGGCTACCCCTTTCTCTGGCCCACCTTGGTACAGGTCTCTGCGCTAGCATACCTTGAGCCATGAGCCTACTCACCGTGCTCTTGAGCCATGAACACATTCATGCTCTATCACACTGAGCCATGGGCCTATTCATTATGCTCTAACCATACTGAGTCTACAACCGAAGTTGTACTCTAATCCTCCTATTTTTTGCTAGGAGAAACCCTACATATTCAACAATATATGCTCTGGGTTAACCCGTTGGAGAACCTGTTTCACCATCACCAGCTACTCATGATGATGGATCTATGGCCAGGGCAAACTACATGAAATTTTCATCTGTAATTAATGAGTATATTTGAAGTGGATTATTGAGGCCATCAAGTTATAAAACATAAACAACTTTGTGTCATACCATTACTGTCATTATCATATTACCATGGGATCTCAATCCCTCATCACATAATGCCATTGCCCCTCAAGGCTTCATCATTATACATCACCATCAGGGGATAATAATCTCTAATGTTATCATCAGAGGTTAACACCTCAATCAAGCACTCAGCCTTTATCAGGTCACTAGATCATTCTCATCATATTGGTGATACATGTTATCTCATCAACAAGGAGCATCCTTATTAAGTGTTACACAACACATGTATACATCATATCTCTTACCTGGCTATGAATTCAATTGATACACCTGCATGGTTAGAATGCATATTCAAAGAGATAACTTGATCAGCAAATACATATCTTTAGATAATATATTATGAATATCATGTCATTAAGATTTAAGGTACATAGGATTGGAACAACATCCAATATTATGAACACAACCATGTTGTTATCATCTTACTTTATCAACAACCTTAATTGACCGGCATATCACATCTTTATAGATAAGGATTCAACACAACGAGTTTCACCAACTTAGGGTTATCGGGTTAGGCGCATCCCTCACCAGAGGTGTCACCTACCCACGCTAAAGAGATATCGGGTAGAACACTATTCCTCATCCAAACGGTATTGGTCACCACCAAAACCCTAGGGCACCAAGCCAGCATTTCGTGCAACCATGCACAAGAGGGTATCGGGCAGCCATGTACAAGGGTGTATCACACAACACTACACCTGTATCGGTCAAGACCCCATATCGACCACTAGGGTTAAGGTTTTCCATGTCCGGCAACCACCAAAAACCATATCGCCCAAGACACACCACTGCCACCCTTGAAGCGACATCATGGGCATCTCACCATAGCGCCCAAGGTAGCAAACCCTAATGCCCAAACTGCATCTCTCTCCAGGCAACGTAGCCACTAGGGCACCATGTCGGGCAACACAACAAGGGGAGTGTCCTGCAAGGTACAAACCATAACGCCCAATATAAGATCTACCTACCACACTCATATCGGTCAAGGGAACAAGCCACTATATCGCCCGTCCAGGGTTACATCAACCAAGAATCCATATTGGGCATCACCATGTCGTCCAAGGGATTGGAGCTCACCTCACAACTCAAGGAAGGAAGGGTGTTGCTCAACTGACAAGGCATGGCCTAACCATGTCGCCCAAGGCCCTCAAGAAGGGATGTCAACCAAGCACCGTATCGGCCAAGGCATATCGCCCAACCAAATCTCAGGTAGGAAACCATATCGGTCAAGAGGTCAACAAGGCGTTCACCTAGCATGTTGCCCAGGCTAAACCCTAGAAGAGGGATATCAGGCAGAACACTACTTAGGGTATCATGCAAAGGTTCAAAATCCATGATGGGTTGGTCATCTTCAACCTTGATACTGCCACCAAGAAGCCCCAAAAGATCAGGAGAGTTGGCTCACCTCTCAACAACTAAGTGAGAGAGGGGTTTTGCACAACTTCCATCACCTATCGTCCAACAAGGAGGTCCATCACCATATCGACCATCCAACCCAAAACTCCACTCACCATGGAGTTAGGAAACCCTAGGCTCACCTCTCAACAACTAAGTGAGAGAGGGGTTTTGCCCAAACAACTCCACATCCAATGGTTCAGCCAACCCAAGGCAACCATCTCAATAAGATTTAGAGTACATCTAAGGAAACCTTATAACCATTAAAGAAAGAACCATAGCTAGAAGATGACATGGCCGAAACATATAGAAAAGCAACATGATAAAGAAGTAGTATAGTAAGGTTAGGAGTTATGTAACCCGCCTTAAGCTCACTCCTCATGATCCAAAGCTCCAAGCTTCAAGGCACCACCTTCAACTAACACTACGAGAGAAGAGAACTCCATAACCACCATGGCGGAAAAGAAAGGGAGAAGAAGAAGGAGGTGCCAAGGATAGGTAGAGATACTCACCACAAGAAGAGAAGGAGCAAGGCACATCTAGGGTTTCAGGCACCACTAGAGGAAGAAGAAGACTCCACCAAGGAGATCGGCCACCAAGCTCTACCAAGGGAGAGATATCGTCCACCAAGAAAGAAGGGAATCAGCTAAGGAGCTAAAGGGATCCCAAGCTAGCAAATAAGGGGATTATATATGCTAGGGGGTTAAGTGGGTGTCCACTAGAGGATTGCTCCACATGTTCTCCCCCAAACCACCACTTGTACAAACTATGCCACCTTGCTAGAATCCCAAGCCACATGCTCATGACTTGCCACCAACTAGCAAAGCAACGACCACTTATCCACAGAATGGTGACACAAATGAGGCTAGACCAAGAGGGTGTGTATCGTCCAACATGGTGACATGGCTGATACATCACTTCCGGGCACAACTCTTGGCCGACACACCCTGCCTGACACACCTCTTGGCCGACACACCAAGCAAGAAGGCAATACCGAGCTCAAACAAGGCCCAAGAAAGCCCAACAACAAGCCTAAGCTTCAACAAGCTCAAACAAGGTTCAAAACAAACCAATCAAGGCACCCAACCCATCCTTTCAATCCTAGAGGATGCAAGGAGAGACAAAGGTACGTATCTCTCAAGGTGACAAATGTGCACACAAACCCTAAAACATGGGTAAATTGCAAGTTGCAGCTCAACCTCCCAACGAAGCATAAACAGAACCCTAATCACAACTCAGGTAATGAGGCAGGCATCTAAGCATAGGGTTTAGGCAAAACAAGTAGGGTAAGACCAAAATGGAGGTCAGGGTCCTTACAGGAACCCTCCCCCATCAACACACTATTCAATTTCCTAGGTGGACCACATAACCCCATCATGAGTGGATGTTTAAGGGATACCCATCCCCATCAGTACTTTCCTACTAGTACTCTTCTTTGGGATGGACCACACTTATTTTGGATCTTAATATTCAAACCTACCCTTTAAACCCCTCTGATGGGGCCGATTCATAGGCTTCAGGGCTAATGCACCTATTGTGCTTTGACCTAGGCTCCGCCTTTGTAAGCATATGTCACCACGTGAAGTTTTTCATCTCATTATTAATATAACTTTTTTGATCCCCATTTATTGAGATGAATAGCTTTATTAAAACAATTCATAATACATGAGTGATAATTTCATGAGTCTAATTTAGTATTGAAAGTTCTATCTAAATCCACCATATGTGGAAGTTTGGACTAGGTCACTACCAAGTTGTCTACTTGTTAAGAAATTAGGATTGTTTTAATCTAGATCACATTTTGTTTGTTAACTAGAAACAATATGTTCTACCTTGAATCATAGTAACTCAGATGTGTTTAGTTTTTTGTCAATTAAGTCATAATTAAATAATTATCTGGATTTATTTGGGATACCATATCCATTTCCAAAGAATACGTCAAATATAACATGTTATTATATTTTTCCATAAGAACTAAATTCACAACTATATTAATGTTTATAATAAATATTGTATATATAGAAGTGAAATATAAATTATTATTCTAAATTTAATATATTAACTTAAATATGATGCTTATAAGTTCTAAATGTATTTTCTTAGTGTTTAGATAAGAAAATTATTTGATAAATGATCCCATTTGGGGAGGGTAGGAAATTGCATTATCATATCCTGGATAAATCAAATTGGGAATTGGTTCTAACATTTTTAGTCATACTCAAGAAGGTAATATACTATCAAAATGTTATATTATTTGATGATATAAGATATCATATTTAAATATGTTATTCCATAAATATTCTTAATAAAATATTGTAACGAATAAATAAATAATGTGGTCATTGTGGATAAGGAGAAGATTTTTTATAAAAATATCTATGTGCCTCTTAAATCAAATAAATTTGATAGTATATGACAACAAGGTGTGGATGGAATTAAAAATGGTAGCATGTATTGTTAGAAATTTGGGAAAATAAATAGTGTACTTTGGAAAACACACTTTGCTAATTGGGTACCTTCCAAATTTTATGCAAGCATGCATCTTGAAAAATACATGTAGTTCTTGTGTAAGTTGGTATCCAATTAAATCTGCCTATATTAGTTTTTCTTTCCTAGAAGTTCAGTTATTGTTTTGCATTTCTCTAAATATATATCCTACAACAAAAGAGTAACAATTTTTATTTGCACAGTGTAGTAGTTTTTTTTACAAAAGGATCATATGTGAGCCTTACTTTAAGCATAGGAATCCATGGTTAGTTGTCCTTGTGAAGTTTATGTCTTATCCAATAAGGAACACATTTTCCAAATTGGCAAATATGTGTCAACTTAGTAGTCACAGACAATAACAATTTATTTCCTTTTTATCCATTTTGAATTACCAAAATGTAGAAGTCATAATTTTGATTGACTTTTCATTCTCTTTTTTTTTCTACTCAACCAATACTAGAATCTGGATCTATGTTGTTGAAATAGCTTCTAACATCTTGTCCTTTGTTAAGATGATCATTGCATAATTCTTTACAATGTTTGGTGTTCCACTCTCACTTAGTAATAATGTGCACAATTTATATCGCCCTTTTGCCGAATCTTTCCTACACATATGAACCCACTTCTTCTTAAATTCACCTCTAGTCATGCTAAACTCTGTACTTTTATGGTATACTTACTCGTTCCATGGTTTTGATTGTAGGTGTCATATTTTGAAAATAAAATTAATGAAGAGAAGATCATCATATCACTCTTTGACACAATCCCCAATTATCCATGAAAATAGAAGTTCAAAATTGCAGAAACAGTTAGTAAAACATCGTGTAGTTCATCTAACATAGCATGAAAACTCACAAAAAAAATGACTCTAACAACAAGACAACAACACGAAGTGTGGGAAACACGCCTTTCCAGTTCTAGGAAAAAAAATAATGTTCAAGATTCAAGGTGTGTGGATAATTGACGTGGCATTTGATGGCAGTTGCATCATATACAACTGCTAAGAACGGAGATGCACACCGTGCAGACCGTCTTACACACCACATCACATGTTGATTTCACACAAACAAACAGATGGACAGTCTGAAAGGACTATTTAGACTTTGGAGGATCTTATCCGAGCTTGTGTTTTGCAATTCCTAAGTAGTTGGGACGTGCATCTTAGTTTAATAGAGTTTGCCTATAACAATAGTAACCAACGGAGTCTCGACATGGCACCTTATGAGGCTTTGTATGGCAAGAAATGCAAATCTCCTTTATGTTGGTATGAGTCTGGCGAGTATCAACTTCTGGGTCCTGACTTAGCACAATAGACATTAGAGAAGATCAAGGTGATACAACAACATCTAAAAGCAACACAGGATAGACAGAAGTAGTATGCAGATAATCATCGACGACCTCTAGAGTTCCAGGTGGGAGACAAGGTGTATCTCAAGGTCTCACCATGGAAAGGTGTGTTGAGGTTTGGTCAGAAAGTGATAACACTCATTTTATGGCTATTTATATCATTTATTTCCTTGTCAAAACTGTCCTCTAAACTATTTTTCCTCTCAATTTTGTCATGTTTTACACAAAAGTAAACTTTGCTACGCCCTTACCTCTTTTTCCATCTTTTGTACATATTTTTCCTTATTTTATGCCTAAAAGACAGCTAAAGGCCCATCCCGGCCCATGAATGACGCTTACCTGCATCGGCCCTTCTACCAGCCACCCGACACGCCCACCTACCCACTGTGGCTCTAGCTCGATATAGCAATAACACGACACGGGCGTGTCACGGAAGGAGGCCCTGATGGGCAGAACGCCACTTACCCGATAGAGAGCTCTGCCCGCCACGACTAATCAGACCATTATGGCATGTCCTGCGATACGAGCCACTCGTCAGAAGTGTCTGCCTACCATGGTCGCCCGATACGCTTGCAGCCCAGCACGTCACAACGACCTACTGTGACGGGCAACACGCACACGTCGATTATCCCCAAAGCCATGTGTGCGGAGCCGATCAAGGATACGTGGTGCCCAGAGAACTGCAACCTCCTCCAATCGTTGCCTATAAGTAGTAGCTATAGGACTCCGATGGGACGGGTCGGAACCTCGCAAAAGATAACCTTGGAAAGATTCGAGAGCTAGTGTGTCGACGACCAAGGCGTGTCGGTCGACACTAGGTGAGTACACCCCCAACTCGAGAGGGACGAGAGCAGTTCACTTAGAATCCGTCCTGGTAGCCGCAACAAACTGATATGACCAAGTAGGCCACCCAGCGTGCTGGGTCCCTAGATCGGCTTCAACCTGAGACGGCTCACCCTTTACACCTGATAAAAGGAACCCAATAATCCTAAGTCCCTCCTAACCCAAGATAGTACTGAACCCGATACGAATCATCGTCATGGCATGTCGCCTGACAGGGTGGCCGCCCGACACAACCATATCGGGTAGGAAGCCCTGACCGATATGCCTACCCGTCATGGTTTGTCACCAAATAGGGTGGCTACCCGACATGGGCATATCGGGCAGAGGTTTTGCCCGGTACTGAGATTAGTTGTGCCTTAGGGGTCGTTATTGTCTATCGCCCTCCTACATCAAGGATGCAATACCTATCTTCCCTTTTCAGTATTTACTTTCATTTAATACACATTGTAACTGAACCCCTTTTACACAATATCTATGCCTAAAGAATCTGTGGATTTTAATACCTATTGTTCTGTGGTTGGTACCCTTTTGTTGGATGATTTCTTATTTAGCATATGAGTTCTAGCTTGTATGTTTGGATCATGTTTTGACTAGCTATCGAAATGTGTTTCCTATTTCACCTCCTCTGTGAGAAGGATGTTGTAACTCTAGAGCTAGGTCTGACCCGGGAGTACGAGAGTACCCAGGGTTGGAGCTGCTTCGGGTTGCTTTCTTACTCCAACCAATGTCCCCTACCCTTGAGAGACGGTGTTGGCATTTTGTTGGAGGTACCCTCTTTGAGAGAAGGGGTGCAGGGTGCTTTCCGCTGCTGCTTGTTATTCCTAAGTTTTCTTCCTTCGTGCCTGGCCTTGACAATAGTTTTATCTCCTTGGAAGTTATTGCACAAAACCCCTAAAAATTGCTAAAACCCTAAAACCATCATCTTTCTTGTAACTCCAGTTGGAGATAGTTTTTCTTTACAATGTTCCCTTGTTGCGACATATCTATCCTTTCTTGTCTGTATATCCTTGCCCATATGAAAGTTACCTCTATGTGCTTGCATTAAACGCTTTGTTTGTATGTTTAGCTATCGTCTTGCGATGTTTGATCGTCGGTATCTTGAGAGAGTAATATCACTTCTATCTATGACGTAGAGTAGCATGAATGCACGAGAGTGTTAGATTGCTGGTGATTTAAACTGTATGTTTTTCCATAGGTCTTTTGAGTTGTCTTCTCGAGAGAGAGATTTCTTTTAACTATGATTCTTTCCTCATCTTGAGAGAGAGTGGAATGAGGCTTTGCATGGTTGCTCGTAGTGTTGATATGCGCATGTAGGGAAGAGGGATAATATGTTGGTTTGAAGGAACGGTTTAGTTTATTCTCATTGTAGTTTGTTTTCTTTTTGTTTCTTTTCTTTGACCCTTCTTTACTTTAGTTTGTTGTTCCATGGGGAACACCTTTTAATCCTCTTGTCTTTCTACTGAAGTATACAAGTGTTGATTCTGCATTCTTGGCACTACCAACCACATCCCTGTATTCGACCCCGATCGCTACATCGGACCCCTTTATCGTTGTGGGGGCCTGAGAGTTAGGTTATCTCTTTAAAAGTCTGACTACTTTAAATCTGCTCTTTTGGATGCATGATTTAGGCCAGTCAACTTTTTGGCACCATTGTCGGGGACGAGGCAAAACGGTACTGCTAAAGAACTCGAGTCCACTTACTATATTCTCATGCCTCAAGCTTAGAAATAAGCTTGGAAACACTGCTACTTTAAGTCTTCTAACCTAAATCTGTGCAGAATAGTTCACTTTATCAAGCCTAGTTTTCTAACATGATCTTATGATTCTATTCAGGTACCTAGGGGAAGCATTTTGTTCAAATTTAACTTCATTCATCATGCCACCTCACGTGGATCCACCCCTTTCTATAGACGAGTAGAACGCGAGAGTTGGACCACACCCACCTCTTCCAAGAAGTGATGAAGATAGACATGACCGTTAGAATGACGATCATCATTATGAAGAACAAGAAAAACCTGAGGATGACCACCACCGTGAATGACATTGTCATCGCCACAGGCATAGAAGGAATCATCACAATCAAGAGATAAACTGCAGAGACAACGACAGTGAAGATTCTGAAGAAGAAGAAAAGACTCTTCGAGAGTTGGCAGCCACGAAGGCCAACATCTCTAGATGCCTCATGGTAATTCAGAGGTTTGATGTTGCAAACTTTGAGCTAAAACTAGTTGTGATCTATATGATACAGAATAAGAGTTTTCGAGGGAGTTCCAAGAATGACAACCCTTATCATCATCTCGATGCTTTCAAAAACATATGTGACACCATCAAAATGAGGGGGGTACCGCAAGAAGTGATCTACTGCAAGGGTTTCATTTTCTCTATGGAGGACAAGGCACTGTCATGGTACCTTGGACTATCACATCAATCCCTGAATGGATGGAATGCCTTAGCAGAGGCTTTCGTAAACAAGTTATACCCTACTAAAAAGACTGTCAGTAGCAGGCAAAAGATCACATCTTTTATGCAAAAACCAAGAGAGAATCTGCATGAGGCATGGGAGAGATACTAGGAGTATCATAGGGATTGCCTTCACCACAATTACAAGAAAGGTTTTCTGATAAAAACATTCTACAATGGCCTAACTCTTGAAGAGAGAGTATCGCTAAATGTAGCTGCGGGAAGTGACTTTCTTGGGAAGAAGCCTACTAGATCTAAAAAGATCATTGAGAACATTGTCGAGCTTCAAGAAGAGACTGAATATGATAGGACTGATAGAGGTTATGTGAAGAAAGCCAGCAATGAAGGACCATCAATTGAGTCTAAGGCTCTAGAGGCGATTACATCCTAAATACAAAAAATAGCTACGGATGTCAGACAGTTAAAGGAGTCACGGGGAAAAGGCAGGAAGCAGACAAAGAAGGTAATGAAATGTGTCACCAGTGGTGAAGGAGGCCATGGAGTAGACAACTGCGTGTATACTCGACCTAAAGGGTCAAGTGAAAGTGATTAGGAGGATGATGAAGCTGCAAATGTATCCTACGTCAACTTCAAGAGGCCGGACCATCCGGGCTTCAGTTATGGAAATAAGGATGCCATAGAGAACTCGAATAAGTTGAGAAACCCACCCAAGCCACCATCTGGCTTTTAGAAGAGAAATGGGCAGGGACAGTATGCTAAGACCAATACATTCCAGGCAAAGAAAACCAATTATCAAGGTCAGGTCATGTATCAACCACGTCAAGCTACTAACACAATCCAAAGCGAAGGGAAAGAGCAAGGACAAAGTCATACCAAGAGTAGTGGCCAGCCAGACTTAATGGGCAACTTTTCGACTTCGTCAAAAGACAAGACACAGTAAACAATCAACTTGCACAAAGCACATTATCCAATTCTGGTGTTTTTAATTCTATGCAAACCCAAATGGTAGACATGCAAATGCACTAATGTTAGATAGACCAATAGCTTGCTCAGTTGGCTGAGCTCGTAAAGAACCCTTCGGGGAAGATCCCTTCTAGCACGAAGTTCGCTAAGATGGCAACCCTCAGATCAGGATGGATAATAGAGCACCAGGAGGAGACGAGAATCGAAGAACCTAAGTCTGAGAAGGTTGTAGAAGATCCAGTTAGAGGAGAAAGTCAGCACCCTCCAGTTAGGGAGTCAGGACCTGAAGATGAATTTTTCGCCAAGAGAAGTCAATACTCGCCAAGATTACCTTTTCCATGCAAGCTTGTAAAGTCTCACCTAAAGAAGAGATATGAAAAGTTCATGGAATCAGTAAAGAAGCTCCATTTGGAGGTACCTTTTCTAGACGCCTTGGAAGAAATGACGACCTATGCTAAATTCTTCAAGGATCTAGTCACGAAGAAAAGACGAGGAGGGAAGATCGAAACAGTACACCTAGCCAACATGTCCACATCCTTCATAAAAGCTGAGTTACCAACCAAGAAAAAGGATCATGGGGCCTTAACCATACCCTTCGCGGTAGGCGATATCATTGAAAGAAAGGGTCTCGCCGATTTAGGGGATAGTATCAGTCTCATGCATCTAAGCCTCACCAAATGATTAGGACTGACTGATATGGTCAAGACTAACATGAGGATAGAGTTGGTAGACCACACTTTTAAAAGGCCAGTAGGAGTGGTGGAAGATGTACCGATCAGAGTAGGAAAGTTCTTCATCCCTTGTGACATAGTTATAATCGACACTATTGAGGATCCTAAGTGCCCCATCATATTCGGTCGTCCTTTCTTGTCGACCGAAAGAACACTTATTGACGTCGCTGAAGGCATGATAACCTTGAGGGTAGGGAATGATCACATAGATTTCAAGGTGAGAGACTCGATGAAAGGACCATCGCTGCTTGAATATTCTTACTTCATAGATAGCTATAATCAATACTATGTGGAAGTAGAAGAGGACGCATCAGTGGTAGACCCTCTTATGAGGGTGTTGAACGAAGAAGATCCAGAGGTCAACAATCCCAAGGTGGATGAGGTCCTCAGCTACCTGAGATGAGATGAAGAAGATGAAGAGGTTATAGAAACGGTGAAGTATGCCTCTTTGGAAGTGACCATGACAGAAGAGAATGTACCAAAACCTAGTCCAGAGCTGAAGCAGCTACCAGAGGGCCTGAAGTATGAGTTCCTAGATGTTGAGGAAAGATATCCTGTAATATTCAACACTAATCTGACAAAAGAACAGCTAGAAAGACTCCTTGAAGAGCTAAGGATCCACAAAAAAGCTATTGGATATTCAATGAATGATATTAAGGGGCTAAGCTCTGCCTTGTGTATGCATCAAATAAATCTCGAGGAATCTACAAAGCCCCTTGTTCAACCCTTGAGGAAGTTGAACCAGATGTTGAAAGAAGTCATAAA
Organism: Alisma plantago-aquatica; assembly: GCA_963693085.1. Lineage (NCBI taxonomy): Eukaryota > Viridiplantae > Streptophyta > Magnoliopsida > Alismatales > Alismataceae > Alisma > Alisma plantago-aquatica. The sequence goes on along the minus strand of OY856412.1, from coordinate 1,376,186,186 downwards.
GAAAGAGGTTATCAAGCTCAGAGATGCGGGAAATATATACCCGATTCACGACAGCAATTGGGTAAGCCTGATTCATGTGGTGCCCAAGAAGGAAGGCATGACAGTCGTAAAGGGGGATAAAGGTGATGAGGTAGCCATCCTGACCATTATCAGATGGAGGATGTGTATCGACTACCGAAAGATAAATCTAGCCACCAAGAAAGATCACTATCCCCTCCCCTTTATCGACCAAGTGTTAGAAAGACTTGCACATCATGAGTATTTCTGCTTTCTGGATGGTTATTCTGGATTTTATCAAGTTACTATTTTGTCAGATGACCAGGATAAGACTACCTTCACCTGCTTATATGATACATATGCTTTTATAATGATGTTGTTCAGGCTATGTAATGCTCCTATGACGTTCCAGCATTGCATGAGCTCAATGTTCTCAGACTTTCTGGAGGACATTGTAGAAGTTTTTATGGATGATTTTTCCATTTTTGGAAAGGATTTTGATGCTTGTTTGAAAAACTTGTCGTTAGTTATGCAGTGATGTGAGGAAAAGAACTTGGTTGTTAACTGGAAAAAAATGTCATTTCATGGTATAGGAAGGCATAGTCCTTGGCCATAAGGTTTCCAAGAAAGGCATTGAAGTAGATATAAGCAAGGTTGAGTCTATTTCTTGACTACCTCCGCCAAGGTCCGTGACAGAAGTATGAAGTTTTCTCGGTCACGTGGGGTATTATAGAAGATTCATCAAGGATTTCTCAAAGATATCAAAACCTCTATCGAACCTGCTGATGAAGGATGCAAAATTTGACTTTACTGATGACTGCTTGAAAGCTTTCCAGACACTGAAATAGGCCCTAGTGAGCCCTCCTATTCTCCAAGCTCCGGATTGGGAGCTTCCCTTTGAACTAATGTGTGATGCTAGCGAATACACTATGGGAGCTATCCTAGGGCAGACTAAAGACAATAAACATCATGTAATTTGTTACGCAAGCCATACTCTAGATGAGGCGTAAGTAAACTACACTACCACAGAGAAAGAGATGTTAGTGATCGTTTTCACATTTGACAAGTTCAGATCATATCTTATAGGAGCAAAAGAGAAGGTCTATACCGACCATGGGGCCATACACTACCTGATGCAGAAGAAGGATACCAAGCCCAGGATATTGATATGGGCACTGCTCCTATAATAGTTTAACCATGAGATAATTGATAAGAAGGGAAAAGAAAATGTAGTCGCAGACCATCTCTCAAGAATAGTCTGCGACAAAGAAGACATGTTGCCTATTAACCACAACTATGCTGATGAAGCTTTGTTGATGGCTCAGTCTGACGATCCAACCATGCCATGGTTTGCAGACATTTGTAACTACCTGGCATGTGGCCAACTACCGCCAGATATCAAGTACAATCAGAAAAAGAAGCTTTTATCTGATGTCAAGAACTACTTTTGGGATGACCCTTTGCTTTTCAAGAAGTGCCTTAACAGTCTATACAGAAGATGTATACCAGAAGATGAGGTCCCACAAATCTTGAGGGAATGCCACTCTTCACCCTATGGAGGGCATCATAGTGGAGACAGAACCACCGCAAAAGTGCTTTAATCTGGATTTTAGTGGCCTTCGCTATTCAAGGACACCGTCACTTATGTGAAGGTTTGCAAGGAGTGACAATCAACCGATAATGTTAGAAAGAGGAATGAAATGCCTTTGTCATACTGGGTTGAAGTTGAGATCTTTGACGTCTGGGGAATTGACTACATGGGTCCCTTCCCCTCGTCAAGGGGTTATCAATACATCCTTGTGGTTGTAGACTATGTTTCAAAATGGGCTGAGGCAGCTGCCACTCAAACCTATGACTCCAAGTCTGTGATTAAGCTTTTCGAGAAAACTATTTTTCCACGCTTCGGAGTGCCTCGCACAGTGATAAGCGACAGTAGATCACACTTTGGAGAAAGGCAGTTTGAGGTGCTACTGAAGAAGTACCAGGTCAAGCATAAAGTTGCCACACCCTACCACCCCCAGACCTCTGGGTAGGTGGAGGTATCAAATAGATAGATTAAGCAAATCTTGGAAAAGACCATCAGCCACACACAAAAGGACTGGTCCATGAAACTCGATGATGCTCTCTGGGCCTATAGAACTCTGTACAAGATTCCCATAGGCACGACACCTTACAGGTTAATCTATGGAAACTCATGTCATTTACCCTTGGAGCTTGAGCACAAAGCCCTCTGGGCGATTAAGTTTCTAAACATGGATATGGAAAAATTTGGGCAAAAGAGATTTCTACAGTTGCAAGAGCTCGAGGAGCTAAGATTACATGCTTATGAAAATGCAAGGATTTACAAACAAAGGACTAAGGTGTGGCATGATGCGCACCTAAGAAGCAAGGATATTAGGGAAGGTGACAAGGTCCTGCTCTTCAACTCTAACATTTGTCTTTTCCCTGGGAAGCTCAGAACCAGATGGTCATGCCCCTTCTCTGTGGTAAAGATTAATTCATCAGGAATGATGGAAATTCAAGGAGAAAAGACTGGGATTTTCAAGGTAAATGACCACAGGTTGAAAAGATTCTATGAAGATGAAACGTTCGTGAGAAGGTTGGAGCTAACACTGTAGGACGCCGAAGCTACAGCCGAAGGATCGAAGTGAAAGGAGTTTGAAGATTGTCGAGCTGACAAAGGAAACTACAATGATCTTTGGGAGGCATCCCAAAATTTTACTTTTCCTAGCATAGGATGTTATTTACCTTTCATTCAGAAAAACATTACAAACATTATCATTGTAATAAGGCCTGAGTCAGTGCATGCGCCACATGTATAGACTCTCTTGTTTTATGGGCCACCGGTTTAGTTTTGATGGTAATCCTATCTGAGGCAGAGAGTCTTCTTTCTTGCTAGTGATGTTTTACTCATCAATGCTCTCTTTATCTCTATTTTTCGCCTATACTTTTGATCTAAGTTTTACACCTTTTTAAATTTTTGTATAGAATGTTTTTCCTAAAGTTTTTCTGCCTTGCTTCTTTAGCAAAATCTCACATTTTCTATCTGTATCAGGCAAGGCTTACGCGTGACACGACAGTTGTGTCGGGCAGGAAGCCCCGTCGTCATGCGACAGCATGTTTCATATTAGGAAGGCATTCTCGTGTCGGGCAACGTATCGCGCGATACGTGCACCGCGTGGCGCGAGTGTAAAGAGTGGGACCCGATAGTGGGCCCACTCAATGGTAAAAACACGAGCCATGAAATATTTAAGCAGCGGAAAACATAACTATTTACAAAGTTACAAATATTCCCATGTACATAACTTTCTCACCCAAACGGTGGTACATAAAAAGGAAATACTATAACTACGTTTCATACGAGCCCCGGATGCAGAGGGCAACCTGACTATTCCAAGCTATCCTTAAGCCAACTTCAGGTGTACGACCTTCATGTGTTCACATCCTTCAAAGCACCTATACCTGGGTAGTTTTGGGAACATCCAGAAAAATAGGAAAACAAGATATAAATCAGCAAAAGCTGAGTATGTACATTAGAGAATTAACTAGGACATTAAAAAGTAAAGTAAGATGTTCCCATCAAGAGAGGGGCTATTATAGTTAGGTAAGTTTCAATGAGAAGTACCAAAAGAAGGAATTTCCAAAATAATGAGGCATATAAATAAACAAGTGAAATAACAGATCTTGCCATTATAAATCATTTGTATCACAACAAATATTTGCATGCAGATATATTTGACTAATGTAACTATAATAGGGCCAAGACACCACTGAGTCATTGACCTAAGTAAAAAATGGGTGGAAGTAGCGCACCCTAGGCAGAAGTAGCACGCCTCTATATATAAAAAGGTGGAAGTAGCACACCCCGGGCGGAAGTAGCGCGCCCTAATGGTTACGCATAAGCGTCTACGATAGTTAAACAAGTCGAATTATCTAACATGCATAAATAGTGGCAAGATATACCTTTCACAAGTAGGTGGCATGATTTAAGCACAATCGCAAATGGGGTCATTAACCCAATTCAATATGATAATAATTTCAAAAGAATAATAAATTCAACTGAAAGTATATGAACTGTCCAACAAATGGAATAAGAACAAGTATTTCAAAAGATGCCTCATTATGGGAAAATTTAGTCATATAATTGCCCATTTATAAATAGGGAGGAGTACATACCTTATGCGTCCCAAAAGTTAACCCTAATAAGACACTTGATCCAATGTCACTGCTTCCTCCTAGAAGTATATTATCTTATGTTAGTCAAAATAAATCAAACATGAGTATCATTCTCAAATTGTCTATATGTATATAGTTCTTTCCCTATTATTGATCTCTTAATGTCATATTATGGTTGTTAGACTCTTTAAAGGAACATGTAATCCATTTACATGTACTTTGTTTAATAGATCCCTCCTAGGTATATAAGTCAAGTTAAGCCTAGGTATATTATATGTGGTTAGGAGTATTCATTTTTCCAATTTAGGGCTTGCAATGTCATTCTCTCTCTATAGAACCATGTGTTTCCATATTATTCCTAACATAATAGTTAGCATGCACATTGGGGTGTATGCACATTATATTATATGATTCTACAATATGCTATGAATATAAGTATTTCATGTATTGATAATTGAAAGTACATTTTGATGTAGACTTAACCATCATGTCACCCAAATTTGTGTTTATAAGGATTCATACTTGTGCAATATTTCATGTTCCATTTCTTTTTTGTGAAATTGATCAATAGATCTATGCCCTACACATATACGTTCACAATTATCATCTAGTTCTTTTATATGTATCTAGGGTTTTGATGCCTGTCAAACGAATAACAACAAAGGTATCTATGATATTTCTAATAAGATCCTATAAGTTATCAAAACATGATATCTACCAATATAGATATATTACTTAGGTGTATACTCAGTCCAAATTGATTGAGAAGATAGTTTAACATGGACAACGCCCTACTTTAAACTACATATAGGTTATTCTCTTTTACCATAGGTATAAGACATATGGAATTAGTACCTGAATTTCCTAGTATATTTTTATGACTAATACACCATGTACGCATATAAGTATTTCCCAAATTATTCGTTGGTCGTCTAATTAGTATTAACTTAAGTATTATTTTGATTGCTCTTACTACTAAGATTCATTGTTGTTCATCCTATGAATCAAGATTAAGTATTTGAGACTCACCGTTGGGGTACCCAAAAGCCTGATCTGCAATGGCTAGTCCTTGATGAATGTAGTCCGGCATATGGACCTTGGATCCTTACTGTTGTGGATGTCGTCTGGTGTTTATATTACTACCCATCCATCACTGCAGGTCATCCAGACTCCAATAGCATGTTCGCAAGGCGGATGACAAATGAAGAAGGAGATTCCCTTCGATGATCTCAACTACCACCATGTATGAGGATCAGTATCCTGCTCGCCTTACCACATTTCATAGACAACCTTGGAAGGGTCATGGAGTTGAATGACTTGAGGGTAATCAAGTGCACCTACAGTTTTCCATGGATACTTGCAGGCGTTCATTGCTAATGTGAAGCCAGTTGTGTAGTAGTTGAGATCAGGGGCAGAAGCATGGCTGGCGATGGCAATTGGTAGGTTGGAGATCCTCGCAATCCTTGAAGATGAGGACCTTGAGCCATGTTACTCGTTGGTGACTGCGGTTTGCGGTTGCCTGATCTGCTTTGAGCATCGGGGAAGGCTGAAGGTGGAAGTGAGTCTTGTGCTTGGTGATTGAAGTCCCACACAGAGCAGCGAGTCCAGCAAGTTAAGAGGAATAAGATGGATGTGGTGGTTGTGGTTGTTGATCGATGCTGCTCCAGGTCGTGGCAATGGCGTTGTGGTGGTCTGCGAGGCCCAACCTAGGCTGCGGTGGCAGAGCCGATCGAGGAAGAGAAGATAGGGAGAAGGCACAACTACATCACTATTGTTATCCAAAGGGGAGAGATCTCCGTTCCTAGAGATGAGATCTGCAGCAGTATCTGCAGAGTTGGGGGCAAGGTGGACGAATAGGGCATCGAGTAGCCATCATGTATCACCTTGAGGGTGGCGACGGACACAACAATGAAGCCAGGCAGCGGCAGGTCTCTAGAGCAATGAAGCTCGACGCAACCCATAGGAAGGGAGAGGATGATAGAAGACTGGAGGAGGGAAACTCCTTAGTGTGTGTGTTTGTCGTTGTGGAGTCGAATAGATTGGAGGCGACAACGCTACTTTTGGGTGCCATTGCTTCTCTGCGGAACTTGTAGAATGTGGCGGCTAAGGATGCAGATTGTGGGACAGAAAGGACAGGAGGGAGAATAAGAAAGCAAGGAGACGACTGGGGTTTGACTGGCGCAAGGTAGAAGAGAGAATTGTAACGAGGGAGAAATAGGGGAGGGAAGAAGCTGCGAGCAAGAGGGGGAAGAAGAAACGGCCGCACATTGGTCTGCAGTCGTTGTAGCAGTCGGCCCAGCGCAAGGAGCGCAAAACGGCCGTGCGTGAAGGGAAGAGATGGAGAAGGAATCGTTTCGCGACTGGGTGGTTGGAGGCATTTCATGGGAAAATTAACATCTTACCATGTATTTTATTGAAATATTAAATGTAGTAATATACCTTAAGTCTTATGAATTCAATTCAATTAATTGAGGGGGTTATTGATGCCCATTTTACTTGAATTTTGACCTATGGACTATGCAAGTCATGAGAAACTCAATTTTAGTATTAGTTTTGTCTTTTGAAAGCCTTTTGTATTTTATTTCTTATTAGTAGGTTGTGTATTCAATTTAAGTATTTAATGTCTTTCTTAATTAATTTCAACCATTATTTCACATTTATCGAATCTATTTTATCAATAAAACCTGTGGTGATTTTATATTGATAAGTTAGGGTCAACTATAATTAATTAGTGAATTTATATAGTAAACCCGTAATTGATTACTTATAAGTTATTAATATTATCTAATTGGTTATGATTCATTATCATATATATATATATATACCTCACTTACTCGTATTTAATCTAATTTTAGGAAAAAAAGGGTTAATACTTATGTAAAAGTGAACTTAAAGATAGGAAAAAAAAATTACACTATATACTTAGATTTGAGTATGTTACAACACTCCACCCCTTAAAGAGGATTTCGTCCCCGAAATCCACCAAGCTATAACGCAACTAATTTATAACTTTCTAACCAGTTATAAATTACTAGCTAAAGTTAATGCAGTGAGTCGTAGCATAGCGTAACTACATCACATTTGTATGCATAACCCAACATGAACTTATATTACTCTATCCATCATGTCTTATTATCTTCTCGTATTATGAATTGGTCTAGGAAAATTACAGTGAGGTTGAGGATGATATTAACACTTTTAGTTTGTTATGGTTATCTACATTGTTAAGGAGGTTTTCCCATCCTACTATTTAGATGTTTGGTATCCCTTCCATTATCATTTCCCAATGCTAATAACCATTGATTCCAACTACTCGTCATATTAAGTTACAGACCCACGTGTATAAAGATCCACCCCTTAAGAGGACCTATCTAACCATACAGAGAATCAAGAGGGGTATCCAACTAGTCTATAGCTAACGTATCTATTCTTTATGCTTAGGGTATCAAATATTTCTACACTAAGGCTTATCTACTACTATAACTTCCTTGTGGTGGTGACTTGGTTCAAAAACCATCGATGAAATCTGAAAAGTTTTTTTTTGTGTAAATACATAATTTAATAATGAAAATAAGTTTGATGATGGAAACCTTGCGATGGAAATCAAAATGGCGCCAAAATCAATCCGAGAACCAAGTCAACCACTTTCTACTACCTGCAACTTATACTATCACTGTAACATCACTCCATCTTTGCAAAAGAGGCTTCTCTACACACATCACCAAGGAATACAACATGCATATCCAATGTCTAGATGGGGGGAAAAAGTTTCTTCTAGCACACAGTTAACCTCTAGTAAGTCCTACTAGGAACAACCACAAAAATTCCACTATTCTCTTAATTGTGACTTGGACCATCACATACCAAAACATTATTTATGTATAATATCATAAAACCATAATAAGCATAGTTTAGGGTCTCTAATACCTTAGTTGGATTACATCCATGGTGTCCTTACAAGCTCAAGAGATCTAGATAGTCAAGCTATTCCTCAACTCACACATTTAATAAACTAATCAGACGATGTTGATAAGAGAGTTGTCAACTGTTGGGTTTTGGAGGGAGGCAGAGAAGCAGCGGAAACAAAAAAAAATTCTCCCCAAACCCGGAACAAAAGGAATCGCGTCGACATCTATATGATAGGAAATAAGGTTTGTGAATCATACCTTGTCCCGAGGCTTGCTCGGCGACAGTGCCACGCGCCTTGCGCGGTCTTCACCTCCGGTCTTGGACGGTGTCTGAGCAGCTCCTGGTCGCACCGGGACTGAAGACTCCTCCTCCTACCCGACTGTCGGATGACAGTTGTCCTCCTGAGCGGCAGTGACCTCCCGCCTCTGAAGTAGTCCACACGGACCACCCGGAATCCACTCTCCTTGTCCCACAAGGAAGTGGAAGGAGTCACACCCTCCTGTTGACGTACTAGTCGCCAACACACTCTCCTGCCGTCGAGTGCAACTGCAGTTGTCCTTCCCTTGCTGCACCTCCCTTTGCGGGAAGCACTTGCTCGGGCTCTCTCTCAGTTACCAAAACCAGAGAGAACGACAACTTTGCAGAGCAATCAACTTGCGCTGAGTTGTTTCTGAGAAGCCCCAATACCCCTATAGATATAGGCGGGTCATGGTACTGGGTTCTATGTGCCCGACAATACGGGACTAAAGCAGGAGTAGAAGGGTTTGGGATTTTCCACAAAAAAGCAACCATCTCGCAACCTGAACCGATCGGTTCACAAGTGAACCGGTCGGTTGGGGACCTGAACCGATCGGTTCACCACTGAACCGATCGTTTGGGACCTTTGAACCGATCGGTTCACTCATGAACCGGTCGGTTGGGGTTCCAGGTTGGTTCCCGATTGACTTTCCTTGTTTCTTTCCCAATTGGTATCAAATACCAATATTATTCCCAATCGAATTGGGCAATTGAAATGAAAGGAAAATTCTCACCAATCCTACTTTCCCAAGTTGCTCGATTGCACCAGTTGAACCGATCGGTTCAACACTTGAACCGGTCGTTTCACTCTGTGCATGAGCCAATCGGTTCAACAAATGAGCCGACCAGTTCAGCAACCTCAGCCGACCGGTTCATCACATGAACCGATCGGTTGGGAGTGCAGATTGTGCAGAATCAGTCAAATGCGATTTCAATCAATCCGATACTCCAATCAATGCGTCCAACACCTTGAACCATATGATATTGAGGTATCGATTAATTGAGTGTTTAATTGAACTACTAAACTCCTTTAGTAATCAATCCAAACATTGCTTGTGGACAAAACTCCTCTTCCAGGTTGAATCCTATGTGTGTGACCCTGCAGGTCCATTTCACGTTGGCAGTGAAAGTCCATAACACTTATGATTTCACAAGCAAAGACCGGTGCCTAGTCACACATCAGTGCTACCCAAGTGAAAGTAGAAAGTTGGAGAACAACTTTCATCCTACAATCCGTGAATGGTGTTACAGTGAATGTATAATTCCTTTGTCACTGATATCCAGAATGAACTCGAGGCATGGAAGAATCATCCTGTCAATGTTCATTCATTTCCTTGATCTCAGAGTAGATCGAGTGAGATGTGTATGACATCAATATCACATATTGATTCACACGTGCATGCGCACGCCTTTCTCAATCCTACTCATCAAGTGGCCAAGGATATCAAACTCCCTCAGGAGGGACAAATCCCATATCTATCACTCACCCCTCAAAAGCCCCATGTGTCAAAGTCACCCAATCATCACCTTTATAACAACCCATGTTTCAGGATTGCGTTTGATGATGTCACAGTGTACCCAACGACATGTGTTGAGTGCAGTGATTTCAGGTCTAAGAATCACACTCACCACCATCACTGTGAGAGCTGACTGTGACTACCAAGTCATGGTTCCATGTGTCACTCTCAGGGTGGGTCTGTCCGGTACCTTGTTCTCTAACAAGTACCTATGTGCTTGGTTTGATATCACCATATCATGACTAATGAGATTCTGTCATCAACCAACACACAATCTAGTCTTTAGTGTTATTGATGTCTATGGTTATTTCCACAATAACAACCGACTAGGGACTAAACAAGAAAGAATACTCTTAGCATCTGTATGATCTCATCGTTTAGGTCATCAACCCAAAAGCATACGTCATTGAGTAAAACAATCTTTAGACATCTATCATGTTACACCATCATCTCAGAAACAGTTTAAACATATAGATTGGAAATTGCCTTTATTATTATTCAAATCAATTACAAAGTATCTCATTACAATCATCATATGACTTGCTCTATGGGCATACATACCAACAGACTCCCACTTGCACTTAGATCCCGTCACCAAGGAAACGCAGTCCTTGTGACCTAGCATGACCATCTTGCTTCTGCTGAGAAAGGGCCTTAGTCAGTGGATCAGCTATGTTGTCTTCAGTTGGTACTTTGCAAATCTTCACATCTCCTCGCTGTACGATCTCTCGTATGAGATGGAAGCGCCGCAGTATGTGCTTGGACCGCTGATGTGATCTGGGCTCCTTAGCTTGTGCAATAGCTCCATTGTTGTCACAATAAAGCTCAATTGCATCACAGCTACTGGGAACTACACCAAGTTCAGAAATGAACTTCCTGATCCACACAGCCTCCTTTGCTGCATGTGAAGCAGCAATATACTCGGCCTCTGTAGTAGAATCGGCAACTGTTTCTTGCTTGGAACTCTTCCAGCTCACAGCTCCATTATTAAGGCAAAACACAAATCCTGACTGCGATCTGTAATCATCTTTATCGGTTTGGAAGCTTGCATCGGTGTAACCCTTTACAACCAGCTCTTCCTCGCCACCGTACACAAGAAACTGATCCTTAGTCCTTCGCAAGTACTTGAGGATGTTCTTCACGGCTGTCCAATGAGCATCCCCGGGATCTGACTGGTACCTGCTCGTCATGCTGAGAGCATACGAGACATCTGGGCGTGTGCACAACATAGCGTACATGATGGATCCAATGGCTGATGCATATGGGATCCCATTCATATGCTCCCTCTCTTCACAAGATTGGGGACATTGAGCTCTAGAGACGGTAACTTCATGTAGCATAGGGACATTGCCTCTCTTTGAGTTCTCCATGGTGAACCGCTTCAGCACCTTGTCAATGTACGTGCTCTGACTTAGTCCGAGAAGCCTTCTAGATCTATCTCTATAGATCTTAATTCCTAGAATATAGGATGCTTCTCCTAAGTCCTTCATTGAGAAAGTTTTACCAAGACAAGTCTTTACCTTCTCTAAGGCTAAGACATCATTCCCCATCTAAAGTATGTCATCCACATACAATATGAGGAATGTGGTCGAGCTCCCACTAACCTTCTTGTACACACAAGGTTCATCTTCATTTTGAATAAAGCCAAACACTTTGACTTCGTCATCAAATCGAAGATTCCAACTCCGAGATGCTTGCTTCAATCCATAGATTGACCTTTGCAGTTTACAGACTTTATTGGCATTCTTTGGATCTACAAAACCCTCAGGCTGTGTCATATACACATCCTCATGAATATTCCCGTTAAGGAATGCGGTTTTAATATCCATCTGCCAAATCTCATAGTCATAGTAAGCTGCAATAGCAAGCATGATCCTGATGGACTTAATCATGGCAACTGGAGAAAAGGTTTCGTCATAGTCAACACCTTGAATTTGTCGAAAACCCTTTGCAACCAATCTGCCTTTATAAGTTTGCACATTGCCATCCATGTCGGTCTTCTTCTTGAAGACCCACTTGCACCCTATGGGTTTTACCCCTTCGGGTGGTTCCACCAAAGTCCATACTTTGTTGGAGTACATGGATTCCATCTCAGATCTCATGGCTTCGAGCCATTTCTCAGAATCTGGTCCCTCCATAGCCTCTACGTAGGTAGTTGGATCATCATCTATGATCAACTCTCCACCTTCCTGAGTTACAAGGTATCCAAACCTCTCAGGCTCAAGGCGAGTCCTACTAGATCTACGAGGTCCTTGTTTTACCTGAGGAGACTGAGATTCCACAACACCTTGTGAATCTACATTTTCCTCTCGTACATCTACCGGTTCTATGTTCTCTTGTTGGGCTTGAACCTCTTCAAGCTCTATATTCCTCCCACTGTTTCCTTTGGAAATAAATTCCCTTTCTAGGAACACAGCCTCCCTGGCAACAAACACTTTGTTGTCAGTAGGGTGGTATAGATAGTATCCCTTGGTCTCCTTGGGATATCCAACAAAATAACATTTATCAGATTTGGGTCCAAGCTTATCAGGAAACATTTTCTTGACATAAGTTCCACAACCCCAAATCTTCATAAAAGACAAATTGGGACGCTTCCCAGTCCATATCTCATATGGTGTCTTTTGAACCGATTTAGATGGTACACGGTTAAGTGTAAACGCGGCGGTTTCAAGAGCATAACCCCAGAAAGAAACTGGAAGATCAGCAAAACTCATCATTGATCGTACCATATCTAACAATGTGCGATTCCTTCTCTCAGACACACCATTATGTTGTGGTGTTCCAGGCGGAGTCCATTGTGATACAATACCACGGGCTCGCAGAAGGTCCTCAAACTCCTGGCTCAAGTATTCTCCACCTCGATCAGAACGAAGTGCCTTAATACTTTTACCAAGCTGGTTCTGTACTTCATTCATGAAATCCTTGAACCTTTCAAGGGTTTCTGACTTATGTTTCATCAGGTACACATAGCCATACCTACTGAAGTCATCAGTAAAGGTAATGAAGTACTGATACCCACCTCTGGCATTAGTTCTAAAAGGCCCACATACATCAGTATGTATGAGTCCTAATAGATCACTAGCTCTCTCACCTTTACCTGAAAATGGAGTCTTGGTCATCTTGACCAACAAACAAGATTCACATGTCTCTATTGATTCATAATCAAAAGAGTCTAGATAACCATCTTTATGGAGTCTAGAAATGCGCTTCTCATTTATGTGCCCTAGACGACAATGCCAAAGATAAGTTTTGTTTGAGTCATTGAGTTTTTGCCTTTTGGTGTTTACGTTTTATACACTTGTCTCCAAGTCCATCAAGTATAGACCATAAGACATAGGGGCACTGCCATAAAAGATCCCATCTTTAGAAATGGAACACTTTCCATTCTTAATAAGAAATTCAAATCCATCTTTGTCCAAACAAGAGACGGAAATGATATTCCTATTTATGGCAGGTACATAATAGCAGTTCTTCAACTTTATTATTAGCCCACTAGGTAGAGTTAACTCATAGGTTCCTACGGCACTGGCAGCAACTCTTGCCCCATTAGCAACACGTAGTTCAACCTCGCCTTTCCCCAAAGGCCTACTTCTCTTAAGATCCTTCACATTTGAACAAATGTGAGATCCGCATCCGGTATCAAGTACCCATGACGAAGAAGTAGTAAAGTTAATCTCTATCACGTATACACCAGAAGTAGAGATCTCTATCTCTGACTTCTTCTTCCATTGTTCCTTCCATCCTCTCCATGTAGAAGAAATTGGTTTGGCGAGAGAACGCTTCTCTCCCTTACCTACTTTCTTCTTCACCAACGCTTTAAGCGTACATAGAGTGGATTCTAAGGCTCCTGGTATATCTGGATTGTGCAGAACATTTCTCACAGTCCTCAACCAGTTATGGAATTTATTCTCAATTAATTTGCCCATTTTAAAAGATGATTCTTTTGCCATTCTACAAGAGAAAATTTGCATTTGTCAAAACCTTTTTGATTTGATTTGAATAAAATTTGACGATAGTTAATTAGGCCTTTAATTAATTACCGCTCCCACTATTTTGACTCAAATTGATAGCCCTCACCATCAATTCGGAAGATTGCAGCGTACAATCTTCTAGTGGGTCAAGATCCTGAAATCCTTTGAGCCATGGACCAGCATTGGCTGTCACCCACAACTCAGATCTTCCAGGTAGGCAACTCTTGCCAATTGCATCATATGCAACTCTTGATGAATGAACATGCACAACACCTTGCCATGAACATTCCTTGCCTCTAGGCTTAGACGCTCTAAGAATCACCAGTTAAGTCTAACCCAAAAACCGACACGGTAAACATGCACCCTGCTTTGGCAGAACCTACATGTCGACCCTTCACACTTCCACAAGATAGACGGCGCACCACGCTTTGGCGTAACCTACGCTTGGTCGATCAAGTTTGCCATGTGTGTCGCTAATGGAAGGCATATAAGACTTAATATTTTAATGAGGGATTTGGTTTTTATATACATATACATATCCAATCACCACAATATATAGTACGTATCATATACATGCTATATCCCACAGAAAACATGCATAAACGATAAAAAGCAATGATTATGGCCATCCTATTTGTGATTCCTCGAGCCAAGAGGAATCACGGTCATCTAGGTCTACATCACATGCAACTTGTACAAGATGAAATCTGTGCCTGCCTTTCTGGGTTTGATCAGCTCATCTCCATGACTGATCGGCTCGCCATCAGGTTGGTTTCTTGGGTGCCACCAGCCGATCGATTGGCGCCTCCAGCCGATCGGTTCGTGCATCTCCTCAGGTCGCCACCCGCTCATCTCGTACCTCGAACCGGCCGTCTGGATCACCAACCGATCAATTCACTCCTTGAACCGATCGTCTTCAGGTTGTCCGCCGTTCTTTGACATAACATGAAATAAAATCTATCCTATTTACATTTGAATTGTGAAACCCCGAGTTACATTCGGGGGGAGCAAAGGTAGGAAAAGAATTATCGAATTATTTTGAGTTACATCAGGAATATGAGAAGGGAATCGGTGCGCAGACCGAGATGCAAGCATCCACACAAACAACCACACACAGATATAGGGGTTTATAGGCCATAATCATGCTACACATCCACCACAAAACTCGTTTAAGGGCGACGCGTATCGAGTGCATTAATATTACATATCATATATGTATATTAGGGATTTGTGGATTGGACATGTATAAAGCCGATATTATTCGCATCGCATGCAATAAATAAAGGCGACAAACCAAAATCGATCACATCGATAATCCTAAAATATAGAGAGGTCGACCTGGCTCTGATACCACTGTTGGGTTTTGGAGGGAGGCAGAGAAGCAGCGGAAACAAAAAAAAATTCTCCCCAAACCCAGAACAAAAGGAATCGCGTCGACATCTATATGATAGGAAATAAGGTTTGTGAATCATACCTTGTCCCGAGGCTTGCTCAGCGACAGTGCCACGCGCCTTGCACGGTCTTCACCTCCGGTCTTGGACGGTGTCTGAGCAGCTCCTGGTCGCACCGGGACTGAAGACTCCTCCTCCTACCAGACTATCGGATGACAGTTGTCCTCCTGAGCGGCAGTGACCTCCCGCCTCTGAAGTAGTCCACACGGACCACCCGGAATCCACTCTCCTTGTCCCACAAGGAAGTGGAAGGAGTCGCACCCTCCTATTGACGTACTAGTCGCCAACACACTCTCCTGCCGTCGAGTGCAACTACAGTTGTCCTTCCCTTGCTGCACCTCCCTTTGCGGGAAGCACTTGCTCGGGCTCTCTCTCGGTTACCAAAACCAGAGAGAACGACAACTTTGCAGAGCAATCAACTTGCATTGAGTTGTTTCTGAGAAGCCCCAATACCCCTATATATATAGGCGGGTCATGGGACAGGGTTTTCTATGCCCGGCAATACGGGACTAAAGCAGGAGTAGAAGGGTTTGGGATTTTCCACAAAAAAGCAACCATCTCGCAACCTGAACCGATCGGTTCACAAGTGAACCGGTCGGTTGGGGACCTGAACCGATCGGTTCACCACTGAACCGATCGTTTGGGACCTTTGAACCGATCGGTTCACTCATGAACCGGTCGGTTGGGGTTCCAGGTTGGTTCCCGATTGACTTTCCTTGTTTCTTTCCCAATTGGTATCGAATACCAATATTATTCCCAATCGAATTGGGCAATTGAAACGAAAGGAAAATTCTCACCAATCCTACTTTCCCAAGTTGCTCGATTGCACCAGTTGAATCGATCGGTTCAACACTTGAACCGGTCGTTTCACTCTGTGCATGAGCCAATCGGTTCAACAATTGAGCCGACCGGTTCAGCAACCTCAGCTGACCGGTTCATCACATGAACCGATCGGTTGGGAGTGCAGATTGTGCAGAATCAGTCAAATGCGATTTCAATCAATCCGATACTCCAATCAATGCGTCCAACACCTTGAACCATATGATATTGAGGTATCGATTAACTGAGTGTTTAATTGAACTACTAAACTCCTTTAGTAATCAATCCAAACATTGCTTGTGGACAAAACTCCTCTTCCAGGTTGAATCCTATGTGTGTGACCCTGCAGGTCCATTTCACGTTGGCAGTGAAAGTCCATAACACTTATGATTTCACAAGCAAAGACCGGTGCCTAGTCACACATCAGTGCTACCCAAGTGAAAGTAGAAAGTTGGAGAACAACTTTCATCCTACAATCCGTGAGTGGTGTTATAGTGAATGTATAATTCCTTTGTCAATGATATCCAGAATGAACTCGAGGCATGGAACAATCATCCTGTCAATGTTCATTCATTTCCTTGATCTCAGAGTAGATCGAGTGAGATGTGTATGAAATCAATATCACATATTGATTCACACGTGCATGTGCATGCCTTTCTCAATCCTACTCATCAAGTGGCCAAGGATATCAAACTCCCTCAGGAGGGACAAATCCCAAATCTATCACTCACCCCTCAAAAGCCCCATGTGTCAAAGTCACCCAATCATCACCTTTATAACAACCCATGTTTCAGGATTGCGTTTGATGATGTCAAAGTGTACCCAACGACATGTGTTGAGTGCAGTGATTTCAGGTCTAAGAATCACACTCACCACCATCACTGTGAGAGCTGACTGTGACTACCAAGTCATGGTTCCATGTGTCACTCTCACGGTGGGTCTGTCTGGTACCTTGTTCTCTAACAAGTACCTATGTGCTTGGTTTGATATCACCATATCATGACTAATGAGATTCTGTCATCAACCAACACACAATCTAGTCTTTAGTGTTATTGATGTCTATGGTTATTTCCACAATAACAACCGACTAGGGACTAAACAAGAAAGAATACTCTTAGCATCCGTATGATCTCATCGTTTAGGTCCTCAACCCAAAAGCATACGTCATTGAGTAAAACAATCTTTAGACATCTATCATGTTACACCATCATCTCAGAAACAGTTTAAACATATAGATTGGAAATTGCATTTAGTATTATACAAATCAATTACAAAGTATCCCATTACAATCATCATATGACTTGCTCTATGGGCATACATACCAACATCAACTCTTTAAGGGTCAACCCTAAAGGTACCTACCTCATATAACCTTGATGTTGGTATACATCCAAAGTCTCAAGAAAGAGAGTATCCAGTGTAGCTTCTAAAGATGATTGTGCCTCCATATGTCCTCTAGGAAAAAAATACCACGACACAAGTTATATTATGTGATCCAACTTTGTGATCATTCCATTATAGGACAAGGGAGATAAGAATTATTCCTACCTTACGGGTATGTAAGGGATAAATTCCCAAGGATAGTTAGATGAACCCTATATCTTCCTTAAACAAACTCTCAATTATGAGGTATTGCAAGTATATCTAGGATAGTATCCAACCTTTGGATGGAGAGTCACCTATACACTATGCTAAAATAACTCCATGTAACAAGTAAGACAACCTAACCTTAATTGATCTACTTCATTTCATCATGTGCTATAATATAACATCTCAAAATCTAAACCTCATGTCAATACTCTAAGTTTGTATCCATGCATGCATCAGTCCACATAATGCACATATCATGCATAGGCATGCTCAAAAACTACAAAAGCAAAAGGTTTGATGACTTGTGCCAGGGTTACATACAATTATGTGAATTCAAGTCAACCTACTCACTATAGGAGATGAATTGTCCTTCCCTAAGGTAGGAGGTAGAGGCTACTACATAGGAGAGTCAACCTTTACCTATAAAAGGCTATACCTATAAGAGAGTGTAGGATCGGTAAGATTTTACTCAAAACAAATTCATCTACCTACTTTGTTGGGGTACACATGTACCACCAAATTGGGTAGGGGTGAAACCCTAATTGGTGAACATGATTCAGGTTTAGGTATAACAACAACATCTAAAGGTCACCAACCTACAAAGGAACGATCCAGAATAACTAGAAATAGTCTAGTTACCGACTGCTTAGGCTCTGATACCATTCTGTAAAGAGTGGGACCCGATAGTGGGCCCACTCAATGGTAAAAACACTAGCCATGAAATATTTAAGCAGCGGAAAACATAACTATTTACAAAGTTACAAATATTCCCATGTACATAACTTTCTCACCCAAACGGTGGTACATAAAAAGGAAATACTATAACTACATTTCATACAAGCCCCAGATGCAGAGGGCAACCTGACTATTCCAAGCTATCCTTAAGCCAACTTCAGGTGTACGACCTTCATGTGTTCACATCCTTCAAAGCACCTATACCTGGGTAGTTTTGGGAACACCCAGACAAATAGGAAAACAAGATATAAATAAGCAAAAGCTGAGTATGTACATTAGAGAATTAACTAGGACATTAAAAAGTAAAGTAAGATGTTCCCATCAAGAGAGGGGCTATTAAAGTTAGGTAAGTTTCAATGAGAAGTACCAAAAGAAGGAATTTCTAAAAGAATGAGGCATATAAATAAACAAGTGAAATAACAGATCTTGCCATTATAAATCATCTGTATCACAACAAATATTTGCATGCAGATATATTTGACTAAAGTAACTATAATAGGGCCAAGACACCACTGAGTCATTGACCTAAGTAAAAAATGGGTGGAAGTAACGCACCCTAGGCGGAAGTAGCACACCTCTGTATATAAAAAGGTGGAAGTAGCACACCCCGGGCGGAAGTAGCGCACCCTAATGGTTACGCATAAGCGTCTGCGATAGTTAAACAAGTCGAATTATCTAACATGCATAAATAGAGTGGCAAGATATACCTTTCACAAGTAGGTGGTATGATTTAAGCACAATCGCAAATGGGGTCATTAACCCAATTCAATATGATAATAATTTCAAAAGAATAATAAATTCAACTGAAAGTATATGAACTGTCCAACAAATGGAATAAGAACAAGTATTTCAAAAGATGCCTCATTATGGGAAAATTTAGTCATATAATTGCCCAGTTATAAATAGGGAGGAGTACATACCTTATACGTCCTAAAAGTTAACCCTAATAAGACACTTGATCCACTATGTCACTGCTTCCTCCTAGAAGTATATTATCTTATGTTAGTCAAAATAAATCAAACATGTGTATCATTCTCAAATTGTCTATATGTATATAGTTCTTTCCCTATTATTGATCTCTTAATGTCATATTATGGTTGTTAGACTCTTTAAAGGAACATGTAATCCATTTACATGTACTTTGTTTAATAGATCCCTCCTAGGTATATAAGTCAAGTTAAGCCTAGGTATATTATATGTGGTTAGGAGTATTCAATTTTCCAATTTAGGGCTTGCAATGTCATTCTCTCTCTATAGAACCATGTGTTTCCATATTATTCCTAACATAATAGTTAGCATGCACATTGGGGTGTATGCACATTATATTATGTGATTCTACAATATGCTATGAATATAAGTATTTCATGTATTGATAATTGAAAGTATATTTTGATGTAGACTTAACCATCATGTCACCCAAATTTGTGTTTATAAGGATTCATACTTGTGCAATATTTCATGTTCCATTTCTTTTTTGTGAAATTGATCAATAGATCTATGCCCTACACATATACGTTCACAATTATCGTCTAGTTCTTTTATATGTATCTAGGGTTTCGATGCCTGTCAAACGAATAACAACAAAGGTATCTATGATATTTCTAATAAGATCCTACGAGTTATCAAAACATGATATCTACCAATATAGATATATTACTTAGGTGTATACTCAGTCCAAATTGATTGAGAAGATAGTTTAACATGGACAACGCCCTACTTTAAACTACATATAGGTTATTCTCTTTTACCATAGGTATAAGACATATGGAATTAGTACATGAATTTCCTAGTAAATTTTTATGACTAATACACCATGTACGCATATAAGTATTTCCCAAATTATTTGTTGGTCGTCTAATTAGTATTAACTGAAGTATTATTTAGATTTCTCTTAATACTAAGATTCATTGTTGTTCATCCTATGAATCAAGATTAAGTATTTGAGACTCACCATTGGGGTACCCAAAAGCCTGATCTGCAATGGCTAGTCATTGATGAATGTAGTCCGGCATATGGAACTTGGATCTTTACTGTTGTGGATGTCGTCTGGTGTTTATATTACTACCCATCCATCACTGCAGGTCATCCAGACTCCAATAGCATGTTCACAAGGCGGATGACAAATGAAGAAGGAGATTCCCTTCAATGATCTCAACTACCACCATGTCTGAGGATCAGTATCTTGCTCGCCTTACCACATTTCATAGACAACCTTGGAAGGGTCATGGAGTTGAATGACTCGAGGGTAATCAAGTGCACCTACAGTTTTCCATGGATACTTGCAGGCGTTCATTGCTAATGTGAAGCCAGTTGTGCAGTAGTTGAGATCAGGGGCAGAAGCATTGCTGGCGATGGCAATTGGTAGGTTGGAGATCCTCGAAGTCCTTGAAGATGAGGACCTTGAGCCATGTTACTCGTTGGTGACTGCGGTTTGCGGTTGCTTGATCTGCTGTGAGCGTCGGGGAAGGCTGAAGGTGGGGGTGAGTCTTGTGCTTGGTGATTGAAGTCCCACATAGAGCAGCGAGTCCATCAAGTTAAGAGGAATAAGATGGATGTGGTGGTTGTGGTTGTTGATCGATGCTGCTCCAGGTCATGGCAATGTCATTGTGGTGGTCTGCGAGGCCCAACCTAGGCTGCGGTGGCACAGCCGATCGAGGAAGAGAAGATAGGGAGAAGGCACACCTACATCACTACTGTTATCCAAAGGGGAGAGATCTCCGTTCCTGGAGATGAGATCTGCAGTAGTATCTGTAGAGTTGGGGGCAAGGTGGATGAATAGGGCATCGAGTAGCCATCATGTATCACCTTGAGGGTGGCGGCGGACACAACAACAAAGCCAGGCAGCGGCAGGTCTCTGGAGCAATGAAACTCGACGCAACCCATAGGAAGGGAGAGGATGATAGAAGACTGGAGGAGGGAAACTCCTTAGTGTGTGTGTTTGTCACTGTGGAGTCGAATAGATTGGAGGCGACAACGCTACTTTTGGGTGCCATTTCTTCTTTGTGGCACTTGTAGAATGTGGCAGCTAAGGATGCAGATTGTGGGACAGAAAGAATAGGAGGGAGAAGAAGAACGCAAGGAGACGACTGGGGTTTGACTGGCGCAAGGTAGAAGAGAGAATTGTAACGAGGGAGAAATAGGGGAGGGAAGAAGCTGCGAGCAAGAGGGGGAAGAAGAAACGGCCGCGCGCTGGTCTGTAGCCGTTGTAGCAGTCGGGCCAACGCAAGGAGCGCAAAACGGCCGTGCGTGAAGGGAAGAGATGGAGAAGGAATCGTTTCGCGACTGGGAGGTTGGAGGCATTTCATGGGAAAAATAACACCTTACCATGTATTTTATTGAAATATTCAATGTAGTAATATACCTTAAGTCTTATGAATTCAATTCAATTAATTGAGGGGGTTATTGATGCCCATTTTACTTGAATTTTGACCTATGGACTATGCAAGTCATGAGAAACTCAATTTTAGTATTAGTTTTGTCTTTTGAAAGCCTTTTGTATTTTATTTCTTATTAGTAGGTTGCGTATTCAATTTAAGTATTTAATGTCTTTCTTAATTAATTTCAACCATTATTTCACATTTATCGAATCTATTTTATCAATAAAACCTGTGGTGATTTTATATTGATAAGTTAGGGTCAACTATAAATAATTAGTGAATTTATATAGTAAACCCGTAATTGATTACTTATAAGTTATTAATATTATCTAATTGGTTCTGATTCATTATCATATATATATATATACCTCACTTACTCGTATTTAATCTAATTTTAGGAGAAAAAGGGTTAATACTTATGTAAAAGTGGACTTAAAGATCGGAAAACAAAATTACACTATATACTTAGATTTGAGTATGTTACAGCGAGGCTCGCTCAGGAAGCCATTTTGACCCTTGAAGTGACGGATTAGACTGCGCATCGGGAATGATTTGTCTCTCTGGACGACACGTGCCTTGTTTTTACCTAATTTACCCCAACACGACATGGCTATATATAGCAAGTATAGTTTTACCGTGTTAGGCACTGACATTTACTTTTCACCTACTCCCCTATCGCGCATTCTACTCTCACTCTAGCTCTGGTGTCAGCCAACCTTCTATTTTCTTCCGTGTCACTTGTCACGACCTTCATACAACAAAGGTATAAGCCGATACACGCATCGCGTGGGTTACCCGACACACCTATCATGTCGCGCAACCTGTGGCGGGCACAAGACTTTAGTTCTTTCAGTATCGTGTGACACACACTTGTACCAGGCAAAGTCTCATATTGGGTTTTGCCTTTCGGGCTTCCTGTCTCTTTTGACCATGTCGCGTGACACACATCTATCGCACGCCCGATCGATACCTGGTATCGGTCGAGATCCTTGTTGCCCAGTTTTAATAAAGTTGTATCGTCTCACGTTTTGCCCATGGCGAGAGACATATTTTCTCGTGAGATTGTATCGAGTGGGACAACGGTTCATAATGATGACCCGGTGTCGTGTGATAGCCTTACGGCCATGTCGGCCTTTGACCCTTTACCCGACACAAGCTTATCGAGCAAGGCACTGTATCGCCCAATTTTGTTAGACAAAGGATCTTTAACTCATGTCGCCCTATACTCTATCATATCGGGCAACGATCATATCAGACAGACATTTTGTTTTTCTTATCGTGTGTTCCACCACCTTGAGACCGTATTGGATTTGACCCTTGTCGTGCGACACAAGTATCATGCTTGAACCCTTATCTGGCATGCGTATCAAGCGAGGTCTATTTAGCATAGCGTCCCGATAACAGTCTACCCTATCGGTCAGACCCGATATCAGGCAGCATGACACATTTTCTTTTGGTGCCCGATATCGACTTTCTTGTATCCAGATTCATTTAGTTAACCAGTTTTTCAATCATCACCTACATTATATCAGCCATCGTGACTCCCTTGGTCTGTCGCCCAGTATCAGGTAGTGTGACACATTTTAGTAATCTAGTTATTTACCATACACTTGTTTGATGATAATAGAAATGGTCCACACCAAGCAAACCGTCATACAAGTAGATGACCAAGGCTAGAGGATCAACCCTGAGGCCACAGCAGAAACCACCACAGTTGGGAAGAAGTGCCCGAACCCCAATGCAGCGAGGCCATCCGAGGCCGAGAAGTGGCCCAAGATGGAAGAAGCAACAACCCCAACAATAGTCTCAACCACGACGACCGAGTTGGAGCCTCTAGATCACGCACCAGGCCGGTTTGTGCCCAGAGATGACGAGAACAGGCGGTAGTACACAGAATTGGCAGCCAAGGTCTACAGGCCAAGGCGCTTCTGCCACCAGTCGTCCTTCCACCATTAGGCATTTTTGATAGGCTAGAAAATATCCTAGCAGCAGTTGGGCTGAGGAAAATCTGCTTCAGCCACTCCACCTCTTACACAAAACTCACAAGGGAGTTCATGTCGTCCCTCCGCCAGGTGCAGAATAGACCAGAAGAAGTCAAAACATTTGGCAAAGCAGACAGACGACAAGGACGGTTGTATAACGATGAGCACGACATATTTGAAAAGCTACTCAATGAGATCTTCTCCTCCAGCAAAGCAGAAAAAGAACTACTCAACAATGGTATCATAATCACCGAAGGCAACGGGTTCAACCCATTCACACTCTGGAGGAAGCTGACCGGCGAGTCAATGTTCAAGCCGGGAAGCAAAGTGGTGGTAGTGCACTCCTATTTCTAGAGAATAGTGCACAAGATCGTTGCGTGCCTACTCTTTAGAAAGTACGAGTCAAGCAACCTCTACACTGAAGAGCTCCACCTCATGTGGCACATGATGGAAGGACGCATGATCAACTTGGGGTGATTCCTCCTCAATCATCTTCATCTAGTAAAGGATGCCACCAAGGACTACAACATGGGTATACTGGTGAATCTTATTGCGGTAGGGTTAGGATACCCCAAGAAGCCGCGTAGCCTCTCAAGGATGAGAGGTGACGACAAAATTGACCTCAAATTCCTAATGAGGGCTAGCATCATCAAGAAGGAGGGGTGCTTCTATTTCGATAAGTTCGCAAGAACAAACACCCTCCTACCGCTCCCATTTTGTGCCAGCTACGACACAGAAAAGCTGGCCTTCACCACAGTGGAGATTGAAGCTGTGGTGGTTGAAGCCGCTTATGCCGCCACCACGAGGATACAACAGAGGACAGCCGCGATAGGAAGACCGATCCCTCTTGATGCCCGGAAAGACAAGGCAGTGACTGTTGTCGCCCCCACTCCCGAGCCGGCCGCAATCATCACTGCAACAACAACTACATCCGCTGAGGAAATAATGGCGATCGTGGAGGTCGTTGAAACAACCGGGGCTGAAGCAACAACAATAGCCTCGGGGGAAGTTGTCGCGGAAGAGATAGCCACAACTCCCAAAACTTTTGTTGTGCCTTCAATGGCAGAGGAAGTGGTGCAGCTAGACACCAGCAACGGTGCATTCGCTGAGCTCCTTGAAGCAGAACTCAAATCTTTGCAGCCCATGCCGCTGCCAACATCGCTAGTGGTAGTTGAGGAGGAGGACGCTGACAACCAGTTGGTGGACTAGCCCCCACCATCTCTGTGCCCCTCCCCACCACCAGAAGCAAGCAAGGCAGAGGCGGTGATGAAGGTGCCAACGCCCCGCTTTGAAGCAATGCCCTCGCAAACAATTTGTATGGATTCGGACACGAGTGGAGACGTGCACTCATTGAGCTGAACTTCTCACACGAGGGATGTCAGGAGGTCGAGGGGAAGATCAGCTGTAGCCCCTCCAGTGTTGGGGCAGATCTTGGGTCAAGAATTTGACCACTTGTGGGAGGTAATAGGCAACCACTCTATTACTTTTACTTCCCTCACCCGCAAGTCCATTGTTGTCTAAAAGAGGCTGAACGACCAGGAATGGCAACTGTTGACCCTAGTTGGCCTCAACAAGACAATGCAGTTGGCACTCCAATGCCTAGACGTAATAGAAGAAAGGTTGGACCGGAGAGATGGCCAACCCCGTTCAAGACAACCAAGGAGGTCTCCATCACCTCCTGGCTCTGGCTCTCTGCCTTCCTCATCAATGTCCTCCTCTAGGACGTCATCTCCTTCCACCTCCAGTGGGCCCTCCACAATGCCCGAGGAAGGGGCAACACACAAGTCAGCCGACAGGGCTCCAATAGGACAGGAGAGTTCCTGCGGAATAGAAGAAGTCGCTCCCTTAGCCTCCCTTAATGAAGCTGAAGACAATGATGAATCAATCAACGTCGATGAGGACTCTTCTGAAGAATCAGAGGGAGAATGGGGGGCATCTATATTTCTAACAACAGACACCCCCCAGAGGAAAGAGTTCGACGGCAGATACATTTTCTACACCATCTGAATTCCCCTCCTTCGAGATGGAGGACTTCGACAGAAGAGCCATCGGTTACTTGACGATCATAGACCAGAAATTGTTGAACAAGGTCCTGATATCGCAGGCATATGATGAAGATGTCGTCTGGAGCGACGAGTACTTCTCCGTACAATGGGGAGAGCTAAGGAGCATGTTCCACTCACCGGCCGTCTTCAGAAAAAACTTTTTAGGGTCCTACAAGGTGCCTAGATTGAGAACGTGGGCATCATGACAAGCCGATAGCTCATTTACAATGCCACCCCGGCCTTGGCAAGAAGATTTATGAAGGGGCTATACAACTCTACACAGGTGAACAGCATGTTGGAGTACATTGAAGAGCACAACCCCAACTTGGTGCTGCCCCCCTACAAGTATCGAAGGAACTGGTTCTTTATGTGGTGGACCTCCGGAATCACGACGTCCAGCTCCTCAGCTGCTGCAACAAAGAGGTCGCATGCTTGCGAAACACCTTTGTTTTCCCTGAAGATAGATACCTGAGGCTTCTCCCGCTGTGTGTCCACTGCAAAATCAAGAACAGAATCCAACGCCATAGCGACATCTGGAATTTCTTTACACTCAGCGACTTCCCCGTTCAAGAAAAAGAGGGAAGTGGAAATAGCACCTTCATCGTCCTGTGTGCCATTGAGATGCTACATATCTTTGGATACCTAAGGCATCTCAAGGGTCAAAATATCTATCAGTTCAGGAGCACTTATGCTCTTCTACTGATCAAGGACGGGTGCTATTTCCAAGACACAGACATCCCAAAGAAGCTGTTGGACAGCGATCAAGACGGCATATCCTCCCAACCTAGCAGCCTTCCATAGGGAGAAGCCAAAATGGCCTCAGACGTTTATGGGGCAAGCAAGCAGATGGAAATTATGTGTGATATTCTTACAGCTGAAGACCTCGCTTCGCCTGATGCTTCAGAAGAAAATTCGACCGTTCTGCATGTTCTTCACTAACCCAGGAACATGTCAATAAAATTCTATAGAAGTTGGTTGATTCTACCCCCACATACGTCATCTATGATGCAGAAGATGTCATTGTCCCAGTGGATGATCTTTGGGACATGATAAAGGAAGGAGAATGTCTGGCAATGTCAGTGGCAGTAGCCTACATCCAAGTACTACAAAGAAAGTTTGAACATGCATACATCGCCCATCCTATGTTGTTCAACAATATCTGCCTAGCTGACGAGTCAGGAGTGAAGCAATCATTTCTAGCAAAGATACAAATCAACATGCCACGTATCATCTTCTTCCCGATCCTGCACTACAATCACTGGATGCTCCTGACGATGTACACTCGCCCACGAGTAGCAATCTTCTACAACAGCTTAGACAGCAATAAAGATCATCTGGTGCAGTGTACATCAACCGCGTTGACACCCCTCGAGCGCTTAGCTAGAAAATACTACATCGAGGTGGCAACGTTTATCCAACTATTCTTGGAAAACACGACGAACACATGGCACGAGCTTCAATTTTGCCACAACAAGTTCCATAATAAAATGACTGTGGCATCTACGTGATAGAATGGATCTCTAGCTCGGTGGTGCTACAACAAATTCCTGACAAGCTCCACCACATCGAATACCACAGCAAACACGGATAATATGTGTGGGAGCTTATATTTGAAGGAGGCACTCTCACCAGCTAAACCCTCACTGACTTATCACTATCCTACCTTATTTATCTCACAACTCTGGGACAGAGTGTGGGTTAAGTTTGGGGGGGGTACTACATATCAATGAGGGAGGTATTAAAAGTTCTTCCATTTTGCCATTCTTCTTTCTCTAATATATATCTTGTGTATATATACATATACAAGTCTAATACAAAATAGTGCATATACAACTCCTTGCCTCTATACAATTGTACATATGCATTCTATAGTAAATATCAGACACAACTTCTCCTAGCTTGTTACTGAGACGTCCGACTCATAAATCACGAGGTAAACTCAGCGGAAGCGGTTTGTTAGCTGTAGAAAATGAAAAATCACTAAAAATTAAAACTTTTTAAGAAAAGATCTTTAAATCATAGAAATCCTTTATAAGAAACAAAATACACAGTTTACATCATATTTTAACATTACATATCTGTTAAATCACCTTTCGAGTGATTATATACATGCAGATACAAAATCTCAAGGTTTAAAACCAAAATCTTAGACAAACTGACTCCTAGGACCTAAGAGTACAGAGACAACATAAGACAAACTAACTACAGGACTTGACAGTCAGTATCTCCACCTGAGATTCACTGCTGCCCTTGGTGTTGCTGTTGCTGATACTGCTCACCCACAGATTGGTTCCTTCGTCCTCGGCGACCACCTAAAAAGTTGAATTCTACGGGGTGAGACAATTTTAAATAATTGTCCCAGCGAGAGTTATAACTCTCCGCCAGAAGCTTTATTATAGCAAGGAATTAATAACATAAGCAAGGTAATTTAAATCATTCAACAACAGTTTTGATATTTAAGTAAAGCAGCTTCATTAAGGAATATGAAGAACATGTATGCTAGGTACTTGAAAAGGATATTAATATAAACAATGTAACATCAATCATTATTTCTCATAGTTCAATCCTAACAAATATACTACGCGGCTAATTATGTTTTACAAGCATTATTATTATGCCCTGCGGAGATGATGTATACCGCTCATACTCCAACTGATCAATACTAAGTCGCATCGGTATCATACATAGGTCATCAAAAGAGTCGGATTCTTATGACCTCATCTTCCTCAGTCAGTGTGAGGATCAACATGCAGGACATCTCGTGTCTCTGCTACTATAGCTTACTGGGGTATTATGACACTTCACTATTAGAGTCAAAGTGGCATTCTATACTCTCTTCGCCATCAAAAGATCTCTTGTTTATCTCTCATCGATGCAGCATTAAAGATTTCCTCGGGAGAATAGTGAAACATCACCCCGGCATAAACACATAGTGAAGGGTTGATGGATTAAGGTACATCAACATCAATTCCTACACTAGGACGTAAGGATATTCGCATCCATAATCCCCCACATACTCAGTAGTATGTGATCCAGGAGTTCCCTTAGGAAAACCTGTTTCACCATCATTTAGCTGCTGACAATGATGGGTCTATGATCAGGGCTCTACATGGTATGATTATACTTGATTAATTAGGTACATTTCAGTATTCTTTTAGCATCAAACATGTATCCAAGCATCTAAGTATTAAACATTACTACAACAGAAGAATACTAAATGTATCAAGTTTAACTCACATCAGTTATCAAATGGATATCAATTCTTAATCATTCCATTACTTATGATTCAAGATTAGGGGTGTTCAAACCCTTAGATCATCACAAGTCATCTAATCAGCATGACCTTGATGTTACTCATGTCTCTTACAGCCCATTAATCTCATATGATGTCACTTAACTTAGGCAACATAGCATACATCACTATTCATAAAGCCTACAACATGCTTCCAATGAATATAATATCATAACCCTTAACTGGTTATGATTATTCTCTTATAAGAACCTACATGATCAATTCAACTGATAATAATAAACAATTCATTTCCAGGTCAGCAATTTATAAAGCAGGAATAACCTTTTCAAATCAAGGGTTTTACCTTCATGCCTTCACTTAAGGCTAGGTTCCCTTATTAACATCAATTAGGGTTATTCAATCTCTTTCATTATGATTAGGAATAATGATTCCTCATCTCATACTTTAATTATAAAGATTCATGCTTAAAAGCATAACCTATAATTAGGGTCTACTATTCACTTCATGCTGAATTGAGCTCATAGCTTCACCATGTATGAAATTATCATCATTGATGCCTTCAAATTAGGTTAGGATTCATCAATTATCATAATTAGGGTTTCCATGATCTCCCCTTGATGGATCATACCCTAATCATGTGTATTTGTTCATGTTGAAGGTATTTTATTTGACTTTCATTTATATTAGGAGTCTTCTCTCTCCTCTCACTAATAGATGGTGATTACATCACTCTAGATTAGGTTAGGTCAAGAAAACTTTGATTAACACTAGTTAAGTCACCCCTATCATGTCATTAGGGTTTTCTTAATCAAGGGGGTGTTGTCTACTTAAACCCTTCAAAGGTACATTGGAATGTTCACCATTAACCATAACATGGGTCAATCTACTAATTACTTAACCCCTTAATGTCTTTAGGTATCATTAGGGTTTGAGTTAATCAACCATTGAACCATCTAAGCCTTCAAGGAATTAAACAAACTTAACTCTAAAAGTCCCCAAACAGTTTCACACTTCAACCTCCAAACGGTTTTGAAACCGCATGGAGGGGTTGACCTTTGGGAACCTTTGACCTTCAAGACCGCATGGACATATTCACACTCAAGACCGTTTGACCTTAAATGGTCTTGAGACCGTTTGATCATGTTGACCGTTTTGACATGGTTGACTTTGAAACCGTTTGATCAAACTGCATGACCAAACCACATGAGCTTAAACGGTTTTGAAACCATTTGAGCCCAAACGGTCTTGAGATCGTTTGGTACAAATGTCTCAAAACCGCATGGACCTAGAAGGTGCGTCAACACTTGCAATCGATTAGGGTTTTCAATGTTGAACCCCTCAATTGGTCTCATATATGTTAACCACTTATCAATTGATCCAATTGGGGTTATCCTTAACCAATTTAACACTCAATTGACCCTCAATTGGTCATCAATTAGGGTTGGAACCAATTGAATTAGGGTTTGTAATCGATCAACCATCAACATCCATCAATATGAGTCTAATTGAAGTTGAACCCATCAATTGTCACCCAATTGGACCATGACTTGACCCAAACGGTCTTGAGATCATTTGGAAATCCTCCAAATGGTCTTGAGACCGTTTGCCTAAAGTCACACCAAAAACTAAGTCCATTTGTTAAGGGTTGAACCCTAATTAAGTAACAAATCAACACTTTTGATTAATTCAACAACCTATTGTGATTGGACCTTCAATTGATCAAATTATCTTAACCCTAGACATCCAAACGGTCTTGGGTGATCACCAAACAGTCTTGAGATCGTTTGGGTGATCCCCAAATGGTTTTGAAACCGTTTGGGCCACTCAACCCAAACTTCAACATGATTGGTCCATAAAATCAGCAACTGAACCCGATTAGGGTTTAGGTGATTAAAGTGCCTTCAACTTGAGATTTGTTTAGAATTAGATGATGATTCTTTGTAGGTAATTAATTCATAATATATCCAGCAGACCCCCAAATGGTCAATGCTTGGTCAAACCTCCCAAACGGTCTTGGAGACCGTTTGATCCTAAATGGTCTTGCAAACCGCATGAATCCAAACGGTTTTGAAACCGTTTGGTTTCAAACGGTTTTGTAAACCGTTTAGACCAAAGGTGCAAGATCGTTTGGTAAAGTAAGATATGGAATAACATTGGAATTAATGCCCATCTTCTTCTACCTTAAGATTAAGGCTTGTTCTTCACGGTTTTGCTTGCAAGAATTCAAAGAAGGATGGGGAAAAGAAGAACAAGCTGCTTTTGCAAGAAAGAAAGGTGCATAGCAAAGTTTAAGGGTTTAGAGTTATAAAACCCGCCTTAAAGTCATACCTAGAGCTCCAAGATTCCAAGCTCTAATGGCGTCTTGAGCTCCACAGGTCGTCCAAGGTTGTTTCTCCAAGAATTGGTTGGAAGGGATGGCTAGAAAGAAGAACTAAGTAAGAAAGACCATAGAACCAACCTTGCAACATGATTTCCTCCATGAATTCAAGCAAGATGATGATCAATCCTTACCTAGAACTGGTTGTTCGTCCTCCTATGCTCTAGAACTCCATCCTTAGTTGGTTTAAGCAAGGGGATAAGTGAGGAGAAAGAGGAAACGATCCTTTCGTTGTAAAAGAAAGGTGTATATATACTTTAGGGTATTTCCAAGATAAAAACAACTATTTCTCCTATTCTCAACTAGGTCCTCCCTTTCCTTTAGGCACGTCCCTTCTCCTATGCTTAGGTAAAAACTCATCTTAAACCCAAGGTCTAAAGGCAAAGAAAGCCAACATCAATACTAAGTTGTACACATATAAAGTATCATTTTGCTTACAACTTAATTATTTAATTACAAAGGTTATCATTCTTATTTGATTATTCAATTGAAGTGCCCTCATCATCATTCTTACTCTAAATGACGCCAAGAGTCATATAAGATACGCTACAAGGTGTATTTTACAAGTTGCACTCCATATTTTGGGTAAATAGCACTTTATACCAAAAGTAGGGTTTTAAGCACAAGGATTGCTCCACAAGCTGCATCTAGGTGCCCAAGCTTGGAGAATCCATCATACTTCATCATATTCACTCATATGATGCCTCATCATCAGAGGAACATCTAGATATGTGAAATTTGCAAGTTAACCCCTCTAATTGGGTTATTTGCACATAGGTCCCTATATTTCAAAACAATATTACAACATTGTTTTTAAAAAGGACAGAAATGGAAGTATATGTTCCTCAGAAGCTTTAATTACATACCAGGAGATAATCACAAGCATCTAATTACATAATTAAGAAAAACACCTAGGGTTAGCTCATAACCCATGTCAGGGATGTTACAAATTATCCACCCCTTACAAGGATTTCGTCCCCGAAATCAACAAAACATATTAAGAGAAAAGAGTAGGGTATTTCCTTCTCATCTCTTCCTCTAGTTCCCAAGTGGCTTCCTCAACACCACGATGATTCCAGAGGACTTTCGCAAGACTTATATTTTTCTTTTTCAACTTTTTAATTCTGTTATCAAGGATCGACACTGGTCCTTCCTCATAAGTTATATCATCATTCAATTCTACCTCCATAGGTTGTAGAACTAACTCGGTATCGGGGTGACATTTCCTCAGCATAGAAATGTGAAATACAGGGTGTAACCTCTATAATTCTGGTGGTAACTCTAGTCTATAGGCTACCTTTCCAATCCGTTCAATGATTGGATAAGGCCCCATAAATCTAGGAGCTAACTTCCCTTTCCTTCCAAATCTCAGAACTCCCTTCCAAGGCGAGACCTTGAGGTACACTCTATCTCCAACCTGGAATTCTAAGGGTCTACGACGTGTATCAGCATAAGATTTCTACCTATCTTGTGCAGTCTTAATCTGTTGTTGTATCACTTTAATCTTCTCTGTGGTCTACTGTACAAGGTCAGGACCTAGCAGTTGATATTCACTGGTTTCATACCAACATAGGGCTGATCTACAATGTCTACCATATAAATCTTCATAAGGTGCCATGTCAATGTTATGTTTATAGCTATTGTTGTAGGAAAACTCTATCAAGCTTAGGTGCAGATCCCAACTCCCTGTAAACTGGAGAACACATGCTCTCAGCAAGTCATCCAAGGTCTGTATAGTCCTTTCCGACTGTCCATCAGTCTGAGGATGAAAGGCGTACTAAACCTTAACTGGGTGCCTAAAGCTTTGTGCAGTCGTTCCCAAAAATGACTCGTAAACTGGGGACCTCTGTCCGAAACTATAGTGACTGGAACTCCGTGCAGTCGCACTATCTCTTGAACATACAACTGTGCTAGTCTCTCAGTAGAATAGGTTGTTTTGATAGGTAAGAAATGTGATGTATTTGTCAACCTATCAACTATTACCCAAATGGAATCATGCCCTTTACTTGTTCTGGGTAGGCCAACAACAAAGTCCATAGTTACATGATCCCACTTCCACTGTAGTATGGGTAAATGTTGCATTGTTCCTGCAGATTTCTGGTGTTCAGATTTAACTTGCTGACACACCGGACACCGCATCACAAACTCAGCAACATCTTTCTTCATCCCAGGCCACGAATACATATCTTTCAAGTTTCGATACATCTTGGTGCTTCCTGGATGCATAGCATACATCGAAGAATGAGCTTCTTCCAGGACTAACTGTCTCAAGTTATCCACATCCGGTATTATCATCCTTCCATGATAACATGCTACTTGATCATCTAAGTCATGAAAACCCTCTCGCTTCTCATCACCATACTCTGATCTGATCTGCTGAATCGCAGCATCAACTTTTTGTGCCTCCTTGATCTGCTCTCTCAGGGTAGGTTTTATATGCATCTCAGCCAACAATTCGGCTAACAATGACACCTTCAACTGTACATTGTCTTGCCTTAAGGAGATAAGCATATCTCTCCTAGAGCATACTAAAGAGTTTAGTTGTGCCCTATCTAAGGCTGGTGTTGCTGATTTCCTACTCAGAGCATCTGCAACCACATTGGCCTTCCCTGGATGGTAATCAATCGTACAATCATAGTCCTTGATTAACTCCATCCAACGACATTTCCTCATGTTAAGTTCATGCTGAGAGAAGATATATTTAAGGTTCTTATGATCAGTGAAAATCTGGAATGTCTCTCTGTAGAGATAATGTCTCTAGATCTTCAAGGCATGAACCATGGCAGCTAACTCCAAATCGTGTGTAGTGTAATTCTCCTCGTGTTTCTTAAGTTGTCGAGAAGTAAAAGAAATCACTTGCTTATCCTGCATCAACACAGATCCGAGTCCATTCTTGGAGGCATCATAGAAAACCATGTATCCTTTGCTTTCTTAGGTAATACAAGTATAGGTGCACTTGTCAACCTCTCCTTCAACAACTGGAAAGATTGTTGACACTTATCACTCCAGATAAAAGGAACATCTTTCCGGGTCAACTTAGTTAAGGGTAAGGCTATAGAACTGAAGTTCTTAATGAACCTTCAGTAATAGCCAGCCAACCCTAACAAGCTACAGATCTCCTTCGGTGTCTTCGGTTGTTCCCACTGTAGGACAGATTCTACCTTTTTAGGGTCAACACGAATACCCGAGGTAGATATCACATGTCCAAGAAAAGATACCTCCGACAACCAAAACTCACACTTGCTAAACTTAGTGTATAGCTTGTGTTCCCTCAGCAAGGTTAGAGCATGACGAAGGTGTTGTTCATGCTGCTGAGCATCTCTACTATAGATCAGAATGTCATCTATGAAGACAACAATACATTGATCGAGGAAAGGTCGGAAGATTCTATTCATGAGTTCCATAAATGTAGCTGGTGCATTAGTTTGTCCAAATGACATAACTATGAACTCATAGTGACCATACCTTGTCCTAAAAGCAGACTTGCGTATGTCACTATCCTTAATACGAAGTTGATGATGTCCTGA
This sequence comes from Alisma plantago-aquatica, assembly GCA_963693085.1. Lineage (NCBI taxonomy): Eukaryota > Viridiplantae > Streptophyta > Magnoliopsida > Alismatales > Alismataceae > Alisma > Alisma plantago-aquatica. The sequence goes on along the minus strand of OY856412.1, from coordinate 1,376,151,163 downwards.
CCTCAAGTCTATCTTTGAGAAGATGGTTGCACCACACAACTGGTCGAAGAGATCATCAATCCTCGGCAGAGGGTACTTATTCTTTATTGTTACTTTATTTAGTTGTTTGTAATCAATGCACAACTGCATTGATCCATCTTTCTTTTTAACGAAAAGAACTGAAGCACCCCAAGGTGAGATACTCGGTCGGATGAAACCCTTCTCAAGAAACTCTTGAAGTTGTTTCTTGAGTTATGCCATCTCGGTAGGCACCATCCTATACGGTGTTTGTGCTATAGGTTGTGTATCTGGGATCAAATTGATTTCAAAATCAATTTCCTGAGGCGGTGGTACACCTAGAAGTTCTTCAGGAAATACGTCTTCGAATTCCCTAACTATAGGAACTTCAGCAGGGTTAAGAATTTCCATGGTAGTATCTACCACATGGGCTAAGAATGCATAACATCCTTGCCTCATCATCTTCTCAGCAACCATAGCTGACACAAGACAGGTAGGTAGAATCTTTCTCTCTCCTTGAAAGATCCATGTGTTGCTTTCATTAGTAAATACAACTTGCTTGGATTCACAATCCAAAACAACCTTATACCTTTGCAAGGTATCCATCCCAAGGATTATATCAAATCCTTGCATCTCAAGTGGTATAAGATCCACTTGAATGCGATGATCAGAAAAGAAGAGGATGCAGGGAGAGCATACCTCCTGCAACACGGCAGACCCTCTCAACGGAGTCTCAAGCAACAAGCTATCTGCCCTATGATTGACTGTCATATTGCAGTTACAAATCACTCTTCGAGTGATAAAAGAGTGCGTAGCACCTGGATCAATCAAAACAGATACAACGCAAGATGTAGACATATCAGAATATAACAACTCCATCTGACCTGCCACAACCTGAGGGTTGATCACTACATCAGGTGGATTCATTGCATAGAACCTTGTTGTTGCCTGTGGTTGATTTGGTGCGGACGATCCAGCTTGGGACGCTTGTCCATGTCCGCTAGCTGTTCGTAGAAATTGTCTCCTTTGTGATCCTTGGTAACTCTGCCTCTGTGGTTGTGTCACACTTACTGGTCTAGCTCTGCAGTCTTTCATCAAATGCCCCATCTTCCCAAATATATAACAACTTCTATCCAGTTGTTGTGGTCTTGGTGGTCCTGTAACCGACATAGATGTTGAACTGCGAGCTCCTTGTAGTGGTAGGCTTCATCCTCTACCTCTAATCGGTGTCCATAGAGTCTGAGCACTACATCTAGGTGGTGGTGGTGTAGGTGCAGAAAACATAGGGTTCTTGAAGTCTCTGGATGAAGACCCCTGGAACTGAGGATACATCCTCTTATGGGTTTGTCTTTTATCAGCTACAAACCTTTCAATCCTTTTGACCGACTCTACGAAGGTAGCAAACCTTTCCCAGTTCTCTAGGGCATACACGGGAGTAGTGAACTCAGAGTTCAACCCTTTCTCGAACCGCCTAATCCTCTCTTCTTCTGTAGCAGCCATATGCAGACAAACCCACAACAACTCCATGAACTTAGCCTCGTATTCACAAATGTTCATCAGACCTTGTCTCAACCTCTCGAACTGAGAGATTTTCTCATCCAGGAACGTCTTAGGGAAATATCTATTGATAAACTCCCATCGAAAGACTTCCCACGCAACCTCCACACTAGGCCTCTTCTACTCTTCCATGGTCCACCAGTGACCAGCACTCCCCTTGAGAAGATAGACAACATGTCCAACCTTCTCAGCTTCTGGGATGTTCAGGATTCTAAAAGCCTTCTCTAGTTCGGTTAACCACAGTTCGGCATCTGTAGGATCAACTGTTCCAAAGTACTCAGTCGCTCCGACTCGGTGAAGTTGTTCAAACGTCTTGCCGATTCCTTGTCCTTCAGGTTGGGTAGTTGCCCTAGGTGCAGGCATGGGAATCCTATATGTTATGTGTGTCATGGCAGTCATAAACTACCCAAACATGGTCTGAACGGATGGGTTCCCCATGTCAACTGGATTGAACTGGGGTGACTCTGGGACATGTTTCTCTATCTCCGGGTTCCTTGCACCTTCTCGGGGTGCAGCAACGCTACTCTCTACCACATACTCCTCGTGTGGTCCAGACATCCGTAATTATCTTCTTCTCCTGAGGAGCAGAAGACTCTATTAAATATACTGGAAAACACTACGAATAGAATCGACATCCTAAGTCCTATGTCTCTATAGAATCAGCGAACCTAGAGCTCTGATACCACTAAATTGAGACGTCTGACTCGTAAATCACGAGGTGAACTTAGCGGAAGCAGTTTGTTAGCAGCAGAAAATAAAAAATCACTAAAAATTAAAACTTTTAAAGAAAAGATCTTTAAATCATAGAACTCCTTTATAAGAAACAAAATAAGCAGTTTACATTATATTTTAACATTACATCTCTGTTAAATCACCTTTCGAGTGATTATATACATGCAGATACAAAATCTCGAGGTTTAAAACCACAATCTCAGACCTACTGACTCCTAGGACCTGAGAGTACAGAGACGACATAAGACAAACTAACTACAGGACTTGACAGTCAGTATCTCCACCTGAGATTCACTGCTTCCCTTGGTGTTGCTGTTGCTGATACTGCTCACCCGCAGATTGGTTCATTCGTCCTCGGCGACCACCTAAAAAGTTGAATTCTACGGGGTGAGACAATTTTAAATAATTGTCCCAGCGAGAGTTATAACTCTCCACCAGAAGATTTATTATAGCAAGGAATGAATAACATAAGCAAGGTAATTTAAATCATTCAATAGCAGTTTTGATATTTAAGTAAAGCAACTTCATTAAGGAATATGAAGAACATGTATGCTAGGTACTTGAATAGGATATTAATATAAACAATGTAACATCAATCATTGTTTCTCGTAGTTCAATCCCAACAGATATACTACACGGCTAATTTTGTTTTACAAGCACTATTATTATGCCCTACAGAGATGAGGTATACCGCTCATACTCCAACCGATCACTACTAAGTCGCATCTGTATCATACATAGGCCATCAAAAGAGTCGGATTCTTATGACCTCATCTTCCTCAGTCAGTGTGAGGATCAACATTCAGGACATCTCGTGTCTCTACTACTATAGCTTACCAGGGTATTCTGGCACTTCGCTATTAGAGTCACAGTGCCATTCTATACTCTCTTCACCTTCGAAAGATCTCTTGTTTATCTCTCATCGATGTGGCATTAAATATTTCCTCAGGAGAATAGTGAAACATCACCCCGGCATAAACACACAGTGAAGGGTTGATGGATTAAGGTACATCTACATCAATTCCTACACTAGGACGTAAGGATATTCACGTCCATTATCCCCCACATACTCAGTAGTATGTGATCCAAGAGTTCCCTTAGGAAAACATGTTTCACCATCATTTAGCTGCTGACAATGATGGGTCTATGATTAGGGCTCTATATGGTATGATTATACTTGATTAATTAGGTACATTTCAGTATTCTTTTAGCATCAAACATGTTTCGAAGCATCTAAGTATTAAACATTGCTACAACAGAAGAATACTAAATGTATCAAGTTTAACTCACATCAGTTATCAAATGGATATTAATTCTTAATCATTCCATTACTTATGATTCAAGATTAGGGGTGTTCAAACCCTTAGATCATCACAAGTCATCTAATCAGCATGACCTTGATGTTACTCATGGCTCTTACAGCCAATTAATCTCATATGATGTCACTTAACTTAGGCAACATAGCATACATCACTATTCATAAAGCCTACAACATGCTTCCAATGAATATAATATCATAACCCTTACCTGGTTATGATTATTCTCTTATAAGAACCTACATGATCAATTCAATTGATAATAATAAACAATTCATTTCCAGGTCAGCAATTTATAAAGCAGGAATAACCTTTTCAAATCAAGGGTTGTACCTTCATGCCTTCACTTAAGGCTAGGTTCCCTTATTAACATCAGTTAGGGTTATTCAATCTCTTTCATTATGATTAGGAATAATGATTCCTCATCTCATACTTTAATTATAAGGATTCATGCTTAAAAGCATAACCTAGAATTAGGGTCTACTATTCACTTCATGGTGAATTGAGCTCATAGTATCACCATGTATGAAATTATCATCATTGATGCTTTCAAATTAGGTTAGGATTCATCAATTATCATAATTAGGGTTTCCATGATCTCTCCTTGATGGATCATACCCTAATCATGTGTATTTGTTCATATTGAAGGTATTTTATTTGACTTTTATTTATATTAGGAGCCTTCTCTCTCCTCTCACTAATAGATGGTGATTACATCACTCTAGATTAGGTTAGGTCAAGACAACTTTGATTAACACTAGTTAAGTCACCCCTATCATGTCATTAGGGTTTGCTTAATCAAGGGGGTGTTGTCTACTTAAACCCTTCAAAGGTACATTGGAATGTTCACCATTAACCATAACATGGGTCAATCTACTAATTACTTAACCCCTTAATGTCTTTAGGTATCATTAGGGTTTGAGTTAATCAACCATTGAACCATCTAAGCCTTCAAGGCATTAAACAATCTTAACTCTAAAAGTCCCCAAACAGTTTCACACTTCAACCTCCAAACGGTTTTGAAACCGCATGGAGGGGTTGACCGTTTGGAACCTTTGACCTTCAAGACCGCATAGACATATTCACACTCAAGACTGTTTGACCTTAAACGGTCTTGAGACTGTTTGATCATGTTGACCGTTTGGACATGCTTGACTTTGAAACCGTTTGATCAAATTGCATGACCAAACCACATGAGCTTAAACGGTTTTGAAACCGTTTGAGCCGAAACGGTCTTGAGACCGTTTGGCCCCAAACGGTCTTGAGAGTGTTTGGTGCAAATGTCTCAAAACCACATGGACCTAGAAGGTGCATTAACACTTGCAATCGATTAGGGTTTTCAATGTTGAACCCCTCAATTGGTCTCATATATGTTAACCACTTATCAATTGAGCCAATTAGGGTTATCCTTAACCAATTTAACACTCAATTGACCCTCAATTGGTCATCAATTAGGGTTGGAACCAATTCAATAGGGTTTGTAATCGATCAACGATCAACATCCATCAATATGGGTCTAATTGAAGTTGAACCCATCAATTGTCACCCAATTGGACCATGACGTGACCCAAACGGTCTTGAGATCATTTGGACATCCTCCAACCGGTCTTGAGACCATTTTCCCAAAGTCACACCAAAAACAAAGTCCATTTGTTAAGGGTTGAACCCTAATTAAGTCACAAATCAACACTTTTGATTAATTCAACAACCTATTGTGATTGGACCTTCAATTGATCACATTATCTTAACCCTAGACCTCCAAATGGTCTTGGGTGATCACCAAACGGTCTTGAGACCGTTTGGGTGATCCCCAAATGGTTTTGAAACCGTTTGGGCCACTCAACCCAAACTTCAACATGATTGGTCCATAAAATTAGCAATTAAACCCGATTAGGGTTTAGGTGATTAAAGTGCCTTCAACTTGAGATTTGATTAGAATTAGATGATGATTCTTTGTAGGTGATTAATTCATAATATATCCAACAGACCCCTAAATAGTCAACACTTGGTCAAACCTCCCAAACGGTCTTGGAGACCGTTTGATCCTAAACGGTCTTGCAAACCGCATGAATCCAAACGGTTTTGAAACTGTTTGGTTTCAAACGGTTTTGCAAACCTTTTAGACCAAAGGTGCAAGATCGTTTGGTAAAGTAAGATAAGGATTAAAATTGGAATTAATGCCCATTTTCTTCTACCTTAAGATTAAGGTCTGTTCTTCACGGTTTTGCTTGCAAGAATGCAAAGAAGGATGGGGAAAAGAAGAACAAGGTGCTTTTGCAAGAAAGAAAGGTGCATAGCAACGTTTAAGGGTTTACAGTTATAAAACCCACCTTAAAGTCATCCCTAGAGTTCCAAGCTTCCAAGCTCTAATGGCGTCTTGAGCTCCACATGTCGTCCAAGGTTGTTTCTCCAAGAATTGGTTGGAAGGGATGGCTAGAAAGAAGAACTAACTAAGAAAGACCATAGAACCAACCTTGCAACATGATTTCCTCCATGAATTCAAGCAAGATGATGATCAATCCTTACCTAGAACTGGTTGTTCATCCTCCTCTGATCTAGAGCTCCGTCCTTAGTCGGTTTAAGCAAGGGGATAAGTGAGGAGAAAGAGGAAACGATCCTTTGGTTGTAAAAGAAAGGTGTATATATACTTTGGGGGTATTTCCAAGATAAAAACAACTATTTCCCCTATTCTCAACCAGGTCCTCCCTTTACTTTAGGCACGTCCCTTCTCCTTTGCTTAGGTAAAAACTCATCTGAAACCCAAGGTATAAAGGCAAAGAAAGCCAACATCAATACTAAGTTGTACACATATAAAGTATCATTTTGCTTACAACTTAATTATTTAATTACAAAGGTTATCATTCTTATTTGATTATTCAATTGAAGTGCCCTCATCATAATTCTTACTCTAAATGATGCCAAGAGTCATATAAGATACTCTATAAGGTGTATTTTACAAGTTGCACCCCATATTTTGGGTAAATAACACTTTATACCAAAATTAGGGTTTTAAGCACAAGGATTGCTCCACAAGCTGCATCTAGGTACCTAAGCTTGGAGAATCCATCATACTTCATAATATTCACTCACATGATGTCTCATAATCAAAGGAACATCTAGATATGTGAAATTTGCAAGTTAACCCCTCTAATTGGGTAATTTGCACATAGGTCCATGTATTACAAAATAGTATTACAACATTGTTTTTAAAAAGGACAGAAATGGAAGTATATGTTCATCAGAAGCTTTAATTACATACCAGGAGATAATCACAAGCATCTAATTACATAATGAAGCAAAACACCTACGGTTAGCTCATAACCCAGGTCAGGGATGTTACAGTTCCCTTTGTGTCTAAGATGGTGCACGCTTCTTTTATGATCATTTTGAAAATGCAATCTCAAATGACAAAAAGGCTATGACTTTTTCTATGCCAATTTTGAAAGAAAAAAATTAATCTCGCAGCAGCTAAGAGATGCGCATATGAAGGAAAAAGCTGCTTGAACAACAAAACTTTTTCCCCTTTTCCGCCAAAATCCCAAAATGAGAGAAAAGCCTTATGAGAGTGAATAAAAGCATGAGAGTTGTGCATAATGAAAAAAAACACTTTTTCTTCCAAAAGTACCCATCTTTAGGCGTGGTAGATCCGGGGCAGTGGTATGTAGGATGTGAAATCACTTCTCTAAAGCCAACTGGCTTGGACTGCAGGGACCATTTGCCTGCTAACGGACCCATACCTGGATGGACCAATGGGAAACAAGAAAAACCCAAAAAGCCTTTAGCCTTCCCAAAAACCCAAATTCTTGCTCCCGAAAGTTGTTTGGTGTGAAAGCTAACTTCAAAACAATGCACCAAAGTCTCACCGAAGCTGAAGAGAATATTTTTTTGTAAATAAGGCAATGAAAAACAATAAAGCCCGTTGCTCGTGAGGAGATGTAATTTTCCCAATGAACGTCTTGAAAAGAAGACTTAAACCCCTTGTCCGAGGACAGTGTTTGGTCATGAAGTAGTATCGCGAACGAAACTTTAAAAATAGGTACAGTTTGATTGAGGACAATCAAAATACTAAGTTTGGGGGAGTTGATAACACTCATTTTATGGCTATTTATAGCATTTATTTCCTTGTCAAAACTGCCCTCTAAACTATTTTTCCTCTCAATTTTGTTATGTTTTGCACAAAAGTAAACTTCGCTACGCCCTTAACTCTTTTTCCATCTTTTGTACAAATTTTCCCCTATTTTATGCCTAAAAGACCGCTAAAGGCCCGTACCGGCCCATGAACGACACTTACCTACATCGAACCTTCTACCCTCCGCCCGACACGCCCGCCTACCCACCGTGGCTCCAGCCCGATATAGCAATAACACGACACGGGCGTGTCACGCAAGGAGGCCCTGACGGGCAGAATGCCACTTACTCGACAGAGAGCTCTACCCGCCATGACTAATCAGACCGTTATGGCATGTCACGCAATACGAGACACTTGCCGGAAGTGTCTGTCTGCCGTGGTCACCCAATACGCTTATAGCCCAACATGTCATGACGACCTGTTGTGCTGGGCGACACACACGCGTCGATCATCCCCAAAGCCACATGTGCAGTGTCGATCAAGGATATGTGGCACCTGGAGAACCACAACCTCCTCCAACCACTTCCTATAAATAGCAGCTACATGACTCTGATGGGACGGGTCGGAACCTCGTGAAAGATAACCTTGGAAAGCTTCGGGAGCTAGTGTGTCGACAACCAAGGCATGTCGGGCGACACTTGGTGAGCACACCCCCAACCCGAGAGGAGCGGGAGTGGTTCACTTAGAACCCGTCCCAGTAGCCACAACACACCGATATGACCAAGAAGGCCACCCAGCGTGTCGGGTCCCTAGATGGGCTTCAACCCGAGACGGCTCACCCTTTACACCCGATATAAGGAACCCGAGAATCCTAAGTCCCTCCTAACCCGACACAGTACTGAACCTGATACGAATCATCGTCATGGCGTGTCGCCCGGCAGGGCGGCCGCCTGACATGACTGTATCGGGTAGGAAGCCCTGACCGATATGCTTGCCCGTCATGGTCTATCGCCCAACAGGGTGGCCGCCCGACATGGGCATATCGGGAAGAGCTTCCGCCCGGTACCAGGATTAGTTGTGCCTTAGGGGTTGCTGTTGTCTATCACCCTTCTACATCAAGGAGGTGATACCTATCTTCCCTTTTGAGCATTTACTTTCATTTAATATGCATTCTAATTGAACCCCTTTTACACAATATCTATGCTTAAAGAATCTGTGGAGTTTAATACTTGTTGTTCTGTGGTCGGTCCCCTTTTGTTAGATGATTTCTTATTTAGCATTTGAGTTCTAGCTTGTATGTTTGGATCATGTTTTGACTAGTTATCGAAATGTGTTTCCCGTTTCAACTCCTCCGAGAAAAGGACATTGTAACTCTAGAGCTTGGTCTGACCTGGGAGTATGAGAGTACCTAGGGTTGGAACTGCTTCAGGTTGCTTTCCCACTCCAACCAATGTCCCCTACCCTTGAGAGAGGGTGTTGGCATTTGGTTGGAGGTACCCTCTTTGAGAGAAAGGGTGCAGGGTGCTTTCCGCTGCTGCTTATTTTTCCTAAGTTTTCTTCCTTCGTGCCTGGCCTTGACAATAGTTTTATCTCCTTGGAAGTTGTTGCGCAAAACCCCTAAAAATTGCTAAAACCCTAAAACCATCATCTTTATTGTTACTCCAGTTGGAGATAGTTTTTTCTTTACAATGTTCCCTTGTTGCGGCATATCTATCCTTTCTTGTCTATATATCCTTGCCCATATGAAAGTTACCTCTACGCGCTTGCATTAAATGCTTCATGTAACATCCCTGACCTGGGTTATGAGTTAACCCTAGGTGTTTTTCCTAATTATGTAATTAAGATACTGGTTATTATCTTTTTGCATGTAATTAAGTTCCTGAGGAACATACTTTTCCTTTTCTGTTCCTTTTAAACAATGTTGAATTGATTGTTTTGTAATATAGGGACCTATGTGCAATTGACCCAGTTAGAAGGGTTAACTTGCAATTTGCACATGTTGAGATGTTCCTCTGATGTTGAGACATCATAAGAATGATTATGGTAAAGTTTGAGGGATTTCCCAAGCTTGAGCACCAAGGTGCAGCTGTGGAAGCAATCCCTGTGCTTGAAACCCTAAATTGGAGTAAAGTGCAATTTACCCAATTTGAGGGGTGCAAATTGTAAAATACACCATATAAAATATCTGGTAATGCTCTTGTCATCATTTAGAGAAGATATGATGAAGAAGTCACTTCAATTGAATAATCATATAATGAAAAACACCTTTATGATTGAATAATCAAAGTGTAAGTAATATAGCCTTTTATGTGTGTGCTTTAGTAATAGGTTAATCTTATTTGCCTTCATTTCTTGACCTTAGAAGAAGGTTGTCCTTAGAAATAAGAAGGAGGGATGAGCAAAGAAGAAAGGAGGGACTTAGTTGAAAGTGAGGAAAACCTATGTGTCTATGTTGAAATTCCACCCCAAGTATATAAGCCCTTTTCCTCACTTAGCAAAGGAATGTTTCTTTCGTTTCCTTCATTGTTCCCCCTTGCTCAACCGACTAAGGAGAGCTCTGGTGCTCAGGAGGACGACCAGGGGAGTGCAAGGTAGGTTTGGATCCTTCCTTTTTCTTAAATTCTTGGATGAAACTCGAATTCAAGGTCAAATTCATGGCTAGCTCACTTAGCTCTATCTTTCTAGCCATCTCTTCTCAACTTTCCTTGGAGGATTCACCTTGGCCGACCTGTGGAGCTTCTAGGACGCCATTAAAGGCTTGGAGCTCGAAAGCTTGGAGCTCAAGGAGCAAGCTTTAGGCGGGTTTTATAACTCTAAACCTATGCTTTGTTATATACATCTTTTCTATGCTTTTAGTAGCTAGTTCTTCTTCTTCCCTATCTTCCCTTGCTTCCTTGCAAGCAAATCCGTGAGGAACTGTTTCTGTTCTTGAGGAAGAAGATGAGGCCGTTATTTCCTATGCTTATCCACAGTTTTCCACTTTGCCATACGACCTCAACCAAGTGCCCATACGGTTTGCAAAACCGTTTGATGGGCAAACGGTTTCAAGGTCGTATGAAGGCATACGGTATCAAGACCGTATGGCTTGGTATACGGTATCAAGACCGTATGGCTTCGTTGACCAAGCATGGACCGTATGAGAATACTGTTCATAATTATGAAGGTTAATCACCCACAAAATTTGAGAGGTTAACTCCAAAGGAATCGTGAGATATAGGCAAAACAACTAGCAAATTCAATTGAATTTAGTCCTGATTTTCAATCTGCTTAATTTGCCCTTTTTGGGCAAACGGTCTCAAGACCATATAAGATGGTTGACTAAGCGTTGACAGTATGATATTACTGTTCATAATGATGTTAATTAATGACTCACCAAATTTGATGGACTAATTCCAAACGAGTTAAGAGTTGAAGGTTGATTACTAGGGAAAACCCTCATTGAAATTAGTGCTGAAATCACAATGAGCTAATTGGAGATTTTGGGTTGATTAGCCCAAACGGTCTCAAGACCGTTTGGGGAATCATCCAAACGGTCTCAAGACCGTTTGGGGATCACCCAAGACCGTATGGAGGTCTGGGGTCAAGTATAGTTGACCAATTGAAGGTAAAAATATACCAAATTACATTGCAATTAAGTATCGATGTAATAATCAACTCAATAAATCAAACCTTGATGAATTTTCACTAGAGTCCAAAGGATGGATGGGCAAACGGTCTCAAGACCGTTTGGAACTCATCCAAACGGTCTCAAGACCGTTTTGTGACAACCCAAGACCGTTTGGAGGTCTAGGGTTAAAGTAATTTGATCAATTGAGGGCCCAATTACAATGGGTTATTGAAATAATCAAATTGCTGATTTGTGACTTAATTAAGGTTCAACCCCTATCAAATCAATCTAGATTTTGATGAATTCTTGGGCAAACGGTCTCAAGACCGTTTGGAGTATATACAAACGATCCCAAGACCGTTTGGGCCAAGTTTGAGCCCAATTGGAGGTCAATTGATGGGTTCAACTTCGATTTGATTCACATTGTTGAGTGTTGATGGTTGAATGTTTATAGACCTTAATTGAACCAACTCCAACCCTAATTGGATATCAATTGAGGGTCAATTGAGTGACCAATTGGTTAAGGCTAACCCTAATTGTCTCAATTGGTAAGTGGTTAGCAAGCTTGAGACCAATTGATGGCTTCAACATAGGAAACCCTAATCGAGTTTACCCTTTGAACCACCTTGGAGGTCCATACGATCTTGAGCTTTCGAGGGCATTCGACCTCAAGACCGTATAAGGTCATTCGACCTCAAGACCGTACAAGGTCATTCGATCTCAAGACCGTATAAGGTCATTTGACCTCAAGACTGTATAAGGTCATTCAACCTCAAGACCGTATAAGGTCATTCAACCTCAAGACCGTATAAGGTCATTCGATCTCAAACCGTATGAGGGCATTCGATCTCAAACCGTATGAGGTCATTCGACCTCAAACCGAATGAGGGCATTTGACCTAAAACCATATGAGGTCATTCTCTAAACCAAGATCGAATGTGGGTATACGACCTCAAGATCGAATGAGGGCATACGACCTCAAGATCGTGTGAAGGTTGAAGGTGTGAAACCTAGTCGAGACTTTTGTATTTAAGTCTGCCTAATGCCTTGAAGGTTTAAATGGTTTAATTGTTGTTCAACTTAAACCCTAATGATACCAAAAGACATTAAGGGTCAAGTGGTTAGTAAATTAAACCATGATGATGATCAATGTGTAATTTACCATAATACCCTTGAAAGGTTCAATTGAGTGAAACCTTGTTCTAATCAAACCCTAATCACTCAATAGTGGTGATTTCGTCTATGTTAATCAAAGTGGACTTAACCCAACCTGATCTAGATTGGTGTTATCACCATCTACAAGTATGAGGAGAGAGAAAGTATCTTAAGAAAGAGAAAGTACCCTTTTATGATGGAAATTCAAGTAAAGTACCTTCAATACACATGAATGTGCATGATTAGGGTATGATCCACCTATGTGAGATCATGGAACCCTAATTATGATAAATGATGAATCTTAAACTAATCTGAGAGCATCAATGATGATGTTCCTCATACATGATGATGTTATGAGTTCAATTCACCATAATGTGAATAGTAAACCCTCATTCAAGGATGATGACATGCAATATGAGTAGCAAACTCTAATTGATGAGAATCAGAGAACTTAGCTCTTATGACAAGAGTGGAAAGTATATTCTTGTTTTGAATTACCTTTATCAGTTGAATTAACCATGCAGGTTCTGATATGAAGGTGATCATATCCAGGTATGAATGATGATACTATATTCATTGAAAGCATGTTGTTAGCTTTATGAATAGTAAAATATCTTGATGCCTTGTCAGTGGCATCCTATGTTTTAATGGGCTGTAAGAGCCATGAATACCATCAAGGTCATGCTTTAGAGATGACTTGTGATGAGTAAACTGAGAAATGATGATTGATGTGAGTTAGGTTTGTTACATTTAGTATTCTACTTTCATAGTTGTTATGCTACTATTATTGTTTGAAGAACAATGTATGATGTAAAAGAATACTGAATGTACCTAACTAATCAAGTGAAATGTAGAGCCCTGATCATAGATCCATCATTGTCAGAGATCAAATGATGGTGAAATAGGTTTTCCTATGGGAACTCCTGGATCACATACCGTTGACTATGTGGGGTATATGGATATGTAGAACCTTACATCCTAGTGCAGGAATTTGATGTAGATGTATAATCCATCAATCCTTCACTACAAAACTCATACCGTATCAATGGATGGTAAACATGAAACCTCCTGATGATGAGGAAAACATAGATATCCATATCAGTGAAGATAAACATGAAATCTCCTGATGACGAAGAGAGTACAGAACGCCACTGTAACTCTAAAATAGCGAAGGACCAGATTACCCTGGTGAGCTTTAATAGTAGAGACACGAGATGTCCTACAAGTGATCCTCTTACTAACTGAGGAAGGTGAAGGTCATGAGAATCCGGCTCTTTCGATGACCTGGTATGATACTGAGGCACTTAGCAGTGATTGGTTGGAGTATGAGTGGTAAACCTCATCTCCACATGGCATAAAATTAATGTTTGAAAAACATACTCTACAGTGTAGTATACCTGTTAGAGATAACTACGAGTTAGTTGATTGATGTTACACTGTATAGTGCATATGTTCTTCATGCTTGATAAATGTTGAACTCTTGTTTACAACTGCATCTGCTATTGAATACTTTGTAAGCTTTTACTGCTTAAGTTATTCTTTGATGTTATAATAAAGCTTCTGGCGGAGGGTTATAACTCTTGCTGGGACAATTATGTATAATTGTCTCACCCCGTAGACTTCAACTTTTTAGGTGGACGTCGAGGACGGAGGAACAGGTCTACAGGTGACCAGTCCCAGCAGCAGTAGCACCAGGAGCAGCAGTAAATCTCAGGTGGAGATTTAGCCTGCCATGTGGTGTAGTTAGAGTCAGTCCTATGTGTCCTCTGTACTCTCAGGTCTTGGAGTCTTTTGGTTATGAGTTCTTGAGATTTTGTATCTTGTTGTATATAATTACTCAAGAAGTAATTATCATGAGATGTAAACAATTTATCTCCTTTTATGAATGAAGCTTTATGGATTCAAGCTCTTGTCTCGAAAAGTTTTAATTTTCCGTGATTTTTGTCTTCCACTGTTAATCGATTTGCTTCCGCTAAGTTTAAATCGTGTTTATATCGTGGTTTGGAGATCAGAGCCCACAAATAATGGTATCAGAGCTCTAGGTCCATTGAGTCTACAGATGCATAGGACTTAGGATGTCGAGTCTATCCTTAGTATCTCTTCCTTATCTAATAGAATCTTCTGCTCCTCAGGAGAAGAAGATACATAAGAATGGCAGAGCCACATGATGAGTACGTGGCAGAGAGTAGTGCTAGTGCACCTCGAGGCAGTGCAAGGGTTCCAGAAATAGAACAGCCTGCACCTGAGCCACCCCAGTTTGACCCAGCTGATATGGGTAACCCAGCAGTTCAGACGATGTTTGGGCAGTTTATGACTGCCATGACACACATCACTGACAGGATGCCCATGCCTGCACCTAGGGCACCTGCCCATCCCGAAGGACAAGGTATCGGTAAGACGTTCGAGTGACTTCGTCGTGTCAGAGCTACCGAGTACTTTGGGACTGCTGACCCCACAGATGCTGATCTGTGGTTAACAGAGTTGGAGAAGGCTTTCAGGATTCTTATTATCCCGGAGGCTGAGAAGGTTAGACATGTTGTCTATCTTCTCAAAGGCAGTGTTGGTCACTGGTGGAACATGGAAGAGCAGAAGAGACCTGGAATAGAGTTCTCGTGGGAAGAGTTTCGTCGGGAATTTATCAATATATATTTTCCAAAGTCCTTCCTAGATGAGAAGATCTCTCAGTTTGAGAGATTGAGGCAGGGCATGATGAACATTAGCGAGTGTGAAGCTAAGTTCATGGAATTGCTGCGGTTCTGTCCGCACATGGCTGCCACAGATTAGGAAAGAATCAGGAGATTCGAGAAGGGTTTGAATGCTGATATGTCAACCCCTGTGTCTGCCTTAGAAAACCGAGAGAGATTCTCTACCTTCGTTGAGTCAGTCCGAAGGATAGAGAGATCTGTGGTTGAGAAGAGGCAAACCCAGAAAAGATATCCACAGTTCTAGGGTTCTTCATCTAGGGATTTCAAGAAAACTAGATTCTCTGCACCTAACCCTCCACCACCCAGATCGAGTTCTCAAACTCAATGGTCACCAAGCAGAGGTAGAGGACAGAGTCAACCGCTTCAAGGGACTCACAGTTCTGCATCGATGTCAGTTACTGGACCACCACGACCACAACAACAGGAGAGGAGATGCTACAACTGTGTTAAGGTGGGACACTTGATGAAGGATTGCCGTTTTAGGTCTCTCAGTGTGACATAGCCTCCGAGACAGAATCAACAAGGATCTCAAAGAATGCAATCTCAAGGAGCAGCTCGAGGACGTGGACAAGCGTCTCAAGCTGGATCATCAGCACCACCTCAACACCAGGCGACAGCGAGGTTCTATGCTATGAACCCACCATATGCAGTGGTCAATCCACGGGTAGTGGCAGGTCAGATGGAACTTTTATATCCTGATATGTCTACATCTTGTGTTGTATCTGTTCTGATTTACCCGGGTGCTACGCACTCTTTCATCACTCATAGAGTGATTCGTAACTGCAATGTGACTGTTAGTCATAGGGCAGATAGTTAGTTGTTGGAGACTCCGTTGAGTGGGTCTGCCGTTTTGCAGGAGGTATTCTCTCCTTGCATCCTCTTCTTTTCTGACCATCGCATTCAAGTGGATCTTATACTGCTTGGTATGCAAGGATTTGATATAATCCTCGGAATGGATACCTTAGAAAGGTATAGAGTTGTCTTGGATTGTGAGTCCAAGTTGGCTGTGTTTGCTGATGAAAGCAACACATGGATCTTTCAAGGTGAAAGAAAGATTCTGCCCACCTATCTTGTGTCAGCTATGGTTGCTGATAAGCTGTTGAGGCAAGGATGTTATGCATTCTTGGCCCATGTGGTAGATGTTACCAAGGAATGTTCCAATCCTACCGAAGTTCCCATAGTCTGGGAATTCGAGGATGTGTTTCCTGAAGAACTTCCTGGTATATCACCACCTCAGGAGATTGATTTTGAGATCAATTTGGTCCCAGATACGAAACCCATAGCCCAGACTCCGTATAGGATGGCGCCTGCCGAGATGGCAGAACTCAAGAAACAGCTTCAAGAGTTACTTGAGAAGGGTTTTATCTGACCGAGCACTTCACCTTGGGGTGCTCCTGTCTTGTTTGTTGAAAAGAAAGATGGGTCAATGCGGTTGTGCATTGACTATAGACAACTCAATAAAGTAACAATAAAGAACAAGTACCCTCTGCCGAGGATTGATGATCTCTTTGACCAGTTGCGTGGTGCAACAGTCTTTTCAAAGATAGACTTGAGGTCTAGATATCATCAACTTCGTATTAAGGATAATGACATATCCAAGTCTGCCTTTAGGACAAGGTATGGTCACTATGAGTTCACGGTTATGTCGTTTGGACTAACCAATGCACCAGCTGCATTTATGGAACTCATGAATAGAGTTTTCCGACCTTTCCTTGATCAGTGTGTTGTCGTCTTCATAGATGACATCCTGATCTATAGTAAGAATGCTCAGTAGCATGAGCAGCATCTTCGCCAAGCTTTGACCTTGCTAAGAGAACACAAGCTGTATGCTAAGTTTAGCAAGTGTGAGTTCTGGCTGCCGGAGGTATCTTTTCTAGGACATGTGATATCTGCCTCGGTAATTCGTGTTGACCCTACAAAGGTAGAATCTGTTCTACAGTGGGAACAACTGAAGACACCGATGGAGATTCGAAGTTTCTTGGGGTTAGCTGGCTATTATCGAAGGTTCATTAAGAACTGTAGTTCTATAGCCTTACCCTTGACCAAGTTAACCCGGAAAGATATTCCTTTTTCTTGGAGTGAAAAGTGTCAACAATCTTTCCAGTTGTTGAAGGAGAGGTTGACAAGTGCACCTGTGCTTGTGCTACCTGAGCAAGGAAAAGGATATGTAGTCTTTTGTGATGCCTCCAAGAATGGACTTGGATGTGTGTTGATGCAGGATAAACAAGTGATTTCTTTTGCTTCTCGACATCTTAAGAAACACGAGGAGAATTATCCGACACACGATCTGGAGTTAGCTGCTGTGGTTCATGCCTTGAAGATCTGGAGGCATTATCTCTACGGAGAGACATTCCAGATTTTCACAGACCACAAGAACCTTAAGTATATCTTCTCTCAGCATGAGCTTAACATGAGAAAACATCGCTGGATGGAGTTAATCAAGGACTATGATTGTACAATTGATTACCATCCGGGCAAGGCCAATGTTGTTGCAGATGCCTTGAGTAGGAAATCAGCAACATCAACCATGGATATAGCACAACTAAACTCTTTAGTGTGCTCTAAGAGAGATATGTTTATCTCTTTAAGGCAAGACAATGTACAGTTGAAGGTGTCATTGTTAGCCGGGTTGTTGGTTGAGATGCATATTAAACCTACCCTAAGAGAGCAGATTAAGGAAGCACAATAGGTTGATGCTGAAGTTCAACAGATTAGGTCAGAGTATGGGAATGAGAAGCGAGATGGTTTCCATGACTCGGATGATCACGTAGCATGTTATCATGGGAGGATGATAGTGCCAGATATGGATAACTTGAGGAAGTTAGTCCTGGAAGAAGCTCATTCTTCGATGTATGCTATGCATCCAGGGAGCACCAAGATGTATCGTAATTTAAAGGAACTGTATTGGTGGCCTGGAATGAAGAAGGATGTTGTAGAGTTTGTTCTGAGGTGTCTTGTGTGTCAGCAAGTTAAAGCTGAACACCAGAAGCCTGCAGGAACAATGCAACCTTTACCCATACCACATTGGAAGTGGGACCATGTGACCATGGACTTCGTTGTTGGCCTACCCAGGACAAACAAAGGACATGATTCCATTTGGGTAGTTGTAGATAGGTTGACAAAGACAACGCATTTCTTACCTGTCAAAACAACCTATTCTACTGAGAGGTTATCACATTTGTATGTACAAGAGATAGTGCGTTTGCATGGAGTTCCTGTCACAATAGTTTCTGACAGAGGTCCTCAGTTTACAAGTCATTTTTGGGAACAGTTACACAGAGCCTTAGGCACCAAGCTAAGGTTTAGTACGACCTTTCATCCACAGACTGATGGACAGTCGGAAAGAACTATACAAACCTTAGAAGACCTGTTGAGAGCATGTGTTCTCCAGTTTACCGGAAGTTGGGATCAACACCTAAGCTTGATAGAGTTTGCCTATAACAATAGCTATCAACATAGTATTGATATGGCACCTTATGAAGCCTTGTATGGTAGACGTTGTAGATCACCTTTGTGTTGGTTTGAGACTGGTGAGCATCAGTTGTTAGGTCTTGATCTTGTGCAGCAGACCACAGAGAAGATCAAAGTAATACAACAATAGATTAAGACTGCACAGGATAGGCAGAAATCTTATGCTGACAAACGTCGTAGACCCTTAGAATTCCAGGTTGGAGACAGAGTGTATCTCAAGGTCTTGCCTTGGAAAGGAGTCCTTCGTTTTGGAAGGAAAGGGAAGTTAGCTCCTAGATTTATGGGGCCTTATCCAATCATTGAACAGATTGGACAAGTAGCCTATAAACTAGAGCTGCCACCAGAGTTACAGAGGTTACATCCTGTGTTTCACATTTCTATGCTAAAGAAATGTCACCCCGATACTAAGTCAATTCTACAACCTATGGAGGTAGAATTGAATGATGATATATCTTACGAGGAAGGACCAGTGTCAATCCTTGATAACAGAATTAAAAAGTTAAAGAAGAAAGATATAAGCCTTGTGAAAGTTCTCTGGAACCACCGTGGTATTGAAGAAGCCACTTGGGAACTAGAGGATGAGATGAGAAGGAAGTATCCTGCGCTTTTCTCTTAATATGTTTTATCGATTTCGGGGATGAAATCCTTGTAAGGGGTGGATAATTTGTAACATCCCTGACCTGGGTTATGAGTTAACCCTAGGTGTTTTGCCTAATTATGTAATTAAGATACTGGTGATTATCTTTTTGCATGTAATTAAGTTCTTGAGGAACATACTTTTCCTTTTTTGTTCCTTTTAAACAATGTTGAATTGATTGTTTTATAATACAGGGACCTATGTGCAATTTACCCAGTTAGAAGGGTTAACTTGCAATTTTCACATGTTGAGATGTTCCTCTGATGTTGAGACATCATAAGAATGATTATGGTAAAGTTTGAGGGATTTCCCAAGCTTGAGCACCAAGTTACAGCTGTGGAAGCAATCCCTGTGCTTGAAACCCTAAATTGGAGTAAATTGCAATTTACCCAATTTGAGGGGTGCAACTTGTAAAATAAACCATCTAAAATATCTTGTAAGACTCTTGTCATCATTTAGAGAAGAAATGATGAATAAGTCACTTCAATTGAATAATCATATAATGAAAAACACCTTTATGATTGAATAATCAAGGTGTAAGTACTATGGCCTTTTATGTGTGTGCTTTAGTAATAGGTTAATCTTCTTTGCCTTCATTTCTTGACCTTAGAAGAAGGTTGTCCTTAGAAATAAGAAGAAGGGACGAGCAAAGAAGAAAGGAGGGACTTAGTTGAAAGTGAGGAAAACCTATGTGTCTATGTTGAAATTCCACCCCAAGTATATAAGCCCTTTTCCTCACTTAGCAAAGGAATGTTTCTTTTGTTTCCTTCATTGTTCCCCCTTGCTCAACCGACTAAGGAGAGCTCTGGAGCTCAGGAGGACGACCAGGGGAGTGCAAGGTAGGTTTGGATCCTTCCTTTTTCTTAAATTCTTGGATGAAACTCAAATTCAAGGTCAAATTCATGGCTAGCTCACTTAGCTCTATCTTTCTAGCCATCTCTTCTCAACTTTCCTTGGAGGATTCACCTTGGCCGACCTGTGGAGCTTCTAGGACGCCATTAAAGTCTTGGAGCTCGAAAGCTTGGAGCTCAAGGAGCAAGCTTTAGGCGGGTTTTATAACTCTAAACCTATGCTTTGTTATATACATCTTTTCTATGCTTTTAGTTGCTAGTTCTTCTTCTTCCCTATCTTCCCTTTCTTCCTTGCAAGCAAATCCGTGAGGAACTGTTGCTGTTCTTGAGGAAGAAGATGAGGGCGTTATTTCCTATGCTTATCCACAGTTTTCCACTTTGCCATACGACCTCAACCAAGTGCCCATACGGTTTGCAAAAACGTTTGATGGGAAAACGGTTTCAAGGTCGTATGAAGGCATACGGTCTCAAGACCGTATGGCTGCGTTGACCAAGCATGGAACGTATGGGAATCCTGTTCATAATTATGAAGGTTAATCACCCACAACATTTGAGAGGTTAACTCCAAAGGAATCGTGAGATATAGGCAAAACAATTAGCAAATTCAATTGAATTTAGTCCTGATTTTCAATCTGCTTAATTTGCCCTTTTTCGGAAAACGGTCTCAAGACCGTATAAGATGGTTTACTAAGCGTTGACCGTATGTGATTACTGTTCATAATGATGTTAGTTAATGACTCACCAAATTTTATGGACTAATTCCAAACGAGTTAAGAGTTGAAGGTTGATTACTAGGGCAAACCCTAATTGAAATCAGTGCTGAAATCACAATGAGCTAATTGGAGATTTTGGGTTGATTAGCCCAAACGGTCTCAAGACCGTTTGGGGAATCATCCAAACGGTCTCAAGACCGTTTGGGGATCACCCAAGACCGTATGGAGGTCTGGGGTCAAGTATAGTTGACCAATTGAAGGTACAAAGATACCAAATTACATTGCAATTAAGTATTGATGTAATAATCAACTCAATAAATCAAACCTTGATGAATTTTCACTAGAGTCCAAAGAATGGATGGGCAAACGGTCTCAAGACCGTTTGGTGACAACCCAAGACCGTTTGGAGGTCTAGGGTTAAAGTAATTTGATCAATTGAGGGCCCAATTACAATGGGTTATTGAAATAATCAAATTGCTGATTTGTGACTTAATTAAGGTTCAACCCCTATCAAATCAATCTAGATTTTGATGAATTCTTGGACAAACGGTCTCAAGACCGTTTGGAGTATATCCAAACGATCCCAAGACCGTTTGGGCCAAGTTTGATCCCAATTGGAGGTCAATTGATGGGTTCAACTTCGATTTGATTCACATTGTTGAGTGTTGATGGTTGAACGTTTATAGACCTTAATTGAACCAACTCCAACCCTAATTGGATATCAATTGAGGGTCAATTGAGGGACCAATTGGTTAAGGCTAACCCTAATTGTCTCAATTGGTAAGTGGTTAGCAATCTTGAGACCAATTGATGGCTTCAACATAGGAAACCCTAATCGAGTTTACCCTTTGAACCACCTTGGAGGTCCATACGATCTTGAGCTTTTGAGGGCATTCGACCTCAAGACCGTATAAGGTCATTCGACCTCAAGACCGTATAAGGTCATTCGGCCTCAAGACCGTATAAGGTCATTCGATCTCAAACCGTATGAGGGCATTCGATCTCAAACCGTATGAGGTCATTCGACCTCAAACCGAATGAGGGCATTCGACCTCAAACCGTATGAGGGCATTCGACCCCAAGATTGAATGAGGGTATACGACCTCAAGATCGAATGAGGGCATACGACCTCAAGATCGTGTGAAGGGTCTATGTAAATTAAGGGTCAAGTGGTTAGTAAATTAAACCCTAATGATACCAAAAGCCATTAAGGGTCAAGTGGTTAGTAAATTAAACCATGATGATGATCAATGTGTAATTTACCATAATACCCTTGAAAGGTTCAATTGAGTGAAACCTTGTTCTAATCAAACCCTAATCACTCAATAGTGGTGATTTAGTCTATGTTAATCAAAGTGGACTTAACCCAACCTGATCTAGATTGGTGTTATCACCATCTACAAGTATGAGGAGAGAGAAAGTATCTTAAGAAAGAGAAAGTACCCTTTTATGATGGAAATTCAAGTAAAGTACCTTCAATACACATGAAAGTGCATGATTAGGGTATGATCCACCTATGTGAGATCATGGAACCCTAATTATGATAAATGATGAATCTTAAACTAATCTGAGAGCATCAATGATGATGTTCCTCATACATGATGATGTTATGAGTTCAATTCACCATAATGTGAATAGTAAACCCTAATTCAAGGGTGATGACATGCAATATGAGTAGCAAACTCTAATTGATGAGAATCAGAGAACTTAGCTCTTATGACAAGAGTGGAAAGTATATTCTTGTTTTGAATTACCTTTATCAGTTGAATTAACCATGCAGGTTTTGATATGAAGGTGATCATATCCAGGTATGAATGATGATACTATATTCATTGAAAGCATGTTGTTAGCTTTATGAATAGTAAAATATCTTGATGCCTTGTCAGTGGCATCCTATGTTTTAATGGGCTGTAAGAGCCATGAATACCATCAAGGTCATGCTTTAGAGATGACTTGTGATGAGTAAACTAAGAAATGATGATTGATGTGAGTTAGGTTTGTTACATTTAGTATTCTACTTTCATAGCTGTTATGCTACTATTATTGTTTGAAGAACAATGTATGATGTAAAAGAATACTGAATGTACCTAACTAATCAAGTGAAATGTAGAGCTCTGATCATAGATCCATCATTGTCAGAGATCAAATGATGGTGAAACAAGTTTTCCTATGGGAACTCCTGGATCACATACTGTTGAGTATGTGGGGTATATGGATGTGTAGAACCTTACATCCTAGTGTCGGAATTTGATGTAGATGTATAATCTGTCAATCCTTCACTACAAAACTCATACCGTATCAATGGATGGTAAACATGAAACCTCCTGATGATGAGGAAAACATAGATATCCATATCAGTGAAGATAAACATGAAATCTCCTGATGACGAAGAGAGTACAAAACGCCACTGTAACTCTAAAATAGCGAAGGACCAGATTACCCTGGTGAGCTATAATAGTAGAGACACGAGATGTCCTACAAGTGATCCTCTTACTGACTGAGGAAGGTGAAGGTCATGAGAATCCGGCTCTTTCGATGACCTGGTATGATACCGAGGCACTTAGCAGTGATTGGTTGGAGTATGAGTGGTAAACCTCATCTCCACAGGGCATAAAAGTAATGTTTGAAAAACATACTCTACAGCATAGTATACCTGTTAGAGATAACTACGAGTTAGTTGATTGATGTTACATTGTATAGTGCATATGTTCTTCATGCTTGATAAATGTTGAACTCTTGTTTACAACTGCATCTGCTATTGAATACTTTGTAAGCTTTTACTGCTTAAGTTATTCTTTGATGTTATAATAAAGCTTCTGGCGGAGGGTTATAACTCTTGCTGGGACAATTATGTATAATTGTCTCACCCCGTAAAGTTCAACTTTTTAGGTGGACGTCGAGGACGGAGGAACAGGTCTACAGGTGACCAGTCCCAGCAGCAGTAGCACCAGGAGCAGCAGTAAATCTCAGGTTGAGATTTAGCCTGCCATGTGGTGTAGTTAGAGTCAGTCCTATGTGTCGTTTGTACTCTCAGGTCTTGGAGTCTTTTGGTTATGAGTTCTTGAGATTTTGTATCTTGTTGTATATAATTACTCAAGAAGTAATTATCATGAGATGTAAATAGTTTATCTCCTTTTATGAATGAAGCTTTATGGATTCAAGCTCTTGTCTCGAAAAGTTTTAATTTTCCGTGATTTGTGTCTTCCGTTGTTAATCGATTCGCTTCCGCTAAGTTTAAATCGTGTTTATATCGTGGTTTGGAGATCAGAGCCCACACTTCACTTGTATGTTTAGCTATCGTCTTGTGATGTTTGATCTCCAGTATCTCGAGAGAGTAATATCGCTTCTATCTGTGATGTAGAGCAGCATGAATGCACGAGAGTGTTAGATTGTTGGTGATTTAAACCGTATGTTTTGTCGTAGGGCTTTTGAGTTGTCTTCTCGAGAGAGATATTTCTTTTAAGTCTGATTCTTTCCTCATCTCGAGAGAAAGTGGAATTAGGTTTTGCATGGTTGCTCGTAGTTTTGATATGTGCATGCAGGGAAGAGGGATAATATGTTGGTTAAGGGAACGGTTTAGTTTATTCTTGTTGTAGTTTGTTTTCTTTTCATTTCTTTTCTTTGACCCTTTTTGACTTTAGTTTGTCATTCCTTGGGGAACACCTTTTAATCCTCTTCTCTTTCTATCGGAGTATATAAGTGTTGATTCTACGTTCTTGGCACTACCAACCTCATCCCTGTGTTCGACCGCGATCGCTACATCAGACCCCATTATCGTTGTGAGGGCCTGAGAGTCGGGTTATCTCTTTAAAAGTCTGACTACTTTAAATCCGCTCTTTTGGACATGTGATTTAGGCTGGTCAGAAAGCCAAGTTGGCTCCCAGGTATATGTGGACATATCCAGTAATAGCACGTGTTGGCAAGGTAGCTTACAAGTTAGAACTACCTCCAGAGTGGCACATGTTACATCTGATGTTCCATGTCATTATGCTGAAGAAAAGTCACCCCGTCACAGAGACAGTAATACATCCAGGTGAGGTTGATCTTGATGAAGATGTGACCTACGAGGAAGATCTGGTGTTGATCCTCAACAGAAGAGTGAAGAAGCTGAAGAGGAAGGACCTGGTTCTTGTGAAGGTTCTTTGGCATCATCGTGGCATTGAGGAAGCCACGTTGGAGCTTGAGGAAGAGATGAGGAGGAAGTATCCATCGCTTTTCATTTCAGATTTTAGGGGGAAAATCCTTTTGTAGGGTTTTATGGCTTGTAAGGACCCTGACCTCCATTTTGGGCTTACCCTATTTTTTTTGTCTAAACCCTGTTCTTAGATGCCTGCCTAATTACCTGAGTTGTGATTAGGGTTCTGTTTGTGCTTCGTTTGGAGGCTGAGGTGAAGCTTGCAATTTACCCATGTTTTAGGGTTTGTGTGCAAGTTTGTCACCTTGAGAGATACGTTTCTCTCTCCTTGCATAATCTAGGTTTGAGAGGATGGGTTGCGCGCCTTTCTTGGTTTGTTTTGAGCCTTGCTTGAGCTTGTTGAAACATAGGCTTGTTGTTGGGCTTTCTTGGGCCTTGTTTGAGCTTGGTGCCACCATCTTGCTTGGTGTGTCGGCCAAAGGGTGTGTCGGCCAAGAGGTGTGTCGGGCAGTGGTGTATCGACCATTGCACCATGTTGGGTGATACACACCCTCTTGACCTAGCCTCGTTTGTGTCACCATTCTTTGGACAAGTGGTCGTTGCTTTGCTAGTTGGTGGCAAGTCATGAACATGTGGCTTGGGATGCTAGCAAGGTGGCACCATTTTGACAAGTGGTGCTTTGGGCGAGCAGATGTGGACGAATCCCCTAGTGGATGCCCACTTAACTTCCTTGCATATATACCCCCCTTATTTCCTAGCTTGGGATCCCTTTAGCTCCTTAGTTGCTTCCCTTCTTTCTTAGTGTCTGATATCTCCCCCTTGGTAGAGCTTGGTGACCGATCTCCTTGGTGGAGTCTTCTTCTTCCTCTAGTGGTGGACAAAACCCTAGATGTGCCTCGCTCATCCTCTTGTGGTGAGTATCTCTCTCCCTATCCTTGGCACCATCTTCTTCTTCTGCCTTTCTTTTTGGCCATGGTGGTTATGGAGTTCCCTTCTATCCTAGTGTTGGCCGAAGTTGGTGCCTTGGAGCTTGATGCTTAGAGATTTGGAGCTTGAGGAGTGTGCTTAAGGCGGGTTACATAACTCCTAACCTTACTATACTACTTCTTAATCATGTTGCTTTTCTATATGTTTTGGCCATGTCATCTTCTAGCTATGTTTCTTGCTTTAATGGTTATAAGGTTGCCTTATATGTACTCTAGATCTTGTTGAGACCGTTGCCTTGGGTTGGCTGAACCATTGGATGTGGAGTTCTTTGGGCAAAAGCCCTCTCTCACTTAGTTGTTGAGAGGTGAGCCTAGGGTTTCCTAACTCCATGGTGAGTGGAGTTTTGGGTTGGATGGTTGATATAATGATGGACCTCCTTGTTGGCCAATAGGTGATGGAAGTTGTGCAAAACCCCTCTCTCACTTAGTTGTTGAGAGGTGAGCCAACTCTCCTGGTCTTTTAGGGCTTCGTAGTGGCAGTCTCGAGGTTGAAGATGACCAACCCGTCATGGCCTTTGATCCTTTGCACGATACCCTAAGTAGTTTTTTGACTGATATCCCTCTTCTAGGGTTGAGCCTGGGCAACATGCTAGGTGAACGCCTTGTTAACCTCTTGACTGATATGGTTTCCTACCTGAGATGTGGTTGGGAGATATGCCTAGGCCGATACGGTCTTGGTTGACATCCCTTCTTGAGTGCCTTGGGTGACATGGTTAGGCCATGCCTTTTCGTTTGAGCAACAACCCTCCTTCCTTGAGTTGTGAGGTGAGCTCCAATCCCTTGCCTGACATGGTGCTGCCCGATATGGACTCTTGGTTGATGTAACCCTGGATGGGTGATATAGTGGCTTGTTCCCTTGACCGATATGAGTGTGGTAGGCAGATCGTGTGTTGGGTGTTATGGTTTGTACCTTGTACGACACTCCCCTATTTGTGTTTCCCGACATGGTGCCCTAGTGGCTATGTTACCTGGAGTGACATGCAACTTGGGTGTTAGGGTTTGCTTCCTTGGACGATATGGGAGCTTGTTGGGTG
Source organism: Alisma plantago-aquatica (assembly GCA_963693085.1). Lineage (NCBI taxonomy): Eukaryota > Viridiplantae > Streptophyta > Magnoliopsida > Alismatales > Alismataceae > Alisma > Alisma plantago-aquatica. The sequence continues at coordinate 1,376,124,198 of OY856412.1, read as the reverse complement.
CCATGGTGAGCTTCCCATGATGTCACTTGAAGGGTGGCAGTGGTGTGTCTTGGGCGATGTGGTTTTTGGTGGTTGCCCGACATGGAAAACCCTAACCCTAGTGGATGATATGGGGTCTTGGATGATACAGGTGTAGTGCTTCCCGATACACCCTTGTACATGGCTGCATGATACCCTCTTGTGCATGGTTGCACGATATGTTGGCTTGGTGCCCTAGGGTTTTGGTGGTGACGAATACCGTTTGGGTGAGGAATAGTGTTCTACCTAATATCTCTTTAGTGAGGGTAGGCGACACCTTTGGTGAGGGATGCTCAAGCCTAACTCGATAACCCTAAGTTGGTGAAACTTGTTGTCTTGAATCCTTATCTATGATGATGTGATATGCTGGTCAATTAAGGTTGCTAATAAAGTAAGATGATAAGATCATGGTTGTGTTCATAATAATGGATGTTTCTCCAATTCTATCCACCTTAAATCTTAATGACATGATATTCATAATATGTTCTCTAAAGATCTATATTTCGTGATCAAGTTATCTCTTCCAATATGCATGCTAACCATACAGGTGTATCAATTGAATTCATATCCAGGTAAGATCTATGATGTATATATGTTTTGTGTAACACTTAATATGGATGCTCCTCGTTGATGAGATAACATGTATCACCTATATTATGAGAAAGATCGGGTGACATGATAAAGGATGAGTTCCTGATTGAGATGTTAACCTCTGATGATGACATGAGAGATTTTTATCCCCTGATGATGATTTATAATGATGAAGCTTTGAGGGGAAATGACATTATGTGATGTGGGATTGAGATCCCATGGCAATATGATAATGACAGTAATGGTATGACACAATGTTGTTTATGTTTTATAACCTGATTGCCTCAACAATCCACTTAAAATATACTTATTAATTACAGATGAGCATTTCATGTAGTTTACCCTAGCCATAGATCCATCATCATCAGTAGCTGGTGATGGTGAAACGGGTTCGCCTGCGGGTTAACCCGGAGCGTATATTGTTGAATATGCAGGGTTTCGCCTAGCCGAAAATAGGAGGATTAGAGTACAACTTCAGTTGTAGACTCAGAATGGTTAGAGAATGGTGAATAGGCCCATGACTCAATGTGATAGAGAATGAATGCGTTCATGGCTCAGGAGCATGGTGAATAGGCATGTGGCTCAAGGTATGCTAGCGCCGAGACCTGTACCAAGGCGGGCTAGAGAAAGGGGTAGCATGTGGAGTTGACCCTATGGCTGAGGCCACTTAAGAAAGAGACAGTGGTCCCACTTTGGATATCGTGCACTGACCACAAGGAGGTGAGGTCATGGAGTCTGGATCTTCCATTGACCTTGTATGGCACCGGTTTTGAGCTTCACAACCGAAGGTTGGAATTGAGCAGTACGACTCACTTCCTTAGGACATAATAAATTGTAATTCAGTGTTATAATATATATTACTGAGGGAAAACCATAGAACATTGGTTGAGGCCTTGATTGAATAGTTTCTCTAGTTATATCTTGCAGTTAAATACATGTTCCTCATATCTTATGATAAGTTCTTATATAGTTTATAAGAACTTATCATAAGATATAACTCATATCTTATGCTTTCAAGTTCTATTTTGAGAATTCATGTCATGTTTATGTGAAATCAATTCAAGTTAATTATTTCAAGTTAATGATGAATCATGTAATGAGTTGTATTATTTTGTCCTCATCATGTTAATATTGAGCCCTTAGGCCTTATGAGTTTAAATGGAACATAGAGGCATTATGTGCAAATCATGAGTTCAAATGGAACATCATGGCAATTATGTGTAATTCATGAGCTCAATTTGTGCATTACCAATGGCACTCAGGTGCAAATCATGAGTTCAAATGGAACATAATGGAGCTTATGTGCAAATCTGAGGTCAATTGCAGCATCATTAATGACACTCAGGTGCAAATCATCAATTCAAGTGGAACATTAGTTGAGCCTACGGGCCTTATGAGCATAGTTGGTGCATAAGAGTAGAGTACACTATAATCAACCACCAAGATCATATTATGAGAATCCAAATTTACTATTCAGTTAATTTTCATGTTTTCCTTATTTCTAAGTTATTATGTTATTATAACAATAATCAATGTCTCTTACTCTAACATATTTTCCATTTTAAATGCATGAATGACGGTGCGATGCCAACAGGTATCGAGAAACTTCAAGGATAGAGTCATATGAAGATCAAACCAAATAATAGCTCAAGACTTTCACAAGGTTTTCTTGGTAGCATGTGATCTATTGGACGATCCAATCCTTTTGATTAGAGTTTTCTTCATGTTCAAAATCATGTTTAGATGTTGGATGATATATTGAAGAGCTCAATTGTACTAGATTTAATTTAAACAATGTAAGAAACAATAATAATATTAATGTGTGATGATTTTTTACTTTATTTTCAATGTTTATTATTCTCGTGACATCCCTTTTGAGATAAAGTCCCCTGTGCCATGCATGGAAAACATGGCAGTTGCTTCCGCAGATGCATGCATGCTTAAAGGGGGTGTTACACACTTCCTTTAAAGATCGGAGGACACAAAATTCAATAAGGGATTCGTGGATCTTCGTTCTAGTGTATGCTTGATTCCATTCACATTATGGAATAAACTTGACTTGGGAGAATGAAATTTTACCACTATGGCTATTTATCATGAATTATTCATTGAATATCCATGAGGAGTTATTGAAGAAGTCCTAGTGCAAGTAGGGCATTTTTAAATTCATTGTGACTTTGTCTCCCTTCATGTGAATGAAGATCTTGCACATCCTATTCTATTTTGGATACCATTCTTGCATAGTGGTAAGTTAGGGAAGGGACGATAACATTAGAGTTGGATATGAAACTATATAATTCTCTATTTTTTATTCAATGAAGGCACCAATCACTAAATAGTATATCTAATGAATTGATAATCTTGAGATGCTGCTTGATTATGAGAAAAATCTTCCCAAATCAGATTTTGAGGACACTGAAGAGGAGAATGATGATACCAAATAGAACATTGATGATTTCCATGAGACTATTTCTTCATACACTTCTAGTTCACCTTCTAAACAAACATCACAAAAGAAGAGTCAAACAACACTAGAACACCATATAAAAAGGTAGAATTGAAGTCACTTCCATTGGGATTTAGGTATGCATTTCTAGACCAATACTCTAGTTCTCCTTCCATTATTAACTGCAATTTAACTGATGAATAAAAAAAATTTAAAAAAAACTTTGCCTTTACAAATATGTAGTTGAATGTTATGTGGATCATTTAAAAGGAATCAACCCCTCTATATGTATGCATCATGTATCTCTAGAGCATGATGCTAAAGCATGTGTTGAATCTCCACGAATATGGAACCAAAACACAATGCAAGTGGTAAAGGACGAAATCTTAAAGTTAAGAGATGCAAGTATTATTTATTCAATTAGTGAAAATCCATTTGTAAATGCAATTGTGTAGTAGCCAAGAAAGGAGGAACAATTATAATAAAATTGAGGACAAAATGATGAATTGATCCAAACACATGTAGTAACTAGAACTCACATGTGTATTGACTATAGGAGATTGAACAAATGCACTAGGAAAGATCATTTCCCCTTTCCATTCATCGAACTTATGGTTAAAAGAATTACCAATCATGAGTATTTTTATTATTTTGATTGGTATCAAGGTTTCTTCAGAATCCCAATCTACCCACATATCCAAAAAAAACCACATCCACATGTATGCATACATAATAATGCCATTTGTACTATGTAATGCACCTGATACATTCCAAAGGTGTATGATAGTCATATTCTTTGATTTCCTTGAGAATGTTATGAAAATATTTTTAGTATATTCTGGTGTTTATGCTAACTCTTTTGATGATTTATTAACAAATCTCCCAAAAGTTTAGCACGGATGTAAATAGGTCAATTTTATCTTACAATTTGGAAAAGGGCCATTTCATGATACAATTTGGAATTGATTAGGCCATGTGGTTTCAAAAAAGGTATTGAAGAGGATATAGAAAACATTGAGTCAATTGAAAAGATGACTACACTAACTACATTGAAGAAGTCTAAGGTTTTCTTGAACATGCAGGTTTCTATAGGATATTTGTACTAGATTTTTCAAAGATTACAAAACAATTGTGTTCCATTCTAGAAAAGATTTGGAAATAATTTCAATGAAAATTTCAAATTTGATTTTCAAAAGATCAAGGAGGTTGTCATCTCTACACCTATCATTCAACCACCTAACTGGTGTTGTCAATTTGAAACAATGTGTGATTCTAGTGATTTTGTAGTGGGGGCATGTTATGATATATAAAAGACAACAAACTTCATGAAATCCACTACATGAGAAAGGCAATGAGGAGGTACATATAAATATTTCAACTACATAATAAGAGATGTTAGCAATAGTGTATGCATTTCACAAATTTCAACAATAATTGGTGGGATCCAAATTTGTTGTTTACACAGATAATGTTGTAATCATATATCTCAATAAAATAAGGATGCCAAACCGTGTCTTATTCTTTGGATATTGCTACTCCAAGATTTCATTTTGGAGATCAAAGATAAAAAAGGAATAGAAGACAATGTTTTTGACGACCTCTCTTGCCTCAACACTTCTACAATTGATAACATTCCTATTGATGATTATTTTCTAAAAGGAAAGATTATCCTATGAACTCACATCTGATTCTTTGGTTTGCACCACAAAATGGCTTCCTCTAGACTTTACTCATTAGCAACATAAGAAGTTTCTTCATTGTGTGATGTTTTATTATTGGGATGACCCTCTCATTTAGACAAGGCACCTATGGGATAATCCAAAGATGTATCCAAAATGAGGAGACTCCAAGTGTGATTTCAAAATGTCACTCCTCTCCTTGTAGAAGACATTTTGGAGGTGAGAAAATAACATCTAACATTCTAGTTGTGGTCGACTATGTGTTGAAGTAAGTTCAGGAAATCCCCAAAGTCTCCAACCATTCCAAATTGGTATTCAAGTGGTTCAAGGGGATTATTTTCACAAATATGAAATCCCATGCATTGTGATATATGCTGGTATATATGATTTACTATAGCACAAATTTGAATATTTGTTAACAAAATATGAAATACATCACCAAGTAGATACGCCATACCACCCATAAATAAGAGGGAAAGTGGAGGTTTCCAACAAAGAAATCAAATCTATCCATGAAAAGATTGTCAGTCTCTGAAAGACAAATTGAGGACTGAAGTCGAAAGAAGCCTTGCCGGATTACATTATTGCATTTAAAACACCTCTCTACACCATTGCTTTTATATTGATCTAAGAGATGTCATGTCACCTTTTGGTAGAATGGTATACAAAGTGTTGTTAGCAATCAAGATTCTCTAACTTAGACATCTCGGTAAAGAAAAAAAAGATTCCTCCAGCTTCAAGTATTAGAAGAATTCATATTGTCTGCATATGAAAATTTGCACATCTACAAAGAACAAATGAACATGTAGCATGATGGTCACTCAAATTGAAAAGATATTTAGGATGGTGATCAAGTGTTACCACAAAATTCATAGCTTCAACACATTCATAGCAAGTCTAAGTCATGTCTATATGGATCATACTTAGTTAAACACATCTATACCCTATCATACTTCATTCTGTGGGAAGAGAAAAAGGGATATATAGTTTGTGGTGAAGGGCCATATATTGATGCTTTATTATGCCAGGGATGGTTACAAGGTAAGAGAAGTTAGACCGATTCCCCCTCATATATCTAAGATTAACATGAATTTTCAATAATCATGCTAACGATGTTAAACAAGGTGCTTGTAAAGAGGCAACCCGATAACTATTGTATCATTATTTTTGAATATAATTTCATTTCATATCATTTAGCATCGAGTCAATGCTTTTTTGTTCCCTTCTATATCACTCCTAAGATCTAATATTGATTTCATTGAATTGCAAGTGCAAGATGCAACTTTCAAGCTATAGTGAACACTCTAAGGCTTCAATTGGTTCGGTGCAAGTCATAAGTTTTGTGGAACTCATTTTCTAGAAACTCTAGTTTCGTTTCTGGAACGTAAGTTCCACTCACTTCCATGTGATTGGTTTGTTGTTAATGTAATGGAAATCAATTCAAAGATTGTTAGTTTTACTATGTGATATATAAAAAATAAGGACGACAAAGAAATAAAAAAGGCATATCTTTGACTACTAATTAATATATTTTCAACATAATAATCTCAGCAAGCGGTCATAATGCGAATGTTGCTCCCTTAAAAATAGAGGATGAAAAAAATAAAAAAGAATCATATTTGTGACTACTAATTAATATATTTTTAACATAATTATCTCAACAAGCGGTCATGGTGCGGATGTTGCTCCTTTAAAAATATTTTAATATGGTGTGTTTTGGTTCAAATTACATTATAATACTTTTATTTCACTTTGTATGTATACACTATTGTAAAGATATGTACATTTTATACATATGTAAATATAAGTTTTGGTTTAACATTATTTAACAATTTGTACAACATTAATTTTTACTATATTATTCACATACGATTATAGTTTATTATCATTTTCACATCATATTATTTAAACATGAATATAAAAAATGATAGATAAATCATTTTTTGTCACATGGTGCGGTCTGATTATTTTTCATAGTATTTTTAAATTTTTTATTTTGTGGACACATTGATAATGGTAGTTGTAGTAAAATATTTTATATGGTGTCGCTTATAGTGTACAATGTTTTGTCATATTATTTTATCATTTTGACAATAAACCATATCGACACACTAACATTCCTAGTCACAAATATTTTACATGTGTCATTTATGAAGAATGAAAAATATAATTATATAGGAAATGTTGTCATTTGTTTTGGAACTCATTTTCCACCCTTTTTAAGAGGGAACTCTGGAACTCTATTTTGTATGTAACTTTGTAACTCACCGAAAGTCACAAAACTCGACTTCCAGCTCTTACTTTAAACCAATCATGAAAAATTGCTTTAGAAACTCCAGTTAATAAGTTTTCCAGACCAGTTACAACAAACCAATAGGAGCCTAAAGAACCCAATCACTCAATTACTTCTTCCATCCAATCGAGTGGAACCTCAGATTTTCCTACATGGGAATGTTTCATTAAGTCGATTGACTGGGTCACCCATTTTCCCGAGTCACATGTAGCCATGTAGAAATACAATAAACCACTTAGTCAAATAGAGCCACCAGTCACCTAGTTAGAAAGGGAGAAATTTGAGTTTTTTAGTAGCTTTCACCCTCACCATGATTCAATCAAATGATTTAGCCAACCAGTCAATTGGAGTGTGGGAGTAATTCTTCACCAAGTCAATCATCCAACTCATTCACCCAGTTGGCCAATTGGTATCAAGGCAATAATCATAGTAACTTCAAATGGAGATGATTCAATCAATTGTCAAACCAGTCAAGTGATTGACCTGGGGGGATCCAATGTTTTTTCAATACATTCGGTCGAACCGTTTGCACCAATAAATCGATTGACTTAGGTACAAAGAAAAAATATTCTACTTAGGGAAAATGGTTGACAATGTGCATTTCCTCATTCTTCCCAAATGCCTGTAATCGAGCATCGAGTATCCACCAGTGACAACCATGACTCCCACTCGTCTGAGTGTTGATGCCATCAAACCATTTTTACCCAAATTATAACTCCAAACGGCTAGAAATTTAATAGTAATAAGACATAGGCATTCGTCCCTAGCATGGTTTTATACAAGCAAAGGTCTTAGTGCAAAAACATTGCATACTTGAAAAAATAAGAAGATAAAGTAACAAACATAATCTCAACATTTAACATGTTTATTAATGACAAATTTCTTTGTTTCATTATTTCAATTACTAATCGAAAGTACATTTATACAAGTCTACTCATGTACACTAGCAAGGTCTTACAACAAGTACACCTAAACACATCTCACCAAGCCATCAACTCCCTAGCCATCATTGAACCTAAAATAGATGTGAAACAAGTGGGTCAACACCTGAGGTGTCGAGTACATGTCATAAAGATAGATATGTATTAGCTTTGAATAATTAGAAAAAGGCTTCTAGAATAAACAAATAAGAGTAAAGAAGTCAAAATAGAAAAATGAGAGATCATATTTTTTGTCATTTTTCTCCAATTATACCAACAATATCATGTATCATAAGGCCTTTGACAAAATTCCCATTAGAATGGTATGTAAGGGTGCTCAATATCAGTTAACTCTTTTTCGACACAACCCTCTCTACATTGACAACTCAAGTAGGGTGTGCAACCTTGTGTCCTTACCATAAGAGTGTAGGTAGGTGCATGAGATTTGTATAATGGAGTTCCAAATTATGTGTTACAATTATAAAAGCAACAAGACAAAAAATTGATGTAGAGTATTACAATAATACAAGGAAATATTTGAGCAAGTAAGCAAGTGGGGGGTCAAAGTAATACAAGGAAATATTTGAGTATTATAGGACAACATGTGTATACCTTAGACATTTAAGTCACAAAATATTCAAAGGTTACTGATTTTAGATATCTAATATTCTTTGAAGAACCAAGTGGGGAGTCAAAGTTGTCATTTGTATCAAGGTATAAACATTCATCATCACAAGGTGCCCCATAAATGAATAGAAAGTGATATGGGACAAGTCAAGAGTGGAAGAGAAAGATGACATGATATTGTGTCATGAAGAGGTACATGACATTGATTTTGAGGTTAGACTAAAATTAGGCATCATTAAGAGGTGTAATTAGCAATTTAGGGCATGGTACATCGTCAAAGTGTCAACACTAGTCATATATGTGCATAAATATGAATCAAGTGCAAGAATGGTGTTTTGGACCCTCATTTAGTTCAAAAGTATAGAAGATGTACTAATTTTGTGATTAGGAATGTAATTTTCCCCTCTTGGTTTAATATTCATCAATATAATACATTAAATGTTGTCAGCATAGTCAAATACCACAATTTAAGTAAAATGAGGAGATTAGAAGTAGTTTTAGGGTCTGCAAGCATGTCCAATGGGTATATCTTGTTGATCTATTAAAGTTCATTTATATGTTTTCTATATTTGGGAAAGGGAGGGGGTTATCATTTTTTGAAAATCTACATGTTATGGAATAAGGGAAAGGGTGTTGCATCATTTTGATCTCGTGATTTTCATCAAGGGACTATGATGGTCTACAACGATCCATCATCCTGCCCATACAACACCACAAGTTTCTATTCACAACCTACAAGACTGGGGAGTGAAAGCCTGGTGCATGGAGGGGCGAAGAATGAGAAAGAAAGCCTGCTTAAATTGGCAAAGGTGGTTACAAATGAGGATATTGGATGAAACAATGGAGAGGGTAGGTGACAACAAAGCTTCCCCATATGTATCCTATATGGATCTTGAAAATAGAGCCTCAATAATTTGATTAGTGGGTTTGATCTGTTGTTTAGAGCCTTAGTCATTGAATCAGTGGGGCTAATCCATTGGAACATAATCAAGGGTTGAGAGATGCTCCAACAAGGAACGAGTTGATTGGATGGAGTGGGAGCTAGTGGATTGGTGAAATGAAGGGAACCCCAACCTAGTTGGGTTGCACCCAAAAAAGGGCCCAATGTGGGTAAAAAACAAACTAAGTTTAATTAAATAGGAATATTTGTATGGCCATATCTTGGGGTACATTAGTGAGGCAGTTTTTTTGTTGTTGGATTCACAATTGAAAGATCTTCAATGTGAAGTACAATAGTGTGCAACGTGATCACTTTGATGAGTTTCAATTTTACATGCAAGAGTGTGATGTATTAAGATCTTAAAACATAGGTCTACGAGCTAATTATGTCACTAATTCAGACATCAAGCATATAGTGATCAAATTGGGTCATAAACACACTCAAACAATGTAAATGAACTGAGTGAGGTGGGTCGATAATAAAGATATAAAGAGAATAACCATGAGAGAGAAAAGTTAGGTTGTTACATTCTTCCCTCCTCAAAAGGAATTTTGCACTCAAAATTTGTCCAAGATCATTGTTGAAGATCAAAGTTGACATAATTATCGTGTTTAAGCAACCAAGGATAGGTATGAAGGCATCTCCTAATATGGGTTGCACACATAGATTTCCATAAATAAGGGTTTACCCATCTCAATTATATACATATTGCTTGATGTTTTATATATCATGATATCATCTTGGCATTAGGATTCCACATCACATATCCTTTATACATTAGTTCATTATGAAAAACAAACTCAATGTATGTTATCTAAATCTATGTCATTGATTTCTCAAAATTATATTTTCATCGTCATAAATTTTAAGTAACATCATCACTTATACTTGTGTTTCCCCACTAAACTAAATTTCATGCATGGTTTAGATTATCCCCAAGATTCTACTGGTTATCCCTCATTTACGTGCATTGTTTTTATTTTGGGTCTAAAATTAAGCATTGTATTTTTGACTATTCAAGTTAAGATCCCAAGGTATTTTCGTATCAAGCTCATGATTTCAAATATACATCTATTATGCAAGGTGTGATTTCATTAGGTCTGGCTTATGAGAGTGGCTTATCATACATATATCAAATTTTAACTTAAGTGAGTTTATTTCATGTACCAAGCATAATTTAAGAAACAACATTATCATCAACATAGAGGTTTCATAATTGTTTCACTTGTATCTAAATGAGATTCGCAAGCTCGGGTTACTCAAGCTAAAACTTGTCTATTTCCAACAAGACATGCTAACCACAATTATTTACCATACCAAACTTTTATCCAACATTAACAACTAAAAACAACCAATTGATTCTTTCACATAGGATCACTAACCCCAGTACAAGTCTCATAATGGATATCACATATCATATGCACCATCTTTGGGCTTTGGGACATCTCCCTCACCTAGATGACAAACATATATTAAAATGCCTCTTTCTCTAGGTTATATTCTTCCATAGGAAATCTACAATTTAACATTATCAAGGGAACCACACTCTAGGTGAATCAACTCATATAATTAATAATAGTCTAGATAGGGACTCAGTCTCATGTATTCATCATTCATATTATGGACATTTCACATATATTTTAGAGGTTAGGTACTTTGAACATTACCCCGTGTGTAGTTGACTCATTTAAAGAGTTTGTCCTTATTTTATGTCCCATGGTAAAGATCATCCTTTGAAAGGAGGTTGATTCCCATCTCGGTCCCAAACCATATCTCCCACATCATAGCTCAACATGTATTACGTGTGCCAACCCACAAGCTATGTTTATCACATCAACTAAGTCATAAGTACCATACATGGTACTATATTTTGCTATAATTGAATGGTCAAACTCATCTCATATCATCAAACATACTTGAATCCTTCAACATCACATTAAATAATCATCAAGAAAACCTATAACATCATCATCATCAACATCTAGGTTAGATCATCGGGGATATACATACTAAACTATCCATTCTCATGTCTCCAGAAAAATCTAAAGACTACAACTATCATCTAAACACTCTCATCTAGACTAATGTTACATCTCGTTATCTTTGGTTATATGGACACTCACATCCTTTCTATGTGTGGTAACCTTTTTCATATGTACATATATAATAATAGTTGAAATAGGTTTTTTTTCAACATTGAAACATGCTACAAAAACCATAGTACTCCATGACAGCTAGTACCATGACAGCTAGAGAAATAGGAAGAACATGGTGCATAATTGTGTAACTACCTTATGCACATGTCACGAACTTATATCTAGACTTATAATAGGATCACCCTTTTATCACCCTCCTAAACCTGCAACCCATTCTATATGATAGAAGGAGTAGAAAAGAAAGGTTTTAGGGATTACACAAGCCTACACCTAAATCTAGAACATCTAGGTTCTAATTTAGAGGCTAAGTTAACTTATTCCAATAAGTACAACATACTGAGTTTCTATGATTGAGATGTAAAGTTGAGTTTAGTGTGTATTTCATGTGAGAAATGTTTGGTGTAGTTATTAGCCATGCTCTAATACCATCTAACACAGAAGCATTTATTACCTAAATCCTAACTCAAATGACTAGATAGTCAATGGTGGTAGCACCTAGGTATCTATCCTAAGCATGGTCTTATCAAAGAGAAAATGCGGAAGCATAGAATCATATTATACACTACAAAGAAAAATATAAAGGCACCAAAAAATAAAATCAACATTCAATATCTATATTAATAACATAATTCTTTATTACATGATTCCAATTCCAAATTGAGAGTACATTTATACAAGTTTGATCACATACACTAACTAGGATATTACAACAAGTACACCTAGACACATATCACGAATCCATCAACTCCCTACCCATCTTGAACCCAAAAACATATGTGAAACAAGCAGGTCAACACATAAGGTGTTGAGTATAGGGTAGAAAAATACATATGTATAACCTTAGCATTATTTTGAAAAGAGTTGTAAAAGTAAAAAAATGATATAAACAACTTAAGGGTTTAGCCAAATGAGAGCAAGCAATCTGTGTCATTTTACTCCATTATACCAAGAGCATCATGAAATCAAAAGGACTTTATCAACCTCCCATTAGAAGGGCCTGTAAGGGTGATGAATACTAGCTAACCCTTTTTTTGACATGGTCTGCCCTATCTTGACAACTCAAGCATGATATCTAGCCTTGTGTTCTTACCCTAGAAGTGAAGGATGGTTCACAAGGTTTATATAATGGAGTTCTTGATCATCTGTTCAAGTTATAAAAGCTGTGAAACAAAGCATCAATGTAGAATACTAAAATACTACATGGAAATATTTGAGCTAGTAAGTAAGAATACATACATATCAAGTTGCAAGAAAGAAATCCATAGTCATATAATTATTTAAAGCTTGTACATGCTTTAAAGATTCATAACCTAACTTATATTTGATCATCTATCCACAAGTCACACCTGGTTTAGAACAAGATTACATGCATGTATTCAATTGTCATCATTAACCCTAGCTAGCTCCATTTTACACTTTTGGTCACGTTATCTTCCAAGTATTTTAATTTCATATATGATGATATCTTACTAATATAGAATCTATCATGGAGGTGTGGTTCAATTTTTATGTCAATTCTAGGTTCCATCTATTTTATTTGAGCATTTCATGGTTTAAGTCATTTGTGCATACTTTAGGGTTAAAATGTTCAAAATATAGAAATAAGGTCATGATTCATTCAATCAAGTGGTCCAAGCATAAAAAATGATTTATATCAGTAGTATTAGGACATAGTAATCATATATCAAGATCAGGTGGATGTCCCTAAGCCTAGGCATCATTGTTCGGACATTAGTTTCAACATCTCAATCATACATTCACATCCAACATATAATACTTATATAATTAGGGCCCAACATGTTCATTATATGGGACATCCAAATCATGGTGATCGTAAGGGTATATTTATTAATTTATAAGGGAATGGAAAGATATTAAGATCCATATCACAATTGGGACACAAGGAACACAATCATAACATTTTAAAATACATTAGGTTATTATGGATTTATTTTGCGTCACAAGTAAAATAATATAACAAAAGGGGTAGACCTTAAGCATTTATGTCATATTAAAATATTTGTGAATTCAAAGTTCAAATATAGATTGAAGCACCAGGAGTTCAAAGTTATCATTTGAATTAAGGTATAATCATGCATTATCACAAGGTGTCCCACACATGAGCTATATGGGTCAAGGCAAGAGGAAAAGGGTATTATGAGTTGATTGTGGCATGGAGAAGTATATGACAATAGTTTCAAGGTTAGAACAACATTAGGCATCATTAATAGGAAAGATTAGCAATTTAGGGTAAGATACATCATAAAGTCTCAACACTAGTCATATGCGTACATAAATATGAAGCAACTGAAAGAATAGTTCTTTGGGTCATCATTTGGCTTAAAATTATATAATAGGTATTAATTTGATGATTGGGGGTGTAAAGGTCCTCTCTTAGTTCAAGATTCATCATAATAATACATTAAATGTGGTCAACATAGTCAAAGATCACATTTTAAGAAAAAAATGGAGATTAGAAGTAGTTTTAGGGTCTACAAGTCTGTCTAATGGATAATTCTTGTCGAGTTAATAAATTTGATATATAGGTTTGCTATATTTTCACAAGGGAGGGGAGTTATAATTTTCTAAAAATCCACATTAGAAAGTATAGGGGAGAGAGTTGGATCATTACATCATTATTGACCTAATGATTTTTTCCATTGATCAAGGGACCAAGATGCTCAGTCACAATCCAGCGACTCACCCTTCCTGCACTTGTGGACATGGCCTTGAATTATGGCCTACATGTTGTTGGAGTGTGCGACCGCAGTTCACCTAGGTATTACTCTCATTACGATTGCATGGAAGGTAGAACACATACCCTGCATGAACAACAACTTGATGCGCCTCTACAATGTGTCCTGAGTATAGTAAAAGTTTGTGAGCACCTGAAGCTTGTCGTGTGGTGGATGACTACATCCATCAGTCCACCATGGACCCAAAGAGGTCCTAGGTGAGCTAGTGTGTAGCAGTGTAGTGGCGCCCAAAAGGGTTGTCTATGGTAGTACTAGGATTTTTGGAGGTTGAAGATGGTGTGAAGGATAGGGTTAGAGGGCACAAAAGTGCGATAAAAGAGAGGAAAATGAACGGGGTTGAATAATGAGCAAGTAAGATGGATCATTGAAGAAATAGGCAAGGAATGAGGCTATTGGTTTGCTCTATGGAGGGGGTATGTAGCAACATATCCAACCCCATTGGTCCATGTATAGAGCTTGAAGATAGAGCCTTTGTCATTGCATCAGTTGAGTTTATCCATGGGCACAAAATCAAGGGTCGAGAGACACTACAACAAGGCATGAGCTGATTGGATGGGGGTAGTATCTAGTGGACTAGTTGCATGGCATGTGCCCCACCCCTCATCTAGACTGCACCCCACAACCCAAAAAGGGGTTAAAATTGGATTCAATCAAACACTAAATAGCAATATTAATGTGTCCATATACCGGGCTATGGTTATCAGATTGAGACAATTTTAGATCTGTTGGATTTAAAATTGAAAGCTCTTCATCAATAAACATATTAGGGATCAAGGTGATCACATTGATAAAGTTCAATTTTTATTGCAAGAGTGTAAAGTATTAAGATCTTTAAACTTATGTATATGAGCTAATTGTGTCACTAATTGAACAACGAGCATATAGTGATGAAATTGGGTCATCCACATACACAAACCATTTAATTGAACAAAATTTGAATAAGGTGTGTTACTAATAGAAACAGAAAGAGAATAATCAATTGGAGAGAAAACCCAAGTTGTCACTATTGATCTGATCCTTGTCTCATTCCATGTAAATCGATCCTCAAAGCAAATCGGCTAATTCTTCACAGATCAACCATCACCTCTCTTGGAATGGCTCCAATGCCCCATGTAACTAATCAACTCCCATATCATTTTCCCTCCTTCTTCCCCAATATGGCTTATTTTCAAATTCTTATCTTCCATGAAAGTTTGTCCACTCACGTGCCTCTCTAAATTGGACCACTTGCCTTCCCCATCCGACCTCAGTCAACTGTTTAGATCCTTTTCCCCATCGTGTTTGTAGTCAGTTGGCTGACTCACTCACCACCAGTCGATTGAATACTTCAACACTAGCTAGACATTCCATGCCATCAGTCAAGTAGTCCACCCATCCAACATAGAAAGTCAATCAACCAACTCTCCAAAAGCTAGTTGACCAACCAAAGCATGCATGTTATCCCCAAATCATGAGCATCCCACTATTGAACCCCTCCATTCAGTTGAATAATTATTCTTGTCAGTCGACGTTCCCATCTGCCACAGACTATTCGACCATTTGATTTTCCTAATTGACTGATTGATACACAATAATATTTCTAGTTCTTCCTGCCTTCAATAACAACCATGGGTTGGAATAGGGGAAGTAGTTGAGATCAAATGAGTAGTCTCTTCACTGATGTGAAGTATTAAACTTCAACACCAAGAATAAATAATAGAGCACCAAACCTTCTGTATCTCTATCTTAGTCCACATGATCTATGAGTTTGAGTATGATCTACATCCAAGAGTAGCATACTTCTGGTGACTCTAGCATGGAGGTCTCTAGGGGATATGAGTCTTTGTTAGATGATATCATCGCCCCTAATTGTAGATTTTTGTAAGCCAGATGATAGCAAACATTAAGGCATAATACATGAAGATAATTATTCATGGTGGGTTTCTTCATCACATCTTGTGCCAGACCTCAACAACAATTAATCCCTCTTGAAGCCCATCCATATCCATGCTCTCCTACTCCCCCTATGTGTCAATCAAGTTCATGACCACAATTACATCTAAGAACGAAGAAATACAAGGACATGGATACTACCGGAGAATAGCTTCCATGTTTGGCCTTCCCCAATGATGTATGCATATTCATCCTAGTTTGAGTTGCAATTTTAGGTTAGTTTTCATTTAGTTCCCTCATTAATTCTCAAAATAACTTGGATTAGGTTCTTGACTTTTTTAAAAATTTTTAGTATTTTGATCCATATCCATGTTTTTTGGACATGTTTGAGGTTCATTATTGTAGAGAAATATGGCATCAGAGATGGAAGTGAGAAAAAAAGTTTCTTGCAATATTTACCATAACCAGTGAATCTTGTCAGTAGCGACGAAATGGGAAGGAGGGTGCAAGGCATATACCTAGTCTTGGAGAGAGATGAACGAAAATGGTTGTAGAGTTATGTTTCTTTTTGAAGTAGCACCCAGACAATAGTTAGTGGTGACCTCTTGGTGTAGCACCACAGACAGTGGTTGACGACGTCCTCCTAGTGTAGTAGCGACGACCTTCACACCTCTTTGTAGTCCACGTGGTGTTGGTATGTATGCACAGAGAGACAATCATATGATGATTGTAATGTCATATCTTGTAAATGATTTGATTAATAATAAAGGTAGTCTGTCATTTATTCTATTTTATTTAGTTATGAGATAATTAAGTTTCATAATAAATGTCTAAAGATTGATGTTACTGAATGATGTATGTGTTCGGGTTGAGGACCCGAACAATGAGATCATATAGATTTAAGAGTATATACATTCTTGTTATGTACCTAGTCGGATGTTATTATGGAAGGCCAATAGACAACAATAACACATAAGACTAGAGTGTGTGTTGATTTATGACAAAACATCATTAGTCATGTTATGTGATATCAAACCATACACATAGATACTTGTTAGAGAATTGTGTATCAGACATACACTTCTTGAGAGTGATACATGAAAACCATTGAATGGTAGTCAGAATCAGCTATCATAGCGATTGTGGTGATTGTGGTTCGTAGACCTAAAGTCACTACACTCATGACATGTTTGATGTAGTTTTAAAACATCAAACATGGTGTTGAATAATGGTTGCAATAAAGGTGATGCTCAGATGTGTTATGATATATGGCGATTGATTGTGAGTGATGTCGATGAGATTTGTGCGTCCTTCAGGATTTTGATATTTGGCCACTTGATAAGCAAAACTGATAAAATCATGGCCATGTACATGTGAGACAATATATGATATTTAGTTTGCATATATCTCAGAGAGTCCGATTTAGCTCAAGGAACATGGATTGACTGAGAGGATGTGATTTCGTGCTTTGAGTTCAATCTGGATATCAGAGTAAAAGGAACTATACAATGACTATAACATTGATCATACATTGTAGGTTGAAGTTGTTATCCAACTTTCTGAATTACTTGGGTAGTAATGATGTCTTGCTAGATACCACTAATTACTTGTGATGTCATAAATCGGTTATGGACATTCACTACCAACATAACTTGGGACCTATAGGGTCACATGCATATGATACACCTAGAATAGGAGTTAATTCATGAATGTGGTTTAAACTTGATTACTAAAGTGTTAGGTATTTAAACTAAACAAGATTGGAAATCAAGACTCTGAAATGACCGATTCACTAAGTGAATTGATCGACTCAGGTGCTTGAACTGACCGGTTTAGGTTGTGAACTAATGATTTTGTTGAACAAGGATTGATGCTAACATCATGTTGTGCATTACTCGAATATTAATTTCCAATACAATTATGATTGGGAAACACTATGAAACGATCAGTTCAAGGGTTCAACTAATTGGCTCATATGTGAATCGATCGGTTCATCACTGAACCAACCAGTTCAACATTTGTAGGGTTTGGAAAATTCATGAAAAATTGGTCTCTTTGACGCCCTCTCATACTAGAATTCCTAACCCTGAACCTCCTATAAATAGAGGGGTCATGGAGGCCTTCCAAAGATGTAACAATAAGATCTAACAATTGTATTTTCTCACAGCCGTGGTAATATGAGAAATCGAGAAAGTCCTACCCGTCAAAGGGAGGGATAGCAAGGGAGAGATAATTGGAAGAGCATGTCAACACTATCATGATAACTAGAAGGAACAACTTCTTCTTGTCCATTCATCTAGAGTGACAAGAGTTCTTGGTGGTCCACGTTGACTACTAGAGAGGCGAGGAGGCCTTTGCCACCCGTTAGGAGGCCGCAATCAACACCATCCATAGTGATCGTCGAGTAGGTGGACGCTGACAATTGTCTAGGTGTAACTTGAAGAAAGGGACCCGCTACAACAAGGGGTTGTTGTTGGAATTGCTCTAGGACCAGGTATATACCTTGCAACCCTCTTTCCCATTACATAGTTGGTGTTGCAATCTATTTTCTATAGGGGAATATGGAGGTAAAATATTTGTTTCTTCTACCATATCTTTTTCCATATTTCCCAACATGTGGACCACAAAGAACTCCATATTGCGCTTCTAGATCCAGTGGGAAGGAGTTGTCCCTTCATGTTGTCAACATGCTAGCATTGACTTTTCTTCCCTTAGTTATCTCTCCCTTTTACGATTAATATGCCTATAGCTCTCACATTACCACAACTGTAAGACAAGGAGTCTTGTCATACATGATTGTTGAGAGCTTTGGAGACCCCCCTCTTTGTATAGGAGTGGATGGACTAGGGTTTCCACAAACCCCAGGGATACAAAAGACCAAATCTCATGGTTTGAAGGCTACTGTGAATCACCACTCAGTGGACTAGACTACGCAGACAGTTGACTGGTACTCTAGTCGGTTGACTAGAAAATATTGCTTTTTTATTCACAAACATACTACCTTTTAATGTGATGATTAATTAACATCATTACGCCAGCATCAATCAGTTGAACTAGTCTTATTAGTCATCTATTTGATCCACTAGACTATCCAGTCGGTTGACTGGACATTCCCCTCAACCAACTGGAAATTAGTGTTGTCTAAGTTGATTACCTAAACACTTTAGTAACCAAGTTAAATCATATGCATGAGTAAACTCCTATTCCAAGTGCATTCTATGTGTGTGACCCTTTAGGTCCCATATTAAGTTGGAAGTGAATGTCCATAAACAAATTACGACATCACAAGCAAAGAGAGGTATCTCGTATCACATCATTGCTACCCAAGTAATTGAAAAGTTACTTGGGGCCTAACTCCTTTGTGACCTACGTTATATGTATAGCTTTGCTATACCTTTCTTTTGGCAATATATTTACCTTATTACAAAAAAAACTAAAAAATTGGAGAACAACATCAACCTACAATCTATGATTATTGTTGTCAGGATTACATAATTCATTATCTCTAATATCTAGATTAAACACGAGGCATGGTATTGTCATCATCTTAACATTCAATCCATGTTCCTTGACCCAGACCAGACTATATGAGATGCATGTGATTCACATATCATATATTGACTCACATGAGTATGGACATAAATTTCACAGTCTCTCTTATCAAGTGGCTAGGATATCAACTCTGGTAGGAGGGAAAAATCCCATCTAAATCACCCATAGTTGATTCCCATGTGTCACAACATACCCGAGCACCACCTGTAATGCAACCCTTATTCAAGGTCATGTTGGATGGTGTTAAAGTTCATCAAATGACATGTGATGAGTGAAGTGACTTTGGGTCTAAGAACCACAATCACTATTATCCCTTTGAGAGTTGATTCTAACTACCATTCAATGGTCTCCATGTATCACTCTCATGGTGGGTCTTTCCGGTACATTTCTTCCTAATAGGTACATATTTGTTTGACTAGATATCCAATATCATGACTAATGAGACTCCATCATCAATCAATGCACATTCTTGTCTTATGTATTATTTCTGTCTATTCTGATTCCACAATAATATTGGACTAGAGACATATCAAGAATGTATGTGCTCTGATCATACATATGATCCCATTGTTCAGGTCCCAAACCTAAAGACATATGTCATCAAGCATCCTCATTCTTTAGACATCTACCATGTTTGCAACATCATCTCATGACCGAGAGAAACATAATAGACATAATTACATTTATTCTTATCAAATAAAGTATGTGATGGCCATGAATAATCATCATATGATTGGATCTCTAGGCACACATATCAAAAAACTCCCACTTGCACTTAGAGACACTCACAATGAATCTATTCAAAGTGACTTGACATTAGCACCATGTTTCTTCTATTCAAGTGCTTTTTTAGTGGGATAGCAACATTTGTTTTTAGTCAGTAATTTGCAAATCTTCACATTCCCTAGATGTGGTCTCTCATGTGAGATGGAAACGTGGTAGTATGCTATCTGGGTTCCTTAGCTTATCTGATACTTCTGTTGTTGTCACAATATTTCTATTGCATCATCAATGGCTAAAGCCTCCTAAATTCATCAAACAAACTTCTTGATCTGTACAGTATCCTTTGTTATGCTAAAAAAACAAAGTACTCATCTTCTATTATAGATTCAATAATTGTCTCTTTCTCATAATTTTTCTAGCTTATAGTTTTGTTTTAACGACATATACAAATTTGATGGTGATCATTAATCTTCTTAATCAGAGTAGAAGCTTGCATCAGTATAACCCTTCACACCCAACTCTTACTTATCACCATAAATAGTAAGCTAATTCTAATGCTTCAAAAGTACCTAAGGATGTTCTTTATTGGCAATTCAATGACCTTCATTGGGATCTGACTGATATCTTATCATCATGTAAAAAACATACGAGAGAATGGGATGAGTGCCTAACATTGCATGATAGACCTAATTGTGGATGCATATGACATCCCACTCATGCAGTCCCGTTCTTTATAAGAACTGGAACATTGGGCTCTAGAGAGACTAATTCCATGGGATATGGAAAAACTCCCTCTCTTTGATTCTTGTATGTCGATCCTCTTCAGCACCTTGTCAATGTAAGTACTCAAGATTATGCCAAGAAACTTTCCAAATCTATCTCTATGGTTCTTAATTTCTATGATATTGAATGCTTTGCCAGATCTTTACCATATGTAGATTAGGGATGTAATTCCCCATAAATATGTGGAATCCAATTATGCTCCCACTAACCATATTGTAAACACAAGTTCATCTTCATTTTTGACTAAAGCCAAACTCTTTGACAGCATTGCCAAATTGAAGACTCCAGCTCTTAGATGCTTGCTTTAATCCTTGGATTGACCTTTGTAGCTAAGTTGTAATGGTAAGAATGATCCTGATGGATTTAACCATGGTAATAGGTGAAGATATTTCATCATGTTCAACATCTTGAACTTGTTTGGAATCCTTTTGAATCAATCTACCCTTATATATTTTTACATTACCATCCATGTCGGTTTTCTTCTTGAACACCAATTTGCACCCTATGCATTTTACCCCTTCAGGTGGATGCACCAAGGTCCATACCTTATTGGATGCATGGAATCCATCTTAGATCTTGTTTCCTCAAGTCATTTCTCAAATTTTGGTCCCACTATAGCTTGTAGGCTGGTTGTTTCCTCATCGTCTATGGATAACTCATCACCTTCTTGAGTCATAAGATATCCAAATCTTTCAGGATCGAGGTGTTTCCTACTAGATCCATGACCTTCAAGTTCTACATGAGGAACTTGATATTCCACAAAAGTTTGTGACTTTCCCTTTTCCTTTTACTCCTCTACAGGTTCAATGTTTTCTTTTTGGTTTCGTACCTCTTTGACTTCTACTTTTCTCCCACTGATTCCTTCAAAAATAAATTACTTTTTCAAGGAATACAACTATCATGGCGACAAACACTTTTGTTGTCGAATGGAATATAAAAGTAGTATCATTTGGTTTCCCTAGGATATCCAACAAAATAATATTTATCTTATTTAGGGCCAACTTTTTGAGAAACACTTTTCTCATATAAGATTTATATTAAAAATTATTATAAAAGACACGTAGAAACATTTCCCATGCCATATCACATCTAGTGTAAACTCGATGGTTTCTAAAGCATATCCCTTGAAGTAAGTGGGAATATTGGCAATACTCATCATTGATCATACCATCACCAACAAGGTCTGACTCCTTCTTTCCAATACATCATTATGTATTAGGTGAAGTCCATTGTAATACAGTATCACAGTCTCATAGAAGGTCCACAAACACTTAGTTCAAGTATTCTCCACATTTAAAATTATCAACCCCCTTTAGCATTTTTTCAAAAAGGTCTACATATACCTTGTATGTACGAGTCCTAATAGATCATTTCCTTTCTCACTACTTCCAAAACCAAAAGTGTCTAGATAACCATCTTTATGGAATCTATAAATGCATTTCTCATTTATGTGCCTTTAATAACAATGCCATAGGTATGTTTTTTTGGGTCATTGAGTTTTTTATTCTTTAATTTGTATAGACTTGTCTCTAGAACTAACAAGTACAGCCTATGAGACGTTGGGGCATTGCCATAAATGATCGTATATTTAAAAAAGAATATAAACCATTCATTATATGAAATTTTAATACACTCTTGTCCAAACAAGATACATATAAGATGTTTCTATTATTGATAGGTACATAATAGCAATTCACTAATTCTATTGCATACACACTGAGCAGAGATATATGATATGATCCAACTACAGTGGCAACAAACTCTTGCTCCACTTAGTTCCACCCTATCTCACTTATTTCTTCTTGCATTATGCACATCAGAGTATGTTTGATATCCTGATCTAGTATCAAATACCATATAACAATAACATATAAACATGAAGTGGAGATTTCGATATCCTACCTCTTCTTCTTGAGTTCCTCTACATAAAAAGGGTATCTCCTTTTATAGTGTCCAGGTTGGTGATAGTGTTGGCACTTCCCGTCCTTACTCACTCCTCCCTTTACTTTAAGTGCAGAAGACTTGGGTTTTTGGATATCTTTAGAACTATTCTTGGCCTTACCTTTACCCTTGGAAATTCCATTTCCTCTGTTGATCACCATCAAAAATCTAGGATTTTCCTTCTTCATTTCCACTCCAGCAGTTCTCAACATGCCAAGCAATTCTGACATTGACTTATCAAAATTGTTCAAGTTGCAGTTCATGACAAATTGGCTATATGATTAAGGCAACAATTGCAAAATCACCTCTATCACCAACTCATGGCATAAGGGAAATCCCAATCTTTGTAGGTTCTCCACATACCAATTAACTTTAGTACAAGGGACCCAGTGGATCTCCCTCTACCATTTTACACTAGAAAAATGTCGTTGAGATATCATATCTCTGTTTCCTTTCTTGATCTTGGAACATATTCTTAATATATGTTACCATCTCAAGAAAACCTATATTTTCATTTTTCCTCTACAACTCATAGTTCATTGAGAGTAAAATTAGGCACTTGACATGTACGACATCTTCAAAATGCTTCTTGTAAGCATACCTTTCAGTCTTAGACATGGTGGTATCGAGTTCAACTGTCTCAAGTCGGGTGTCTCTAGGACATAGAGCTTGTGCTCTTGACTGAGAATGATACTCAATATCCTAAACCATACATGGAAGTTGTTCGCATAAAACTTGTCATTATAAAGGACAGATCACAACAAAAAGGTGTTGATTTTTGCCTTTGTTTTTTAATAGAAAATTTGCATTTGTCAAAACGCATTTGATTTGGTTTGAAAATATTAACAATATTAATCATGACTTTAATTAATTATCTCTCCACTATTTTTTTCAAATCAATAGCCCACACTATCAGTTTGGAAGATTGCAGAGTACAAAGTTCTAGTGAGGCAAGATCTATAATAATTATGTTACTACCCAACCAACGTCGGTGTCCATAACCAATTATTAAGGTGGGCAACATTTTCCAGTTACACCCAATATAATTCTTGGATAGATGGACACACAATTCTTTCCATATCCCATATGTATGATTATAGACTCTTAATCCTATTAGGGTCACCTAGTTAAGCTTGACCCAAAAGCCAACATGATAGAAAGACACTCTTCTTTGATAGACCCACATAACTACCATCCCACTTCCACAAGATAGATGACATACCATGCTTTGGCATGTCCACGCTCAGTCGATCAATCTTTTAATGTGTTACTATTTTGGAAAGAATCTCAAACTTAATATTTATTGAGGGATTTTTTTATAAATAGATATACATATCCAATCACCACATACATATAATATATATCATATACATATATATCCACATATGAAACATTCAATCATAAAATACAAGCAGTGTTTTTGGTCACACTAATGAAATTCTTTGGAGCCACAAAGAGTTACTAACCACCTAAGGTCATACATCATATCCATGCAACCTTTACTAGAAAAAATATTTGTTGGAATAGGTCGATCTATTAGCTGGACTTTCCAGTCGATCAGTTAGTCTCCTATCGCTCAGCTGGTTCTCCATCGGTTGGTCAGTTGGCTCTCAACTCAAGCACATGGATAGACTCCTTCAGTCTATCTGTTGGGCCTCTAGTCGATCTTTTGGCTCCTCTGGTAAGTTGGCTCCTCTGGTCATTCGATCGATTGACTCGGCTTGCTTGGTTAGAACACCTTGTTCTTGCCATAAAATGAAACTAATGCTATCATATTCAACATGGTACAATTATGTAAAGATGAATACATCTAGTCACATTTGAGGGGAGAGGAGGGGGTTAAGCATTGATTACATATGGAGAAGAAGGAGGAAGGTTCGATATGCAAGCCAAAATTAAATGAGGTAGGAAACAAACCACACAACCACATAGATAATCCAAGGAATTTGGCCATAACGACACCTACATCCACCATAAAAATGTTTTAGGGTGATGAGTATAAATTGCATATATATCATATCATATATATAGGATCTATGGGACATTCCCTAGTATATGTGGCTTTAATTGGATATGCACATCAATAATTTAAATATTCACATTGCATGCAACAAAATAAATAATTAAAACCAAAACTGATATTGATCAAATCCCAAAACATAGTAAATTGATCTGGTTTTGATACCATTAAAGGGAAATGTGACATCATAGATGGCAGCAAAAACAAAAAAATATCTCACCATATTCCCCAAAACAAGTGTATCATGTCAATAATTATGAAATGGGAAGGAGGGTGCAAGGCATATACCTAGTCCTAGAGCAAGTCCGGAGATAATCCTTGTAATTCCACTTCCTACTCGTAGTATGCTCTTTATGATCTCGGTTCATGTTTTAATTGCCATAAATATTTAGTAGAGTTGTGCTTCTTTCCCAAGAAACACCTGGATAGTAGTTGACAACAACCTCTTGGTGTATCACCATGAATGGTGGTTGACGTCATCCTCCTAAGGAAGTGGCAATGACCTTAATGTTTGTATGTATAAGTGGATTACTAGGAACTCACTATCACGCTTCCAGAGTCAGTGGGAAGGATTTGTCCCTTCATGTTGTCAACATGCTACCTCAACTTTTCTCGCCTTGACTATCTGTCCCTTTTATTGGTAAGATTCCTCTAGCTCTCACATTACCACAACTGATAAATGAGGATTTTTGCCATACAAGAGTGTTGAGATCCTTGTCCACCCCCTATATAGGAGTAGATGGGATAGGGTTTGCATAAACCCTGGGTATACAAAAGGTATGATCTCATGGTTTGATTGTTGCTCTGAATCACCAGTAGTCTGACTGGACAACTAAGTTGATCTCCTGGAACTCATTCAGTCGGGAGGAACATCAAATAGTCAATTGGCTTACTTTCCTATTCCCTAACATATCGACTTTTACTGCTATGATTGATGCAGTTTATTAGGTCAGCATCAATCACTTGACCCAACCTTACTTTAGTCTAGTAGGTCAACAATACTATCCATTCATTCAACTAGACACTATAGTCAGTTGACTGACACAATAGTCAATCGAATGGACATTCTAGTCAACCAACTGACAACCAGTGTTGTTCAAGTTGATTATCTAAACACTTTAGTAACCATGTTAAATCTTACCCATGAGTTAACTCCTATTCCAATTGCATCCTACTTTTGTAACCCTATGGGTCTGATATTATGTTGGAAGTGAATGGCCATACTAGATTATTAACATCACAAGAAATGAGTGGTATCTAGCAAGACATCATATCTATCCAAGTAATTGGAAAATTGGAGGACAACTTCAACCTACAATTTGTGGTCAATGTTACTATGATCATATAGTTCATTTGTCTGTAATATCTATATTGAACATGAGGCATGGAATTGTAATCCTTTTAACATTCAATCCATGGACCGTTAACTAGAGAAGACTATGTGACATGTGTGTGAGCTCATATATCACATATTGACTCACATGAGTATGACCATACATTTCTCAATCTCGGTTATCTAGTGGCCAAGAAACTGACTCTGACAGGAGGGACAAATCCCATATGCTTCACTCACAGTCAATTTCCATGTGTCACAACGTACACGAGCACCACCGTTATAGCACCTATTAGTCAAGGTCACACTAGATAGTTTCAAAATTCATCAAATGGCATGTGATGAGTATAGTGACTTTAGGTCTAAGAACCACAATCACCACTATCACTTTGAGAGTTGATTCTAATTCTCCATGTATCACTCCCAAGGTGGGCCTATCCAATAAATTTTTCCCTAACAAGTTTGTATGTGTTTTACTTGATATCCAATATCATGACTAATGAGACTCTATCATCAGTCAAAACACATTCTATTCTTATCTATTATTGACATGTATTTTGTTTCCTCAATAATATCATACTAGGGACATATCAAGAATGTATGTACATTTATCATACATATGATCTCATTGTTCATGTCCTTAATATGAATACATATATCATCGAGCAGCATCATTCTTTAGACATATACCATGTTTGTGTCATCACCTCATTACCATGAAAAACATGATAGACAAAATTACCTTTATCATTATCAAATCAAGTATATGATGACATAGTACATTCATCATATGATTGGCTCTATGGGCACACATACCAACAATTGTTACACATATGAATTTTATTATAATTGAGCCAAGTTTTTTCCCTTCATCATTTAATGTATTCATTGATTAGTATCTTCGTTGGCGTAGACCTATGAAATAAGACAATAGTGCCCTCGGGTAGGTTGCTTCTCACTGGAATCTCATTGGTTCACTCATCTCACCTTTCCATCAGTTGACTACTGATAGAAACTACCACATATCAATTGAAGAAGGGTCTTTGCACTTTTCTTAGCAATGAAGAGAATGTGAGACCCACCGATGAATAGACAATCATGTGTATTGATGGTTACCCTATGTCTGACCCTTGATGAAAATCTAGGTGTAGATCATTTCCCATCTTGGCATTAGCCATGGAGGGCCAACGAGCAAAAACAATCTTGTTTGTACTCTTCTAATGGAAATACTGCTATCGCCCACCAATGGTCATCCTACATGGTGACTGAAGAGAATTCTTCCCCTACTTCCAATGAAAAGTCTATGTAGATAACCGAGCAATTTCTTGCACTCAAACTCCAATGATTGGATAGAATTTTTTCCCACAGGTGAAGATTTTTTTCCCTAACCACTAGTGAAACTGTACTGGTTGCACTGATAATCATACATGAATACTCCACCTATGAAGATCCAATGTCATGCCATTAACGGAATTGCTACCTCACCAACCACAAAATGATTGGCATGCCTTTAGCAATGGGAATATTGAGGGTCTAGAGATCCTCACCTATCTCCATTATTATCTCTTTGCATCCATGATAGTCAAACACAGAATTGTAAAAGGCACCTAGTAGGGATTCAAACCCTAACCTCTTCCAATAAATGCAAGGCCACCACCTCGACAAAAGGGATCTTCCACTAACACCATGAAGATGCCAAAATCATTAATGAGCACCCCTCACCATCTTCCAACAACCTTCCTCATCGATGGACAATGCTTCCATCTTCACAAAGGCTTGATGTTTCTGAACTCCAGAAAGGATTTACCAACAAAGCCTCATTTTCATTGGTGGACATTCACCACCAATGTCCATCCATTGCCCCTTCCCCATAATAGCATAATTTCCATCGGTGAAGGCAGACGACACCTCCAAGTCTCTCTTAAAGAAATGTCAATGAGAGGTCTTATTTTTTTTCGTTGTCATTTTGACCTCAAAGACATGATTCTAAACAACATGGATGCCTCTTAATCATTTTGTACTTAAACTCTTGTTTGGTCATTGAGTTTATATGATCTTGGGTGTAGAGAATTTGTAACCAAGGATCTAGGATGTCGATTAATTCTTGTTAAACCCTTGATGAGAAATTTGGATATGTGTTTTCTATGGTGATAGGTAGATAATCTTTAGGTAATATGACATCAATGTTAGATTCCTATCTTTCTGGTTTTAGTCCTAACAATGAAAGGGGGATTAGATTAGCCCAACATACATATGTTCATGCTATTTATGATGTAGTGAGAGAGCGAATGATAGGTAACAATGATGAATTCCATCCACCATCATGTTTCCATCATCTACAATCAACCCTAATTTAGCACTTTTATTTTGTAATCTTAATATAATCAACAAATAAGATCTTTTGGTGATAAGTACTAGTTCTTCTTAGTTATATTGATCATATAATTTTAAATATGTTGTCTTTTAGATTGGATCCTAATACAATACTAGTATAAGTCCTGCTTAGGGTGGTTATTATTGTACATACTTTAGGTAAAAACCTAAAGACTCTTAGAAATTTGAATTTTTGCATGTAGTAATCATCCACATCACCAAACATTTTGTAAAAATTGGGCTAAATCAATCCATAAAAACACACTCTATAGTGCCTATATATATCTCTCTCTCTTCCCATTCTGGTTACATCCAGTAAATGTAGAGCTTACTCTAAAGTTCCTTTCCTCCTACACCAAGCACATGACCACAAGAACATCTGCAACTATTCCTTTAGGATTTTTGGAGAGGAAGAAAACCTTAAGAAAAAAATCTAACAAATATCATTCTTGAGTTTGGTGAAAATTGGGTGGAAAAATGTGACAACAACAACCGTATCCATTGTGACAAAATGTTTGTTGCTAATGGACCCAAGACATCTTGAATCCATAGTCCTATGATGAGGCACCATCACTTCATGTTATTGTAAACAATATTTAGTAAGGGTGGTACTCAAAGTGTGTCCCAATACATCGATTTGTGTGTCATGTGGTGAATTTTGAATGTTGAGCTCTTCTATTGAGGAAGTGTGTTGATTAAGCATATCCACCTCATGGTCAATCACAATGTTAGTTCTTGGTTCATTCACGATGGTCTGGTGACTCTTAAACCTTCAAATCTGGGCTATAATCACATTACCTATGAAGCCCTTACTCACAAAGGTGATGCAAGGATTGACATCAAATATCATCAAAGATAGAGATTTACTTCTAGTTATTCAAGGACAACCTTGATTTTCTTGACCTTTGTATTCATTCATTCTTCGACATTGTCAACCTCTCCTATGGGATTTCTGACTTGGCAGCCCAAATTCAATGTTACCTACACAATCACCCTACTAGAAAGGTTGAGATTGCTACCCTACTTTTTGGATGCTCTAGTGCCTCCATGGAGGTCATTTATTAGGAGATCGAGCACCTCCTTGGAATTGCATGAAGTGACATGTTTGTAACATCATCAGTCCCACTAGTGCATACAACTTCACCAATGTTAAAGACATGTTTGATCACACTGAGGTCACTCAAACCTGTATGTTGTGATAACAACAAACATGGGGTGAGTAGATGAACCACACGTACCTAATGTAGAATGTGATACACTGTCCAAACAAAACATTATTAACTAAGCGGAAGTGATCATTAACAGCGGATTACTGAAAATCACTAAAAATTAAAACCTATTTCAAAGAGATCCAATCACAGGAAAACTCTTTTATCAAGGACCACTATATTTTTTTTACATCCTAGTTCATAAGTACATATCTTATACCATTCCTTCTTGAGGATTACGAACATCAACTGCTCTTTTAAAACTATACGTAAGTAGCATAAGGACCTCGAGGCATCAAGCCAAAATCTCGGATTGATTCATTCAAAGCACTAACTACTAACTCTGAGGACCTGAGACATGACAGCCAGTGTCTCCACCTGAGAATTCACTATTGTCCCAGCTGATGCTGCTGCTCTTCCCCTATTGTAGGGTTTCTGTCTCTTCCTCTGTGTCTACCTAAAAAGTTGGATCCCATGGGGGTGAGACAATTGAAATTTCCCCAGCGAGAGATATAACTCTCTGCCAAAAACATTATTATTGCAGTTTAATTGAATAAAACTGAGCAGAGGATTTATATATATTCAATAGCAGATAGATCAATGTCTACACAGATTAGCACAACATTCTTATTCAAAGCATTTCAGTTATAACTTGATAAAATACCATATCATTTATCCAATAAGGAATTAAAGCACATGTATAACATTTATCCTTCTAGGATATGCTAAGTAGGGTAACATTAACCAATGATTCTAATATTTCAACCTTAAGCAAATATGCTACACAGCTGATTACATTTTACAATCAAACTTAAGCCCTGAGGAGATGAGGTATACCACTCATACTCCAACCGACCATGACTGCGTTAAGCATTAGTACCACACATGGTCAATGGAAAGAGTCAAAATCCAAGACTTCAACCTTCTCAGTCAGTACGAGATTATATGGCAGAGACATCATGTGTCAAACTGCAAATATCTTTCCAAGGTATATTGACATATTCACTATAGAGTTATAGCACGTAGAATATACTCTCTTCAGGATATGGCTTGTAGCCAATGCCTGGTATTATATTGTGGAGTCATGACCCGTAGCCATACTCTTATTGGGATATGGTTCGTAACAATTCTTATGCATAGGATATGGCCCGTTGCCATTCCTATGAGGTGTAAGGATATATTCACCCATTACCCCCACATATTCAAAAATATGCGGCTTTTGGGTTATGCCGCGGAGCAACCCGTTTCACCATTCAGCAAATTCTAACGCTGATGGATCTATGGTCAGGGCAACTACATTATATGATATCACTTGATTAATTAAGTGTATTACCATATTCTTTTAGCATCAAACAAGTTTCCAAACATCAATTATTTAAACAAATGCTACAAAGAATATGTAATACTTCCATCAAGTATTGTTCAAACCTTTAATAAAGCATTGGGATCTCAATCCCTCATCTCATTAGGAGTATTCTCATCCTTCCACAAACTCATCATCATGATTATAGAAAATGGGTATTCAAACCCTCAGTTTATCAAGGAATACTTCTTACCACTTATCAGATAATTAATACCTTCAGGTCATCTGACCAAGGTAAACATGATACTTGCTATACAAGCATCTCACGTTGCTCTCAAAGCCCATTTAGTCTCTTGTTACCTCTTACTGGGCAACAAACATATAATGGTTCACAAGGTCCATAAAGAATTTAAATAATTAACACATCATAGCTCATACCTAGCTATGCTCATCGTCTCATGATTACCTGCATGATCATTACATGATATAGTTATATCAATTATATATCAACACTATGCAAAGTAAGAGTAGCATCACTATTCCCTTATTTTAGGGTTAGGATTTCTCTTACATATCATCACCCTTCATTAGGGTTAGGGTTTTCCATTATTAACCATTTAGGTTCTCAAGATCATATTATTAATGATCAAACCCTAATTCATTGCTCCACTCAGCTAGGAGCCAGCATTGATAACATAAGTATTCAATCATGCTTATTCATTCTCATCATTTATCATTAAATTAATTATGAATACAAGATATGAGTTTCTCCCTAGACCCTACCATATCATACTTTATTAACTTGGCTTAACCTTTTCTTAAGGTATGTTAGCCTACACTTATCAAAGTGCAATACACCTCAATGTAACAATTGACATTACATACTTCATGAGTTACTCATCCAAGTATATTGGATTTAGGATACATCAAGGTGTATCAATCTTGAGGTGTTGGATGTGATATCTATCATGTCTTGATGTATCACTTCCCTCATCACCTTTATCTTACTTAAATTCATCAACTTATTTTGTATTAGGGTATTTCCCATCCTAATACTTTATGCACCAGTTCATCACATTTATCATGTAATGTATTGGTCATAAGTCACTTATTCGAATTATTCAACCATTATCAAATGATATGGACTCAGCTCGAGTTAAGGAATTATTGATATAAAGATATCCATTATCAACCTCTTTAGGTGCTTCACTTATCAATATATTAGTCAGTATTCCATTATTAGGAATAGGGTTTTCCATCTTTATAAATTAGGGTTCACAAAACATCTCCCCATATATGGGTTTCACATACATTACCTGAACATAGGGTTTCTCAATCCAACCCAAAATTAGGGTTATGGTTTATCATCATATTGCCCAAGATTAGGGTTTCATGCTCTATAACCCAAAATTAGGGCTTCACATACCTTTAACCTATACCAAGGTTATAATTTCATATTAGGGTTTCATATAACATTATACAACCTCACCCTGGGATTAGAGTTCACATCATAACTCTATATTAGGGTTTCACTTGACATCACCCTTAATTAGGGTTTCATCATTACCCTAGATTAGGGTTACACCTAGCATTGCCCTAAATTAGGGTTAGGGTTCATCAACCTTCTTAATTAGGGTTTCATGATCTCTTTATCAAGGATCATACCCTAATTACATATTATTTTCATGTTGAGAGTGTAGGGGCTTAACCACTTACTTTATCATTATACATGTATGAATTCCTCTCTCTTTCTCTCATCCCCTCTAGGATGTTGATCACTTCAAACTTGATTAGATTAGGTCAAACCCTCATTTAAGTATACAAACTTAGGGTTAGCTTAGTGTGTTGAGATGTTTCTTCCATAAGCATGAAAGGTTAAGCACTCAAAATGTACTAATCACTTAAGTACCTTGAAGGTACAAACATTGCAATTTCCTTTGATAAACATCATCAAAAATCATGGAGTTAATTGTACTTACATGGTTTAAGTCAATTAGACCTTCAAAGGGTCTTGAAGTACCTTGACCTTCAAAGGGTCTTGAAGTACTTTAAACTTCAAACGGTTTTGAAGTACTTCAACCTTCAAACAATCTTGAAGTACCTCTACCTCCAAACGGTCTTAAAGACTGTTAGACCTTAAACGGTCTTGGTCCCAAACCTTCAATCGGTCTTAAGAACATTAGACCCTCAAACGGTCTTGACCTCAAGTCCTTAAATGGTTTGCGACCGTTTGAATTAAAATAATATTAACTCCAAATAGTTTGAAATCGAATGAGCAACTTAACATTGAAACTGAATGAACATCAAATGGTTTGAGATCATTTTCTCTCCAAATGGTCTGAGGACTGTTTGATTCCAAATGGTCTCAAGACCATTTGAACTCAAACGGTCTCAATACCGTTTGGTCCAAACAACCTTGAAACCGAATGGACCAAATTAGGGTTCCTCCAATCAAATTGATTTAGGGTTTGTACTCATTGAATCATCAATCAATTGAACTATTGAAGGTAACTCAGATTGTAGCCCTTGGATCTCCAACCATCCACCACAATCAACCATTGACCTACAAACGGTCTTGAGACCGTTTGAGTCAAACTGCCTCAAAATTGATTCCCTCAACTAGGGTTTCACTCAATTCAATCGATTAGGGTTTGCAATTAGTGGATCATCCATATATGGAGCCTTTAAAATCGAATCAATTGGTATCATTGGATCATCATCCATCCACATCAACATTGATCCTCCAAATGGTTTGAGACCATTTGATCTCAAATGGTCTTGAGACCGTTTACTACCAAACGGTCTTGAGATCGTTTGGTTTCAATCGATCTTGAAACCGATTGGTTCCAAACGTTGAAACTGTTTGCCCAAGATATTCATTGAGGTGTGTGCTTATGATGATGTCATCATCATCAAGCTTTGATCCTTCAAAATCTACTGCCATTCTTATGGAAATTTCATCTATTATTCCAAGGAATTTCAAGAAGAACAAAAATGATCAACAAGTGATGAAGAATTGAATGTAATAATAACATTTAAGGGTTTAAGTTATATAACTCGTCTTCAAAATTGAATCCAAGCTTCAACCTTCATGTACACAATGGTGAATGAAGCTTCCTAAACTTCACAAGGCTCTTCCTCAAGTCTTTGAGTGAAATGAATGGCTAGAATTGAAGATTGAATGAAGAAAACAAGAAAATAAGCATTGAAAATCGATTTCCACCATGAAATCAAGGTTGAAGATGACTATGGAGCCTGCCTTCAGGTTGGGGAATGTCCTCTTGTTGCTCCTAAGATCCCTTGTGTTAAACCAAAGCAAGGAGAGAAAGAAAATCTGAAAAGGAGTCTCCAAGTGGGTGGAAAATGAAGTATTTATAAGGGAATTTCAATGAGAGAGAAAGTGATATAAAAATCCTTTAACTCCCAAAATTGATGCCACGTCTCCCCCTCAAATCCTTGCATGAAAAGCCATATTACCCACCTTAGAATTCCTCTTCATTATCCATGAATTAAAGGAAAAGCAATTAAGGACCTTAATTCATGTAATACTAATATCCAATTTTTAGTGGATATTACTTTTTTGTTAACTAATGTGAGTGGGCTCTCCACTCACTTGAGATATTTCGTTGCCTTTGCAAGGCCCAAGGACGTCCAAACTTATAAAAATTCAACCATCACACTTTTTTTAAAGGGCAATTCAATTAATATATTTATTTTTGCATTAAATTGAATCAGGGTTTCAATTATGCTTAAATCATGATTATTATAATATTAAGATTCTCTCTCCTCCAAAGTGATTCAAATGAGACGCCCCTCTCATTTTATTTTCTCTAAATGATTCCAAGAAACATGAGGGACTCTCTAGAAGTGGTATTTTGCATATTTAACCCTAGGTTTTGGGTAAATCGCACATTATACCAAAACTAGGTTTTAATGCACAACATTGTTCAACAAGTTCTTTCTTGGTACTCAAGCTACTACAAGCTTTACCTCTGCATCATTCTCATTCGTATGATGCTTCAACATCTGAGGAACATTTTACCATGTAACATTTGCAAGTTAACCCATCAACTTTGGTAATTTGCAATTTAGTCCAAAACAGGCGAAACATTGTTTCAGCATTATTCAAAAAGGACTAAAATTGAAACATAAGTTCCTCGTTAGCCTTAATTACTTTTCAAAAGATAATATCAAGCATATAATTATCTTTCTTAAACAAAACATCTAGGGTTAAAGCATAACACTGGTCAGGGATGTTACATAGAAGGTGCATCACAAGTGGAAAACTAACTAGGGAGAATTCCCCAACACCCACCCATGCTACAAGGAGCACAATTCTCACAAAACATATCCCTCCCTATCTTCTACTTATTGGTGGAGATATTGTGAGGAGTCACCACAATAGTCAGCCTTCGGTCACAAGAATCGTCCCAAGGTTGGGAGACCCCCATTCAGCACACCTCCCGTCATTCTCAATACTGCCTACCACCTCCACGATAGAGGGAGCCAACACTAAAGGGAGATCATGAAAGATAGTGACCATGGTAGTTTTGTTCTTGCCCTCCATTCTATATTTAGGTTTTGCATGAGGACGAGCAAATTTCTATGTTCAGGGTGGATGATGAGTGGTATGTACTTCCACCTCCACTATAGAAGGAACCACCACTAGAGGAAGATCATGGCAGCTAGAGACCATGGTAGTTTTGTTCTTCCCCTCCATTATATATCTATAGTTTGCTTGAGGATGAGGAAATTTATAAGTTTGGGTGGAGAGTGGGTGGTATGTATCTCAGTCCACACACACCTATCTTTATTTTGTTTCTCCTAGTTTAGGATCCCTTGCAACTAGTAGCCAATATTCTGTAATAAGATTTATTCCCCCATCATTGCTTGTATGCCAAGCATTCAAACCTGTTTGCACTTCCTTGTCAATGAAACATAACTAATGTGTGCACAATCTAATGATATTTTCTAATACAACTGTTCCAACACCTTCACACATACTAGTAGGTTATCAAGAAAGAGTAACCTTCTTAAAACCCCCATAGAAGCTGTTCTTGATATATAACTAGCCTCAGTTACCCCAAAAAAGATTGAGATTGTCTTTCTTCATGACACCTTTCAACACATCTTTGACTTAAGCAAAATCCTCCATAATATGCAAATGGTTTCCACACATAGTCCACATTTGCACACATACTATCCTCTACAATCTATCTTGAAATTCTTCATTGACTACTGAGAATATAATCATGTCTCAACAATGGTGTGAACACTTAACATGTGTCCCCGTCTTTGATTCATATTCACCCTCCATTCTCTAACAATGGCAATGTCGTTGTTCTCTCACAACTTGATGTAGGCCATACTTAGAAGAGGAATTTCCATTTGTGGTAAGGCTTCATTGTCTAATGTCTCATATTCATGTGCAACCGATACATGAATTTTCATAATTTTGATGAATCTTCTTAGGAAACCATTCCTTTGGGAAGCAAGTATCTCAACCCATCTCAACAATTCACAAACTGTGAACCTGTAAATCTTGTAGATCAACTGGAATCGGCTTCAAAGGCTAAATTTCTAAGAGCTGGTAATCAATACCACCAAAAAATCATCCCAAAATTTGATATTACATAAATGGTAGCATGGAGGAGTTATCAATGCAGAGTTTTTTCTCTCCAAAACACATAGCTCTTTCCAAGCCACGCATCCACTGATTTCATTTCATTGAAGGCTTTAAACTTTATATTGAGTGAAGTGCATCATGGTATATTCCACCTCAAGCTCATATCCCACAAGTTCTTCCTCACAAGATCTCTATACCACTCTCTCATCAACTTGACACCTAAGTCGTCATATTCTTTGTTCCATACAATATGTCCAATGCAACAAAGGATATTGCATGGCAAGGTGGTTGCCTCCCCAGATAAACCTAAAAATTGATCTATCCATCCATCATATATTTTAATGGTTAGAATAGTCATCTAAATCATATACATAGGGATGTCAGTGAGCATAGTTGTATCCGTGCACACTCTACCGGGAAAAGACAAGCATTGCGCAGAAAAGGAAAGATTCTATTGGCTAACTTATCCAAAACTTTAAAGTTTGTGTTCTAGTTTCTCCTAGAATGGATTATTAGAGTTCCTAAATACTTTACCAAGTCATTGGTTATATGAGACCTACATAAACTAAAACACTTCTTTTAAAAGCATGCAGAACACTAATAGAAAAGAAAACTATGATTTTTCTAGTGGAAATGGACTATCTTGGAACCTTCTTAAACACCTTGAAGCTGTCAAAAAAATACTTTCATTTGATTCTTTCTCACATGATCAAAAGAGTACCAAATCATCACTAAAATTAATATGGTAAGTCTTCAGATGTGTGTCTCCCAAGTTTATAGGCTTCCAGTTATTGGTTTGAACAATGTAGTGAATCTTTAGATCAATCTTTCAAGGCATAAAACAAACCAGTTGGGACAAGGGTTCCCCTTGCTGGAATCCCCTACTTTATTTAAAAGCCTCTGGCTTTTTACCATTATAAGTAATCGATTTATGATGCTCAATGATTGAGTTCATGATAAAACTCTTAATGTTCTTAGGTAACCCAATATGCTTTAATGTATCATTAATTAAACCCTAATACATTTGGTCATAGGATTTGGTCACATCAAATTTAGTAGACATCACTTCCGCCCTTTGTTTCCTTTTTCTATTGTTTATTATTTCTTGGAACAACACAATCTTGTCAATAATATTGTGTATGGACAAAAATCTACTTTGACACAGAGATACCTACCTTGGTAGGAAACTCCTAAATGTTTCACTTACGTCCTTGAATGGCACCTTGAGTTTTATGTTATTAAGTGTAGTTCACCTCAGTTGTCCACACCTCTCAAGTATCGACATATTGGTGATTAGCACAATGGATGAGAAACAAAGTTTATGAAAGGAATCCCCATTAAAACATGTTGTAGTGTTAGTTATAGATTTAGATAAACTCTTCAAATTCTTTAGTGGAAATGAATCATTCACCCAATCAAACCCTGGAACCTTATGCAGGTCCATGCTCTATAAGACCTTGTAAATCTCATCCTTGGATGGATTAATAGTTGTAAAGGATGATTGATCATCAATTGGAGACTCAAAATTACCTCCAATTGTTACAACCATTTTAAGATCTTTTTTAAAGAGGTTAACAACCAACAATAACAACTCATTCTCATCCGTAAGCCAATCCCCTTGACGTTCCTTAGACTCTAATCATGTTGCCAATCTTGCTTTGATAACCCAAAGCATGGTTAATTAAGTATTATAATCAACATTATTTAACAAATTAATATAACCTTTTTCTCCCAATCATAAAAGTACCTAGTATTACAAAAATCTAATTGTACTACGTATTAGTCATAAAAATACAATGAT
Source organism: Alisma plantago-aquatica (assembly GCA_963693085.1). NCBI lineage: Eukaryota > Viridiplantae > Streptophyta > Magnoliopsida > Alismatales > Alismataceae > Alisma > Alisma plantago-aquatica. The sequence goes on along the minus strand of OY856412.1, from coordinate 1,376,085,237 downwards.
ATATATAGGAAAAAATAATTGTGTACCTGAGTACATGTACCAATCTTCATTTGTAATGATTACAGAAACATAAAAAGAAATCTAACCTTATGGATGTGATGCATAGCCCGTATATAACATGTGTATTAAAAATCACTTCAAACTGACATTTCTAGATCATGAAATGGAAGACAATGCATAATTTCTAACCAACGATAAGTTGAATAAATTGCATAAATTCTTGAATGTATACTGCTATAATTCATGATATACATGAGGTCTACGTGTGATTTTTTTTATAAATCTAATCTATTTAACTTTGATTCAATCCAAATGGTTCGATAGAACTAATATACTTCCCCATATGTTGTTTTTATGGCTGGCACACACTTCCTAAACTATATATATATATATATATATAGAGAGAGAGAGAGAGAGAGAGAGAGATAGAGAGAGAGAGCGGGGGGAGAGAGAGTAATATAGGAATGAAAAACATTGGTTTGAATTATCTAATTAAGCTACAAAATAAAATTAAATGGTTTTCACAAATCATATTTAGGTTTCTTGTTATAATGGAGACTTCACCCTAATTTATAAATTTATAGAATATGACTATTAGATCATTGCTAGGTTTAACCTTAAGGGAATGTGTGACACCCCGCCATCACAGAGACAATGAGATGACACACGAAAACATGTGGAACCATATATTACCGAAAACACGGGTTAATTAAAAGAGATTGCGGAACATACGTACAGAACATTTGCAACCAGGCCCTGTAAGAAGATCAGGTCATATATATAGATATATTCAATATCACCTGTCAGATATGTTCCCAACTTAAAGTCACCCATTGTCGCAATAGTGCATATTAGTTCATTACCTATTTATACATACAGAACAACCACGTATGGCCAGCAGCAGGGTATACAAAAATTACAGCAGCTAAACATCGCGAAATGTCATCAAAACATTTCCAAGGACCCGAGAGTACAAGGATGATTTCTAGGACTCTACTACAAAACCACCAAAACAACAACAAGTCCATCTCTTGCCTTCTACTTCTCTTCTTGCTGCTCGGTCGCAACCTCACGATCACCACCACATCTAGAGTGATCACCTAAAAAGGGTGTAAACCAGTGAGGTGAGACACATAGTCCCAGCGAGAAACATAACTCCCCACCACAACTATAAAACCTCAAAGGTTAAAGAAGATAATAGAAAATAATTGAATAAGTGTATAACAAGAGAAGCATACTAAGCAAAGCTATTATTACCATCAAGCTTACCAAGATATCCGGGAGGCATATTACCAAGTATTTCTTTATGGAACATGATTGACAAGATAAGCTTTATAAGAACTTATTACAAGATATAAGGATCGTACACGTATCTTCAAGGTGTAACTAGATCAGCTATATAAGCAAGGACTCAATCAATGTTCCGTGTTTTGCTCGAAGTAGAATGTATTTAGTCATCTGGATTACATTTTATTATGCCCTAAGGAAGTGAGCCTTCCCTGCTCAAATCCAACCATTGGCTGCGAAGCCCAATCCGGTGCCATACAAGGTCTAAGGAGATCCGGACTCCATGACCTCACCTTCCCATGGTCAGTACACGAATCATCAAGCAAGACCAAAGTCTTATGCTTATAGGCCTCAGCCTCTAGGTTATCTCCGCAAGCTACCCATCTCTAGCTCACCTCATCATAGGTTCTAGTATATACATCCGAGTCATGAACACATCATGCTCATAATCACATATCCTGAGCCATGGGTCTATTCACCATGCTCCATACATCCCGAGTCTGCAACCACAGTTGCACTCAACCCTCCTATTTTAGGCTAGAAGAAACCTTGCATATTCAACAATATGCACTCCAGGTAATCCCGCAGGATAAACCTGTTTCACCATCACCAAATACTGATGGTAATGGATCTATGTCTAGGGAAAACTACATGATATGTTTATCTATCATTGGTTAGTATACTTTAAGCCAATTGTTGAGGCAAAACAAGGTATAAACATAGCCTTATAGAATTGCATCATTATTTCCATCAACATACTGTCTTGGGACCTCAATCCCTCATGATATCAACCATTGCCTCTCAAGGCATCACAATCATGCATCAGCATCCTGGGAACGCATCCCTTATCTCATCATCAGAGGATAACACCTCAGCTAGGCACTCAACCTTATATCAGATCCTCAGACTTATCAACTTGTTATTTTATTAACAAGAATTATCATCACATTGTGCTAGTCAGAGCACATATATCTCATAGCTCTTACCATGCTATGAATCCACATTAAATACCTACATGGTTAGTATATACATAACTGAAGCCATCATGGATTAATAGAATGATCATGCTATCAAGTATAAAGAAGCATTCATGAGTATATTACACAAGCTTTATCATTCATAGATTTATAATCAATCAGGGGCATATGTTATGTCTTATACTTGTGACTATATGCATGTGTTATATCAACATGTGAAGCAACATCATATGCTTCCTGGTTCATAACCTATCATTATATCTCATCATCATATTTCCAGGATGCAAGGTGATTACATCATGTCACTTGTGTTATCATTATTAAAAGAGAACCATCAACTATATACATTCCGGGTTATCATAACCCTCACCAAAACTCCTACAACCCTCACTATAGGTATGGCGAGCAACGCCAACCCATACCAAAGGGTGTACCGGCTAGGGTTCCAAACCCTAAAGCAACTCACCACCAAACCAACCAAACACTGCACATCCTCTAACATGCACCAAGGTTCCACTAACACTCATGGTTTCGGCCAACCATCCACGAGGTCATAACTTGCAACACTACCTTGGCTATCGTCCACGGGTCTAACATGCACCAAGCTAGGGTTAGGGATAGGCTCCACTATCGGCTAACCTCCAATACGAGCCATATCGGTCAATGGGGTGTCGCCCAAGGCGCCCCTATCATGCAACCTTCTAGAATCATCCGAGGGTTAACCCTATCAGCCAGGGTAACCATGATGCCCAAGAAAGGTGTCGTGCATGGACAACATCATAACGGTCAACATCCTAGGGTTAGCATGTCGAGCATGAAACCATATCGTCCAAGCTTATCAAGGATAACGACCAAGGCCACCAAAAGACAAGGGAGTGCATCGAGCACCCTCTCTACATGGTGTGTCATCCATGACTTAACCCTAAAGAGGATATCGGGCAACATCTCATCAAGGTGTATCGCCCACCTAACAACTCCACCAAGGGTATCGTCCAAGGGACCATGATGGGCACCAACTAAGCTTCAACTAGGCATATCGGCCAGGGATACAAGGATCACCCAAGCAAGCTTATCTACCAAGGATTTCACCTCAACGACATATCGTGCATCACCACAACTAAAAAATGTTGCCCGACACAAGGATAACCCAGTAAGCTCTATAACGTCCAAGGTACATCGGGCACCAAGCCATCTTCCTCCACTAGGTGTATTGTGCAGGGCTCTCAACAAAGCATAACACCCAAGCACACATGGGTATCGGCCAAAGGTACAACCCAAGACAAGAAGGTTATCAGGCAGCACTATGCCCAAGTCATATCATGCAAGACACAACCCAACAAGGTCGTCTTTAACCTCAAGCACAAGGGCACCAAACCATAGTTGATCAAGAAGGTCGGCTCACCTCTCAACAAACAAGAGAGGGGTGTTGCACAACCTCTTTCACAAATCGGGAAACCACAAGGACCAACCTCAACATTGGTCATCAAAAGCTCACCTCTCAAATCCATGGTGAGAGGAGGGTATTTCCCAAGCAACTAGAATATGAGCTCACCTCTCAACTTAAACGAGAGAGGGGTATTGCCCACATTACTAGAGCTCAATCTCACTTCTCTAGACCAAAGAGAGAAAGGAGTGTTGCTACAAAGGAAGACCTCAACTATGGTTTGGCCAACTAGGTGTAAAGGCATATAACCCATCAACAACAACAACAACAACATCACGCTCATAAAATCTATAAGATCAACAACATGTTCTAGAGAAAGATACATAACACGTAATGGCCGACTGTCAACATATATGAAACATGCAACATAGGGAAAGTAGTATAGCTATGGTTAGAAGTTATGTAACCCACCTTAAGCAAACTCCCTAGGATCCAAAGCTCCAAGCTTCAAGCTCCTAGCTCCAAGCTTCACCACAAAGAACAAGACCCATCTAGAGCTCAGCCACCAAGATAGAGGAAGAAGAAGGGATCACCACTAAGGGAGAAGGATCGGCCACCAACTTGATCCAAAGGGTAGGTGTATCGTGCACCAAGGAAGAGAGGAGCAACAAAGAGCTAAAGGGTTCCTAAGGAAGGGAAAGCCAAGGCATATATAGGTGAGGGTCAAGGTTAAACCAAGGCAAGGTGTCACCTTACCAAGGGACACTTGTCCACACGATCCACCACCTTGCAAAACACATGCACATGCCATGCCACAACTCAACCAAGGATCGGCCACATGTCCAAGCTAGGGTGACACAACCAAGGCAAGAAGGTCAAAAAAGGTCAAAGGCCAACACACTGCACCTCCATGGCCGACACACCCCCATGGGCGATACCCCATGGCCGATACAAAGCATGCTTTCCTGATACAGGTCTCAACCAAGCAAGGAAAGGCCCAAAAGAGCTCAACCAAGCCCAAGACAACCCAAGGCACGTACCCAAACCTTCCTCTCAACCCTAGAGGAAGAAAAGAGAGAGAAAGAAATCTCTCAAGGTGACAAACTTTCTCTCCAACCCTATCTCAGGTTATTTTTTAAGTAGCACCTCCAGCTCTCAACTAAGCACAAGCAAACCCTAATCATCGCTAAAGATGATTAGCAAGCAACCAAGCACAAGGTTTAGGCAAAACAAACAGGGTAAGCCCAAAACAAAGGTCAAGGTCCTTATAGAATGTGCATATACCCTATGTATTTTGAACTATGTATGTAATGTTCTTGAAATCTAATTTTATCTTACTAAGTTATGAAAGCATGATTTATGCCTTCTTTGGTATCCCTATTAAATGGTCCTTTAAAACAAAGCGATTTATCTATTTTATTTACTAATTCATAAATTTCTTATTCATGCGTCCTTCGACCCAAATTGATATGTTTGGATGATCTCATCTCTTCCTTTAATGAATAATGTATTTATTCTAAATTATTATCTTTCTAGTCATATTATGTGTATTTAATTATTACCTTAGCACGCCTTTCCAGGGTGAGACCTTGAGATACACTTTGTCTCCCACTTGGAAGTCTAGAGGTCGTTGACGATTGTCTGCATAAGACTTTTGTCTGTCCTGTGTTGTTTTCAACTTTTGCTGTATCACTCTGATCTTTTCTGTTGTCTGTTGTACTAACTCAGGACCCAAAAGCTGATTTTCACCAGACTCATACCAGCATAAACGGGATCTGCACTTCCTTCCATATAGAGCCTCATAAGGAGCCATGTCAATGCTCCGCTGGTAACTATTGTTATAAGTGAACTCTATCAAACTGAGATGCATGTCCCAACTGCCTAGGAACTGCAAAACACAAGCTCGGAGAAGATCCTCCAAAGTCTGAATAGTCCTTTCAGACTGTCCATCCGTCTGGGGGTGGAAAGTAGTATTGAACCTCAACTGCATTCCCAACGCTTTATGCAACTGTTCCCCGAAACGACTTGTGAACTGGGGACCTATGTCAGAAACTATTGTTGCTGGTACACCATGCAAATGCACTATCTTGTCTACATACACCCGAGCAAGCTTCTTTATTGTATACGTTGTTTTTACTGGTATGAAGTGAGCAGATTTTGTCAACCTATCCACTATTACCCAAATGGAATCATGATTCCTAGTTGTCTTTGGTAGACCAACTATGAAATCCATGGTTATATGATCCCATTTCCATTGTGGTATCGGCATAGGTTGCAACGTACCTTCCGGCTTCTGATGCTTAGCTTTAACTTGCTGACATTCTGCGCACTTAGCCAAAAACTCAGATACAACCTTCTTCAAGCCAGACCACCAATACATGTCCTTTAGATTATGATACATCTTGGTGACTCTTGGATGCATAGCATACATCAACGTGTGTGCTTCCTCGAGCACTAGATTTCATAGATTATCACCATTGGGAACCACTATCCTACCATGATAGCAAACTAGTCTATCCTCGGACTCATGGAACCCATCATGCTTTTCACTGCGAAGCTCTGACCTGATTAACTGCACTGCACCATCTGCCTGTTGTGCATCTTTGATCGCTGTCTCAATGTAGGTTTGACTTGCATCTGTGCCAATAGTCCTGCCAACAAGGAAACTTCCAACTACACATTCATCTGTCGCAAGGAGACAAACATATCCCGCCTATGGCATACTAAGGAACTCAACTATGCCTTCTTTGTGGAGAGAGAAGAAGACTTTCTGCTAAGCGCATCGGCTACCACATTTTCCTTACCAGGATGATACTCAATAGTGCAATCATAATCATTAATCAGTTCCACCCAACGATGTTGTCGCATGTTCAGCTCACTCTACGAAAAGATATACTTCAAGTTCTTATGATCTGTAAAGATCTGACAAACTTCCCCGTAAAGATAGTGTCTCCAAATCTTTAGTGCATGGACCACCGCTGCCAACTCCAAATCATGTGTCGGATAGTTCTCCTCATGTTTCTTAAGCTGTCGCAAAGCAAAAGAAACCACATGATCTTTCTGCATCAATACACAACCTAAGCCTTTCTTGGAAGCATCGCAGAAAACAACATAGCACTTCCCAGGCTTTGGCAGGACTAGCACTGGAGCACTAGTCATCTTCTCCTTCAAACTTTGGAAAGCTTGTTGAAAATGATCATCCCAAACAAAAGGTACATCCTTCCTGGTCAGCTTTGTCATCGGCAACATGATTGCACTGAAGTCCTTGATAAACATCCGTTAGTATCCTGCCAAACCTAGGAAACTACAAACTTCTGTCGACGTCTTTGGTTGCGCCCAATCTACCACTGACACCACCTTCTTAGGGTCCACTCTGACTCCTTCTGCAAATATCACATGACCTAAGAAATTCACTTCCTTCAACCAGAACTCACATTTTCTAAACTTGGCATACAGCTGATGTTGGTGAAGAAGAGTCAACGCTTGTCGAAGATGTCACTCATGCTCTTGCCTGTACTGACTATAGATCAAAATGTCATCTATAAAGACTACAAAAATTTGATCTAGGAACAGACGGAACACTCGGTTCATCAAGTCCATGAAAGTAGCAGGTGCATTGGTTAGCCCAAACGGCATAACCAAAAACTCAAAGTGACCATACCTCGTCCTAAACGCTGACTTTGGTACGTCGTCTGCCTTAATCCTCAACTAATGATATCTAGACCATAGATCGATCTTTGAGAACATTGTAGCAACACACAACTAATTGAACATATCATCTATCCTCAGCAACGGGTACTTATTCTTGATCATAACTTTATTCAACTGTCGGTAATCTATACATATCTGCATCGACCCGTCCTTCTTCTTAACGAACAACACTGGAGCACCCCAAGGCGATGTGCTCGGTCGGATGAAACCTTTCTCTAATAACTCTTGTAATGGCTTTTTCAACTCTGCCATCTCTGTTGGAGCCATCCTATATGGTGTCTGTGCAACTGGTTGTGTTCCTAGTACTAGATTGATCTCAAAATCAATCTCTCGAGGTGGGGGAACACTGAGGAAATCATCAGGGAACACATCTACAAACTCTTGGACAACTGTTACTTCCTCAAGTCTAGGACCTTTTGCCTTGGTATCCACAACGTGAGCTAAGAAAGCCTTACAACCTTACTGCAGCAACTTTTCTACCACCATCGCTGACACTAGACATGTTAGAAGAATCTTCCTATCTCCTTCGAAGATCCACTTCTCTCCATCTTCATCAAACACTGCATGCTTGGAACCATAGTCCAACACAACCTTATACTTCTCTAAGGTATCCATAAGGATCACATCAAATCCATGCATATCAAGTGGTATAAGATCCACTTGTATACTGTGTCCCGAAAAAGATAAGACACAAGATGGATACTCTTCTCAAAGCATCGAGGAACCATCAAGAGGGGTTTCTAACAACACGCTATCTTCCTTACAACTAATAGGTAAAGGACAACTATCAAGCATACTATGTGCGATAAAAGAGTGCATAGCACCCGGGTCAACCAAAATAGATATATAGCAAGAAGAAGACAAATTCGAGTGAAATAACTCCATCTGACCTCTCACCACTCATGGGTTGACTATCGCCTCCGGCTGACTCGCAACATAGAATCGAGTCATTGCTTATTGTCCCCATCCTCGGCTTCCTTGAGCAGACGATCCCTCTTGTGACGCTTGACTTCATCCTCACCCTCTGCTAGCACTGGGCTGCTGTCTGTCTGGTCCTTGTTGATTTTGTCTTAGCTATTGTGTTACCTCAATGACTCTTCTTGGGCAATTTGACTTTAAATGCCCCATCTTTCCACAGCGATAACATGACCTACTTTCTGTCTGTGGTCTAGATGGATTTGTTACTGCCACAGAAGATGTACTATGTACCTTCGATGGTGAAGAAACATAACCTCTTTCCTTACTCGGGGACCATTGTGACGGTGCACTAGAACCTCTCATCATGGAAGGTGCTGAAAACCTTGACTTCTTGAAGCCACCAGATCTTTGTCCCTGGAATTGAGCAGGCCTTTTCCTGGTTATGGACTACCTTTTCTCCTTAACAGATCATTCAATCCTGCAGATGGACTCCACAAATGTGGCAAACCGCCCCCGATTCTCTAAAGCAGTAGTAGGTGTCGACAGTTCAACACTCAAACCTTTCTCAAACCGCCTGATCTGCTCATCATCTGTCGTTGCCATGTGAGGATAAAACCTCAGTAAGTCCATGAACTTGGCTTCATACTCGGTGATGCTCATCGTTCCTTGGCGTAGATGCTCAAACTGGTTGATCTTCTCGTCCAGATACGTCTTCGGAAAGTATCTGCTGACGAACTCTTACCGGAAGATCTCCCAATCGATATCCTCACTGGGTTGCTTCTCTTCCTCGATGGCCCACCAGTGGCCAACACTGCCCTTCAGAAGGTAGACAACGTGCTTGAATTTGTCTGCTTCAGGGATGTCGAGGATCCGGAAGGCGTTCTCAAGACCTGTCAGCCATAGATCTACATCCACTGAATCAGCCATCCCAGCATAATCCGAAGCTCCGACTCGGTGAAGCCTCTCAAAGGTCTTCCCGATACCCAATGTTTGACCATGGGGAGCCTGTGCTCTTGGCTGAGGCACTGGCAACCTTTCCACCATGTGATTCATCGTAGTCATCATCTGCCCCATAAGCAGTTGGTAGGTAGGGTTTTCAAGAATGGCTGGGTCAAGTTGGGGGACCTCAGGCACCTAATCTCTATGTGCCTGCCCTCCTGCTCCATCAAATGATGCAGCATCGTTGCTCTCAGCAACATGTTCTTCATGGTTTCCAGACATCTTTAAGCTTTATCTTTCGCTGAGAGCAGAATGTTATTGTAAGAAAATCTAGAAAACTCACAAGAATAGATGCAAACCTAGTCCTAGATCCCTATAGACTCAGTGAACCTAGAGCTCTGATACCAAACCAACTGTGACACCCCACCATCACAGAGACAATGAGATGACACACGAAAACGTGCGGAACCATATATTACTGAAAACACGGGTTAATTAAAACTGATTGTGGAACATACATACAAAACATTTGCAACCAGGCCCTGCAAGAACATCAGGTCATATATATAGATATATTCAAGATCACCTGTCAGATATGTTCACAACTTAAAGTCACCCATTGTCGCAACAATGCATATTAGTTCATCACCTGTTTATACATACAGAACAACCACGTACGACCAACAGCTGGGTATACAAAAATTACTACAGCTAAACATCGCGAAACGTCATCAAAACACTTCAAAGGACCTGAGAGTACATGAATGACTTCTAGGACTCTACTACAAAACCACCAAAATAGTAGCAAGTCCATCTCTTGCCTTCTACCACTCTTCTTGCTGCTCGGCCGCAACCTCACGACCACCACCATGTCTAGAGAGATCGCCTAAAAAGGGTGTAAACTAGTGGGGTGAGACACACAGTCCCAACGAGAAACATAACTCCCCGCCGCAACTATAAAACCTCAAAGGTTAAAGCAGATAACATAAAATAACGGAATAAGTGTATAACAAGAGAAGCATACTGAGCAAAGCTTTTATTACCATCAAGCTTACCAAGATATTCGGGAGGCATATTACCAAGTATTTCTTTATGGAACATGATTGACAAGATAAGCTTTATAAGAACTTATTACAAGAAATAAGAATCGTACACGTATCTGCAAGGTGTAACTAGATCATCTACATAAGAAAGGCCTCAATCAATGTTCCGTGTTTTGCTCTAAGCAGAATGTATTTATTCGGTTGGATTACATTTTATTATGCCCTGAGGAAGTGATCCTTCCCTACTCAAATCCAACCATTGGTTGTGAAGCCCAATCCGGTGCCATACAAGGTCTAAGGAGATTCGAACTCCATGACCTCACCTTCCCGTGGTCAGTACACGAATCATCAAGCAAGACCGCAGTCTTATGCTTATAGGCCTCATCCTCTGGGTTAGCTTCGCAAGCTACCCATCTCTAGCTCACCTCATCATAGGTGCTAGTATATACATCTGAGCCATGAACGCATCATGCTCATCATCACATATCCTGATCCATGGGTCTATTCACCATGTTCCATACATCCTGAGTCTGCAACCATAGTTGCACTCAACCCTCCTATTTTAGGCTAGAGGAAACCTCGCATATTCAACAATATGTGCTCTAGGTAATCCCGCAGGATAAACCTGTTTCACCATCACCAAATACTGACGGTAATGGATCAATGGCCAGGGAAAACTACATGATATGTTTATCTATCATTGGTTAGTATATTTTAAGCCAATTGTTGAGGCAAAACAAGGTATAAATATAGTCTTATAGAATTGCATCATTATTGCCATCAACATACTAACTTGGGACCACAATCCCTCATGATATCAACCATTGCCTCTCAAGGCATCACAATCATGCATCAACATCATGGGAACGCATCCCTTATCTCATCATTAGAGGATAACACCTCAGCTAGGCACTTAGCCTTATATCAGATCCTCATACTTATCAACTTGTTATTTTATTAACAAGAATTATCATCACATTGTGCTAGTCAGAGCACATATATCTCATAGCTCTTACCAGTCTATGAATCCACAAGAAATACCTACATGGTTAGTTTATACATAACTGAAGCCATCATGGATTAATAGAATGATCATGCTATCAAGTATAAATAAGCATCCATGAGTATATTACACAAGCTTTATCATTCATAGATTTATAATCAATCAGGGGCATCTGTTATTCCTTATACTTGTGACCATATTCATGTGTTATATCAACATATGAAGCAACATCATAAGCTTCCAAGCTTCCTGGTTCACAACCTATCATTATATCTCATCATCATATTAACAGGATGGAAGGTGATTACATCATGTCACTTGTGTTATCATTATTAAAAGAGAACCATCAACTATATACATTCTGGATTATCAGAACCCTCACCAAAACTCCTGCAACCCTCACAACAGGTATGGTGAGCAGCGCCAACCCATACCAAAGGGTGTACCGGCTAGGGTTCCAAACCCTAAAGCAACTCACCACCAAACCAACCAAACACTGCACATCCTCTAACATGCACCAAGGTTCCACTAACACTCATGGTGTTGGGCAGCCATCCACGAGGTCATAACGTGCAACACTACCTTGGCTATCGGCCACGGGTCTAACGCGCACCAAGATAGGGTTAGGGTTAGGTTCCACTATCGGCTAACCTCCAATATGAGCCATATCAGTCAAAGGGGTGTCTCCCAAGGCGCCCCTATCGTGCAACCTTCTAACATCATCTGAGGGTTAACCCTATTGTCCAGGGTAACCATGACGCCCAAGAAAGGTGTCGTGCATGTCCAACATCATAACGGTCAGCATCCTAGGGTTGGCATGTCGAGCATGAAACCATATCGTCCAAGCTTATCAAGGATAACGTCCAAGGCCACCTAAAGACAAGGGAGTGCATCGAGCACCCTCTCTACATGGTGTGTCGTCCAAGACTTAACCCTAAGGAGGATATCAGGCAACAAATCATCAAAATGTATCACCCACCCAACAACTCAACCAAGGGTATTCTCCAAGGGACCATGATGGGCACCAACTAAGCTTCAACAAGGCATATCGGCCAGGGATACAAGGATCACCCAAGCAAGCTTATCTACCAAGGATTTCACCTCAACGACATATCGTGCATCACCACAACTAAACCATATCGCCCGACACAAGGATAACCCAATGAGCTCTATAACGTCCAAGGTACATCAGGCACCAAGCCATCTTCCTCCACTAGGAGTATCGTGCAGGGCTCTCAACAAAGCATAACACCCGAGCACACATGGGTATCATCCAAAGGTACAACCCAAGACAAGAAGGTTATCGAGCAGTACTATCCTCAAGTCATATCGTGCAAGACACAACCCAACAAGGTCATATTCAACCTCAAGCACAAGGGAACCAAACCCTAGTTGATCAAGAAGGTCGGCTCACCTCTCAACAACTAAGAGAGAGGGGTGTTGCACAACCTCTTTCACAAATCAGGCAACCACAAGGACCAACCTCAACATAGGTCATCAAAAGCTCACCTCTCAAATCCATGGTGAGAGGAGGGTATTGCCCAAGCAATTAGAATACGAGCTCACCTCTCTACTTAAACGAGAGAGGGGTATTTCCCACATTACTAGAGCTCAAACTCACTTCTCTAAACCAAAGAGAGAAAGGAGTGTTGCGACCAAGGAAGACCTCAACTATGGTTCGACCAACTAGGTGTAAAGGCATATAACCCATCAACAACAACAACAACAACAACAACCTCATGCTCATAAAATCCATAAGATCAACAACATGTTATAGAGCAAGATACATAACATGCAATGGCCGACTGTCAACATATATGAAACATGCAACATAGGGAAAGTAGTATAGCTAGGGTTAGAAGTTATGTAACCCGCCTTAAGCAAACTCCCCAAGCTCCAAAGCTCCAAGATTCAAGCTCCTAGATCCAAGCTTCACCACAAAGAACAAGACCCATCCAGGGTTCGACCACCAAGCTAGAGGAAGAAGAAGGGATCACCACCAAGGGAGAAGGATCGGCCACCAACTTGCTCCAAAGGGTAGGTCTATCGTGCACCAAGGAAGGGAGGAGCAATAAAGAGCTAAAGGGTTCCTAAGGAAGGGAAAGGCAAGGAATATATAGGTGAGGGTCAAGGTTAAACCAAGGCAAGGTGTCACCTTACCAAGGGATACTTGTCCACACGATCCACCACCTTGCAAAAACACATGCACATGCCATGCCACAAATCAACCAAGGATCGGCCACATGTCCAAGCTAGGGTGACACAACTAAGGAAAGAAGGTCAACAAAGGTCAACGTCTGACACACTACACCTCCATGGCCGACACACCCCCATGGGTGATACCCCATGGCCGATACAAAGCATCCTTGCCTGATACAGGGCTCAACCAAGCAAGGCAAGGCCCAAATAAGGGAAAACAAGGCCCAAAAGATCTCAAACAAGCCCAAGACAACCCAAGGCACGAACACAAACCTTCCTCTCAACCCTAGAGGAAGCAAAGAGAGAGAAAGACATCTCTTAAGGTGACAAACTTGCTCTCCAACCCTATCTCAGGTTATTTTGCAAGTAGCACCTCCAACTCTCAACTAAGCTCAAGCAAACCCTAATCATCACTAAAGATGATTAGCAAGCAACCAAGCACAAGGTTTAGGCAAAACAAACAGGGTAATCCCAAAATGAAGGTCAAGGTCCTTACAGAATGTGCATATACCCTATGTATTGTGAACTATGTATGTAATGTTCTTGAAATCTAATTTTATCTTACTAAGTTATGAAAGCATGATTTATGCCTTCTTTGGTATCCCTATTAAATGGTCCTTTACTACAAAGTGATTTATCTATTTTATTTACTAATTCATAAATTTCTTATTCATGCGTCCTTCGACCCAAATTGATATGTTTGGATGATCTCATCCCTTCCTTTAATGAATAATATATTTATTCTAAATTATTATCTTTCTAGTCATATTATGTGTATTTAATTATTTATCCCAGGATAGTGGCTTGTTGTAGGATATAACCCACTGAAAAATTGTACATAGTTGGGTATTGATGTCATCAACTAGCCCCATGTGTTCTCACCATATTTTTTTATAATTGAGGAACTAATGTTCTTTCACCTCCTTCCAATATTATGTTCTGTCCCTACTTTTAGATGGTTCTTGTCTACTTTATAATATGCAAGCATTGTCGTATTATTTCTAATATTATTGAATAACTTCAAGGAAATCATTTACTACTATGAATTGTATTTTGTTAATAATACCACATCCTATTTTGGTTACAAATTTCCCTTATATTTATCATCTTATTTTCAATACCTTCAATACTAGAGGGAACAATTGTGTTTCCTACTTAATTTGATATTTCTTAGGTATTAACTACAAAACCACATACTAGTATATTACTAATGCAAAATTACTATCCTTCTCCTTTCTAGGTGTTGTTCCTAAAATCACCAAAGTGTAGATTATATGAAAATTGCTAATACAGGAACATGCTACTAGAAGTAAACTTAATAGATGTCTTGATAAGGATAGGTTTCCCTCTACAGTAGGTCCCTTTGTACAATCGTAGATTATTCCTTTTCCTTTATATTTGTCCACATGTATGGGCATCGAATAAAGTTGTAAATGGATTTTTATAAAAATATATGGTATTATAAATGCATTTCTTGACATACCATCTTTGAGAAATAAAAGTCCTCCTTTCCTTTCTACAAATTTGGTGTGTTTGTATTTGGATGTGGTTTTAATTGTCAGAAGTAAAAAGTGCATTTTCTCTTGGTATCCACTCCACCGATCATGTTCAGTCATATCTTCAATTCTTGTTGTCAAATTTCAATGTATGGGATGAAAAATTGGTCAAACATACCAGCTATGTAGAAATTTGGTGGACTAAAGAATCGACAATATTAACATAGAAATAGCTAAAAACCCCAAAAATAGCTCAAGAAGGGAATCCAAATATGGAGAATATGAAATATTCTTATGTGGAAGTAGTGTGACCACTTTCTTACCTCACCACGTAGGACAAGTAAAAAGGAGTCATGATCACTTAAAGATGCCAAATGAATAGGGCATTGTCTGGATATAGGGGGAACTTGAAAAAATTATGCCAAAGCGTGTCAAGACTTGACACACTTTTTACGTGCGTAGAAACGCAAGTGTGCGCGTCAATGTAATATAGACCTTTGTGAGGCCCGAGTCAAACTCAGGGACACGTGAATTATCGGAGACTACTACTAACTACTCACAATCAGCTAGACCGATTAAAGAGTTTGGATTTGTTGTAAAATTAAAAGAAAAGAAAATAACACAAAATAAAACAATCGATTAAATGTTTAGTTTAATCAATTCAAGATGAGATCTTTAGGATTGCGGTTTCACCGTGGGTTTTCATTGTATTAAATTCTATTTAGTCATTCACATTTATCTCTCTATCTGGGTAGTGGCCTGAAATCAGAATTGTCCACTGTCGTGGTACAATTCACTACCTATGTCTAGGTCGGTTCCACCGTCGTAGTAACCTATACCCTAAACTAGGTGCATTAGAAATGATCTCTCGGTATCCACCATTAACCTTACTGCACCTTGTTCAAGGGATATGTCAATTAATGTAAATTTCGTCTCTTTTCAACCATTAATTCTTCTTTCAAAGCAATTAAGGGTATTAGATTATTATTATGGTGATCAAGCATAACAATATAATTGAGAAAATGAAATCATACCACGGATTAAGAAATAAACGATGAATTACTACGATAAAATTGTCATACAATGAATCCTCGGGCTACTCCCGGTCCTAAAGACAAAGGGGATTAGCCCCGCATGGTCATCTCAATGAAAGACATAGGAGTAGAGAAGAAAAACGTGGGAAACATGGAGCAAACTCGTGTAACTCCTGATACAAAGGTGTTCCTGGAGATCCTCCTCGAGAAACGTGCGTTTTGCAGTCTTCCGGCAGTAAAATCGCCTGTCGGAGGTGCCCGGATCGCTCGATTGACGGCCTTCGTCTCATGTATCCTCTCTCTCTCTCTCCTTCTTGGATGTTGTGCAACACAATATGAGATCCCCCTCGGGCCGTCCGTGCTCTTCTTAGGTCATAGGACCACTTTACGGCTCCGAAAAAGCTCAACCGTCGCATTAAAACGCTTCGTTTTAGTGTTGAAAGTCGCCAGATCCCGACGCTGTCGATAGTATCGACCCCAAGGTCGATGGTATCGACCATGGCACAGGTTATTCCTTCCAAGATCGTGTTTTGGGGTTTCTTTTTGATGAAATTTCGATACTATCGACCTGGGGGTCGATAGTATCGACTCCGAACAATGCAAAAGTGCCTGAAAAAGTGTCGAAACATGTGTATAAGTCCAGGGATTATATAAAATCATATAAATATGATAAAAGAAGTATAATTTGATGCAAAAAGAGTTTAAGGGCCAACTATAGTGAATTATGCAAATATAATCAAGAAAATGACAAATACATGCATAAAACAGATATAAAATAAGCCTATAAAAGTGACTCAAAACCCATGCATCAAACTCCCCTAAGCTTAAACCTTGCTCGTCCTCGAGCAACAAAACTTTGGATCTAGTTGAGATAAGTCAGCAACAGGACATAAATACATGAAATGAATCTACATCATCCCCACTTTCTTTCCACAAACCGGCCCTCATTGACCACTGAACACTAACTGCCATCCAGGCGACCAAAGACCTATGTAAAAGATGTCTATCCCCCAATCAGTGAAACACTATCAATTAAAGTAGTTAATATGATAAACTCATCTGGTCCATACTTGATGCATCTTGTGATCTCCTATCTACGTTTCTTATTTCCTAACTACCATCTAAATGGAAGCATATCTCCTGATATTAATGAATGAGGAGAATATCATGGGTGGCCTACCGATTAGAGTAACGGGTGGATGGGATAGGTGGTTGTGGAAGAGATGGAAGCACATCACAGTCAATCATGCAATACAAAAATTAATGACCTATCATGATGAAAAATGCAAGTGAAAATGTCCTAATGCTATATTTTTGGTGGAATGATGCATGCACTATCATTCCGTCTCAAGGTGAGATGGAATATCTAAGAAAACTACACCATGTGCTTATTCTTCTTAGTATGTAAGTGAGAACAGGTTCATTTCTCCCTCTCATTCCTACTTACTTCTCAATTCTTTTTTTCTTTTTTTTTTCTTCTATTTTTTTTCAATTTTTTTTAAGCCCTTATTTTCATAGATGACAATGAATTATTTGTCGGGCTCACTTCTTGTTACATAACATATACATTTGAAGCATTCAGAAGATATGGAACATGTTCACCACCTTTCATGTTTTCATAAGAACATACAAAACATGATGTACAACTATATACTCAAAAGATGTGAATGCACTACAAAATGACAGTTATGCAAGTAAACGACACACACCTAAAGATCATGTGCATGTATGATTACTCTATCCTTTTTTTCATTTTTATGCAAAAATATGTGAAACTAGTTGTAATGCAAGACCTATCTACATGGCATGCAATCAAAGAGTGAAAGACAGTAATGTGTTCCCATTTCTTATGGTGAAGTGTGAATGAAATTGCGGTGGATCAGATCACAAGACTAATTGACAGAACCTTCTGAAAATATCATATGTCCCTCTCTAAAGACCTGTGTACAGGGTAACTGAAGGATTTCTCTCTTAAACTTTAGTCTAAGGTCACGTTAGCGTTTGGTCGGTTTGGGCTCAAACATCCTTGTCAATCACTTTTCCTTGGACAATAAAGATGGTCATTCATGTCCCTGTGTCCTGAAGCTGACTCACCCAAGCACTTCCTCAGTTATGCAACTCAATTACTAACAAGAATAAGCTCAAAAAGTTCTCAAAATGTTCATATTTTCATGTGCCCACAACCCAAGAGTAAAACTCCCAATTGAAACCATGCATTTATTACTCCACAGATTACACTAGATAGATGTGGATCCTACAAAAGCGGTAAATCTAGAAATAAATGCAACTAATATTTCAAAAGTAAAAGCAACATGAATAGGTAAGTAAAAACTAAGATAGAGGGTTGTTCCAACACCCCCTCTAAGCTTGAATATGACTATGGCCTCATAGTCAACATGCTCACTTAAGAGGTGGAACAGCGGTACCATTCACTTTGAAATGTGGTGAAGAAGGATGGTTAGATGCTCAAGTGGACCAAGTATTGCTTGCTATCTCCCTCCTTTTTGTGGACAATTTTTGTGTCTTAGTGGTTCTAAGACGTGACTTGCTTCATCCATCTTTCCTCTGCAAAAAAAGGTTCAAAAAAATCTCATTTCGATACCTTTTACGGCCTATTTTATGTAGTTGTCCTGCAGGTGTCGATACCATCGACCAAGGTCGATGGTATCGACCCAGACTTAGCGATTTTGTTGAATCGATGCATCTAAAAGCCTGGGAACTCAAAAGTGTCGATACTATCGACCCTACTGTCGATGGTATCAACTTTACTGGCACCAATTTTTCTGTAAATCTTCAGGAATCTCGATACTATCGACCCTAGGGTCGATGGTATCGACTTTTCTTCAGCGTTTACTGATCCAAACTCGATACTATCGACATAGGTGTCGATAGTATCGACCTTAACATTCTACACACTTCAAAACACGAGTTAAGGTACCATTTTTACAAAAATTATCAAAACCTAAACAAAAACTAAGTACATAAACATAAAAGAACATAATCAAACATAAAAATGAACCTTAAGTTGGGTTGCCTCCCAACAAGCACCCTTGTTTAATGTCCTAGGCTTGACATAAAGATACATTTAACCTGGGTTGTCAAGAGATGTCTCCAATGAGTCATGTGGCAATTTGAATTGAACTCGATCCTGTCCAATCCCCAAGGTTAATGTACCTCTCCCAATGGCAGCGATTACATCAGCCGTAGCTTGGAACGGCCTTCCCAATAGCATCTCACAACTTTGGAGTTGTGGCATGTCCATGACGAAAAAATCTACCGGGAAGATGAACCTGTCTACCTTGATGAGTACATCCTCGCACACTCCATATGGC
This sequence comes from Alisma plantago-aquatica, assembly GCA_963693085.1. NCBI lineage: Eukaryota > Viridiplantae > Streptophyta > Magnoliopsida > Alismatales > Alismataceae > Alisma > Alisma plantago-aquatica. Next base: position 1,376,065,914 of record OY856412.1, on the reverse strand, counting down.
CTTACAATGGGCCCATCTGCCAACTCAATCGTTGCCGCCGATTTCTTTATCTCCTTCAACCCAAGCTTTTGAAATGTGGACAGAGGCATAAGATTAATGTTGGCGCCCGAATCACACTGTGCTTGTGGAAAATGTTGGCCGCCTATGGAACATGGGATGTAAAAGCCTCCTGGGTCTTTCCTCTTCGGTGGTAAACTCCCGTGGATAATTGAGCTCACCATCTCATTTACCCGGCACACGTCCGTGTCTTTAATCCGCCTCTTCTTGTTGAAGATTTCTTTGATAAACCTCCAATAGGCGGGAATCTTCTCTATCATTTCCACTAATGGAATATTGACATGGAGTTTTCTAAACATCTCCAAGAACTTCCTGTAGTGACGGTGCTCTCTCTTCGGCCTTGGGCTATCCAGAATAGATACAACTGCCTCCTGTGGACGCTTATGAGGTGGAACATAGGGGCTTTTCGGGGCAAGCTCCCCTAAGCTTGTTTCAATGACACTCTCCGACGTGGACTTTGGTAGATCATTTTCAACCGGTGCCAGCTGTAGTGGCTCCTCTCCCTCAGTGGGTGTAGCTTCACCTAGATGCATGGTCTTCACCTGCTCTTCTTGCACAGCTGTGGGCACAACCGAGATGGGCACTTTGTGGGCTTTTCTGAATGAGCAATACCCACATGGTAGTCCATAATAACTGCGAGGATACGGTATTTTCGGTATAGCCTCCATATCAAAAATCATTTTGCTTTTGTCCTGGACCTCCACCACCGGGGCTCTGCCTTAGAAATCACAGATATATATTTCACTTGATGATGTGCTTGAACAACATCTGCATTCCCAGCCTGTCTTTGTTGATTTGTATGCTTCATGGCCGCCACTTCAATGGAAATTTGGGTCACAGTCGTCTCTAGTGCCCTCATTTGTGCTCCATGACTTTGCAATGTCTGCCCAAATTTATTCAAAATCTCGCCCTGAGACTGTAACTGCTTGGTGAATGTACTCATCATCTCTTGATTTTGTTTCACCACCTGGCTAAGCAATTCAGTATTCTTTTCCTCTAGGCTAGGCTGCAACTTCTGAAAATTTTGTTCCTTCCTCCAATCATAATTGTTATTTCTATATCCCTATTGATGCATATACTTTTCATGTGCTTCATCATCAGACCCATTGTCCTCTTTCTCTAAGAGCTTCTTGGCTATAAGATCCAACTTGTCATTAAGCGCTTTGATGGCCCTTGCTTCATGTGTAATGCCAACCTGCTCGGGTGCATCTCTTTCACCCCAAGACTACTTTTTGGACATGTTCCTTAGAATCTCCCAACACCTTGTGCCTATGTTGTTCAAAAAGAAACCAGAACCTGCTGAGTCCAAATTGCTCCTATCATGTTCATTTAGGGCGAAGTAGAAAATTTTAGCTTGCTTCTCCTTATCTAAGTCGTTATGTGGACACTTCCTCATCATGATCTGGAAGCACTCCCAAGTTTCAGAGTATGTTTCACCGGCTCGCTGGCTGAAGTTGTGTATCTTCCTCACTAGATCGTTTGTCTTTTCAGGCGAGAAGAACCTCTCAAAGAAGACCTCAACCATGTGATCCCAAGATTCAATGTACTCATCATCCAGATTGTGCAGCCATTCACAAGCATTGCCCACTAAAGAACTGGGAAAAAGTTTCAGGTAGAGTGTCTCTTGCGGGAACCTGTCAATCTTTATCATATCACAATTTTCCACGAACGTGCTGATGTGGGTCACCGGATCCTCATTTTTAAGTCCATGGAAAGCCTGCGATTTGACCAACTGAATAAGTCCTGGATTAATCTTGTAACTGGGTATGTTGATAGCTTGTTTCTTGATTAGCCCCTTCTGCACAGAAGAAGAAGAAGCATTAATCCTTTCCCAGATCGTCTGCTCCTCATTTTCTACTCTGTCACCCATTATTACTTTGCTAGTACCTGAAATTTCAAATGGTAGTGTATGAATCGGTACTAATAATTAAAACAATGAATAAGATTTGCAATTCAGTTCAAAAGATGAAAAAAAATTACAGGAATTAAAAGTGGCCTAGTGTGGCCTCTCGCAGCACTCGTAGTGCTAAAATTCACCGTTTCCCCGGCAACGGCGCCAAAAACTTGACATGCTTTTTACGTGCGTAGAAACGCAAGTGTATGCGTCAATGTAATATAGGCCTTTGTGAGGCCCGAGTCGAACTCAGGGACACGTGAATTATCAGAGACTACTACTAACTACTCGCAATCAGCTAGACCGATTAAAGAGTTTGGAGTTGTTGTAAAATTAAAATAAAAGAAAATAACACAAAACAAAACAATCGATTAAATGTTTAGTTTAATCAATTCAAGATGAGATCTTTAGGATTGCGGTTTCACCGTGGGTTTTCATTGTATTAAATTCTATTTAGTCATTCACATTTATCTCTCTATCCGGGTAGTGGCCTGAAATCAGAATTGTCCACTGTCGTGGTACAATTCACTACCTATGTGTAGGTCGGTTCCACTGTCGTAGTAACCTATACCCTAAACTAGGTGCATTAGAAACGATCTCTCGGTATCCACCATTAACCTTACACCACCTTGTTCAAGGGATATGTCAATTAATGTAAATTCCGTCTCTTTTCAACCATTAATTCTTCTTTCAAAGCAATTAAGGGTATTAGATTATTATTATGGTGATCAAGCATAACAATATAATTGAGAAAACGAAATCATACCACAGATTAAAAGATAAATGATGAATTACTACGATAAAATTGTCATACAATGAATCCCCGGGCTACTCCCGGTCCTAAAGACAAAGGGGATTAGCCCCGCATGGTCATCTCAATGAAAGACATAGGAGTAGAGAGGAAAAACGTGGGAAACATGGAGCAAACTCGTGTAACCCCTGATACAAAGGTGTTCCTGGAGATCCTCCTCGAGAAACGTGCGTTTTGTAGTCTTCCGGCAGCAAAATCGCCCATCGGAGGTGCCTGAATCGCTCGATTGATGGCCTTCATCTCCCATATCCTATCTCTCTCTCTCCTTCTTGGATGTTGTGCAACACAATATGAGATCCCCCTCGGGCCGTCCGTGCTCTTCTTAGGTCATAGGACCACTTTACGGCTCCGAAAAAGCTCAACCGTCGGATTAAAACGCTCCATTTTAGTGTTGAAAATCGCCAGATCCCGACACTGTCGATAGTATCGACCATGGCACAGGTTATTAATTCCAAGATCTCATTTTGGGGTTGCTTTTTGATGAAATGTCGATACTATCGACCTGGGGGTCGATGGTATCGACTCCGAACAATGCAAAAGTGCCTGAAAAAGTGTCGAAACATGTGTATAAGTCCGGGGATTATATAAAATCATATAAATATGATAAAAGAAGTATAATTTGATGCAAAAAGAGTTTAAGGGCCAACTATAGTGAATTATGCAAATATAATCAAGAAAATGACAAATACATGCATAAAACAGATATAAAATAAGCCTATAAAAGTGACTCAAAACCCATGCATCATGTTCCCACCTATTAACAGTCATTCTTCAGAACACCTTTACATATTGATAATCATATTGTTATTACTAGACACACAAAGCTCCCACCTGCTACCATTCATGGAGATACTTTGGGTCCTAGGGTTCCTCCCACATTAGATGAGCTAGAGAAACATATAAATATGACGATGATAGTGAAAATTCTGATCATAGTATTTATGAGTTTTCTACTTTTATGAATATTTTATATGCATGAAGTAAGTGATATACCTATAAATAAGTAGCAAGTCAATCAAAATGACAATAGACTATGGCTAAGGAGTTTCAAGCTGTCGAGAAAACTTGTATATGGGAGGTTGTTCCTTTTCCCTCATTAACAAAACCAACTAGTTGTAAATGGATTCATAGAATCAAGTGGTGTCTGGATTAGAAGGAGACCCATATAAGCCTCATCTCCTTGCATTGAGATTTCTACCAGAGCATGACATAGATTATGAAGAACATTTTGCCATGCTGCTTATATCACTATAATTCATTCTCTTTTAGATATTGCAACTTGTCATAAGTGGTCCCTTTTTAAGATGGATGTAAAGATGATTTTCTACACGGTGAGCTTATAGAGACGGTACGCATGAAACCTGCACCAGGTATAAAAATACATTTAGGACATGTATGTCATCTTTGATGATCCATATAATGGGCTATAGAAAGATAGGGCCCAGTTTTAATGCTTATAAAGTTATGAAACATGTAAGTTATATACAAAGTAATCATGACCACTCAATATTTACTAGGTCATCTATAGGAGGGTATGCTATTATTTTTATCTATTTGATTATACTATCATCACTACAAATGACAATCTTTATATTACTAAGCTACCAAAGTTGTTAGCGAGTTGTTTTCATATGAATGATCTATTAGGTATTAATTATTTCTTAGGTGTTGAGATTCAAGAAATTATTCTGGTATTCTAATATGTCAACAAAAGTATGCACCTAATTTTTTTTTCCAGTGTAATTATTTCATATGATTATGAGGTTGATACACCACCAAAACTACATGGAAAGCTCACTCCTAATGATGGAAGACGTCTAGTTTATGGTACTAGATACAAACAATTGTTTTGCCACACTCATATACCTTAAAATCACTAGACTTGATATTTCTTATGTAGTGAGCACATTTAGTCAATTTACGAGTGCTCTTTATCAATCTAATTATTTTCTATTTAGAAAATTCTTCATTATGTAGAAGGGACAATACTAAGATCATCTATGATGTATAGAACTTCAGATCTCACTCGTAGAGAATATTGTGATACAATTTTGGCTGGATGTCCAACCACCAAAAACTCTAGGATGGCTTATTCTATTTTTTGGAAATTACTAATTTCTTGGCAAAGTAGGAAGCAAGATGTCACTACAAGATCTAGTTGTAAGGTGGAATACATGTCTATTTTTAAAACAATAAATAAGATCATCCACTAGTTATGCATTCTTACGGACATGAATGTTGTTATGAATAATAGCACTTCACTATTTTGTGATGATTAAAGTACCCTTTGTATTGTGACAAGTTTAGTATTTCATGATAGAGAAAAGTACATAAAAGCATATTGTCACTTCATATGAGAAAATTTACATGCTGGTGTTATTTCTTTACCTCATATATCTTTGACATATCAAGTTTCTCATTTCTTTATAAATTCCCATCCATCGTCTAGATGTAAATTTTTCATTTCCAAACTTATGGTATTTGATCCATCTGGAGTATTTTTGTTGTTTTAGTTTTCATTTTCTATAGAATGTCAATATTGATTGATTGTCCACTAATGTATTAATTGATTGTCAATTGATATTATGTATTTACGTAAATGGTTATTGGTTTCTATCACAATTCATCATATTTATTATTTTTCTTACTTCTCTTAAACTTTCTCTATCTCCTCTCATATCATATTATAACGAGCGTCTCCTCTCTTATTTAAAAGGGCATACTCCTTGTAACATATATATAATAAAATACACTAGTTTTTTCAGTTCCGCATAAAATACATATAAAATACACAAAAATGTACAAAAAAGTATGCAAAAAGGTACGATAAGGTACACCAAAAAATATGTCCACACAAAAAGTATGGCATTTGTAAAACAATAATTGTTGTAAGAAGTTAGTTGAATTAAGAATATACAAAGATAAGTACTCAAAATATCCAAAAAATTACACATAAATGTAAGAAAAGTAACAAATAAATGTAAAGGTACGCCAAAAAATATGAATTGTGAAAAGGTATTGTAATGGTAGTCACCAAACCGACAAACACATCGTTACAAATTAAGAGGAATAAACATAAACAACGGATTAAAAAAATACTAAAATTTAAAACCATTTTTTTGCAAGGATATCCTTGTCCAGAAAATTTTTACTAAAAGATCCAAAACTTATACATATCATGATTTACATTATACAACATTGTTTCATCTTATCTTGAGGACAACATATAACAGTTGCTCTATCAAAACACATACTGGAGCAACATAAAACCTCGAGACATTCAAGCCAAAATCTCATATTTTAAAGCATTGCAACTATCTATGATAGAGCAGTAAATCATCTATTCTCTTTATAAGGAATAGGAAGAACATGTATATCATTTACCAGTCATACTATATTAACATCCCAAGCTTATCATGTGGTACTCATTATCATGGTATGTCATCCATGAATCATTCTCATTCCTATATGTTGGCCTCAGCCAATCTACTAACCAGATATTGAATTGTACCAGTCATGTGAGTATACATAATCATATTCTGTCCAAGCATTGGACTATGCCAATCCTTTGCAACCATTCCAGGCATTGGACTATGTCAATCCTGTGCAAACATTCCAAGCATTGGGTTATGACCAATCTTGTGACATTATTCCAGGAATTGGGTTATTACCAATCATGTGCAATTATTCCAGGTATTGGGTTATGACCAATCCTGTGACATTATTCCAAATATTGGGTTATGAACAATCCTGTGACATTATTCCAGGCATTGGGTTATTGCCAATCCTGTGCAATTATTCCAGGTATTGGGTTATGACCAATCTTGTGCAAATATTCCAGGTATTGGGTTATGACCAATCCTATGACATTATTCCAGGCATTGCGTTATTACCAATCCTGTGCAATTATTCCAGGTATTGGGTTATGACCAATCCTGTGCAATTATTCCAGGTATTGGGTTATGACCAATCCTGTGACATTATTCTAGGAATTGAGTTATTACCAATCATGCACAATTATTCCAGGTATTGGGTTATGACCAATCATGTGACATTATTCCAGGCATTGGGTTATTACCAATCCTGTGCAATTATTCTAGGTATTGGGTTATGACCAAACCTGTGCAATTATTCCAGGTATTGGGTTATGACCAATCCTGTGACATTATTCCAGGGATTGAGTTATTACCAATCCTGTGCAATTATTCCAGGTATTGGGTTATGACCAATCCTGTGCAATTATTCCAAGTATTGAACTATGTCAATCATGTGCATCTATTCCAGGCATTGGACTATGCCAATCATGTGCATCATCACTGAATACCACATCACCTTTACTAGGTATTAAACCTTGGCCAAACCATCATACTTATTCACATCCTTTATGTAATTCAAGTATTCCTCTTATCCCCTTTAAGTTTATTCAAAACACTATAGCCTTTATTTGTCTATAAGCATAAAGCATGCATGATTAAGATTTCATTATTACTATTGTATCCATTTATTATTACTATTGTATCCATTTATTATTATTATTATGTTACTAAGTTTCCATTTCCTTGTTTATTTGAACATTTATTTCTTACATGAAACTTTTATAAACATCTTGTTACCTTTTACTAGGAAACAACTATTCACGTGGCTCACAAGGCCCATTAAATATCTTTTCACCTCTTACTAGGGAACAACTATTCACATGGCTCACAATGCCATTAAACATCTTGTCACCTCTCACTAGGCAACAACTATTCACATGGCTCACAAGGCCATTAAACATCTTGTCACCTCTCACTAGGAAACAACTATTAGGGTTAGGGCTTCCCTTTATAGCCGTATAGGTTTCAAGTTCATATTATTAATTCAAACCCTAATTCATTGCTCCACACATCTAGCATCATACATTAATATCATAAGTATTCAATTATACTTATTTATTGTCATCTTTTATCATTAAATGATAATCAACATAAAGTAAGAGTTTCTCTCTCATCCTCTCTAGGATATTGATTACATCATACTTTGTTATCTTGGCTTAAACCTTTCTCAAGGTATGTTCGCCTACACTTATCAAAGTGTGTTACATCTCAACATAACATTTGACATGACACACTTCATGTGTTACTCATCCAAGTATATTGGATTTAAGGTGCATCAAGGTGCATCAACCTTGAGGTGTTGGATTAGTATTTATCATGCCTTAATGTATTACTTCCCTCATTACTTTCAACTTACTTAACTTCATCAACTTATCTTGTATTAGGGTATATCCCATCCTAATACTTTATGCACTAACACATCGCATTTATCATGTAGTGTATTGGCCATAAGTCACACATTTGAATTACCCAACTATCATCAATGATAAGGGCTCATCTCGGATCAAGGTATTATTAATATTAGGTTGTCCATTATTAACCACTCTAGGTGTTTCACCTATCAAGGTATTAGCCACACCATTACTTGGTGTTACACTCATCACTCCTAAGAGTGTCTTGCCCTCACCTTTATAAGGTATCTTGAGTTAGAAGTGTACATATGATCACCATATCAGGTTGTAAGTATATGAGCACTCACCATATCGGGCTAGAAGTATATACACACCATTCATATTGGGCTAGAGGTGTTTATATGTGTTACCCATGTCGTGCATGAGGTATTAAGCCATCACCATGTTGGGCTAGACATTGACCGGCCTAAATCACGCGTCCCAAAATTTGGAGGTGGATTTCAGGTAGTCGAGCTTTTACATTTATAACCAGAATCCTTCTAGGCCCCCGCAACTTTGTTTATGAGGTCGAAGTAGATATACGGGGTCGAACACAGGGACAAGGGTGGTAGTGTTGAGAACTCAGAATCGACACGCTACACTCTGGCAAGGATAAGAGATGATAAAATTCCTAAAAGGGAACAACAGAACGAGATCGACAAAGCAAAAGAAAACCCTATCTCCAACTGGAGTTACAAGGAAAACTTAAGTTTTAAGCATTTAGCAGTTTTTAGGGATTTTTTTATGCAACAGAAACAAAGAGATAATACTAAAGCTAAAGCAAGGTACGAAGGAGAAAAAAAACTTCGGTAAAACAAGTTGCCGCGGGAATATCCTGTACCCCTCCTCTCAGAGCGGGTACCTCTAACCAAGCATCAACACCACTCTTGAGGTTGCTGGACTTAGGTTAGAGTGGAAAGGTTACTACAACAACTCCGATTCCGGGCACTCTCGTACTCCAGAATCGGGCCGGACACTAGAGCCACAACACCTCTCTCAAGGCTGTTGCAATGGGAAAACACGATTCGGTAGCTAATCGAAACGCGATCCAACGTATAAGATAGAGTTCGGATATTAAACATATCATTCATCCAACTAGGGTACCAAGCATAAAGCAGCAGATAATTAAACTCTTCTATTTCTATTATCATATAAAGGTTTGATTACATTGCAGAAGTAAAAGAAATAAATGACAGAAATAAAGGAAAAACATCGCCCTCTTGATATAGAAGGTCGATAGGCTACAGCTGACCCTCCGGCCCGATACCGGGTAGGACCCTAGCCCGATACAGCCGTGTCGGGTGGCACACCCTCTCAGGAAGCACACGGTGACGGGTCGGTTGTATCGTGCGAGAACCCTAGCCCGATACGGTCATGTCGGGTGGCACCCTCTCGGGCGACACACCACGGAAAGCGACACGTATTGGGGTTCAGTATCGTGTCGGGCTAAAGTGAAGTGCATCTAGTATCGGTCACTTGTATCTAGTATCTACGTTATGTCGGCTGATATCGGCCTGCAGTGGTGCTCGGGATGACACTATGTGAACCATTCCCTCCCTCTCGGGATGGGGAAATGCTCACCTAGTGTCGCTCGTCACAACCACTGAGGCACGATACTCTTGCTCTCGTAGCTTTCCTTGGGAAGATTCACGCAGGTTTCCGACCTGTCTTTTCGGCTCCCTGTAGCTGCTATTTATAGGCAGCGGTTGGGTAAGTTATGGCGCACAGGGCGCCACGTGTCCTCCTTATTATCGCACAGTTGGTGGATGGCCGATGCAAGTATCGCCTGGCACAAGGATGTCGACTATTGGGCGTCGTGGCGAGAGGCGCCTATCGGTGGGTATCCGGTATCGCACGGCACGTTGAGTAGTCGTGGCGTGCTTGGCTCCCTATCGGGTAAAGAGGCGTGTCGTCCAACGGTTCCTTCCGACGTGGCATCCTTACGTTGGACATCGACGTATCGCGTTACCCTACCGGGCAGTGTGCATATCGGCCGGCCGGGTGGCCGATGCAGGTGGAATTATGTTTGTTGGTCGGGACGGCCTTATTGATGATAAATATGTAAATTTTGGAGGAAAACACTGCAAAATACGGAAATATTGAATTAAGAGTGTCGTTTGGCCAATTATTGCAAAATTACAAATAAACAGAGAGGAAAACAGTTAAAAGGCAGTTTTGATAACAGAATAATAGTCTAAAACATCACAAAATTTGGTGTTATCAGCTCCCCCAAACTTAGCATTTTGATTGTCCTCAATCAATATTTAAACTATATTTTGTGATGTTTCTTCTTGCTCGGTTTAGTTTTCAGCTCAAGAGGTAAAACAAGAATCGTGATGCCTTTAGAGTAATGTTGTCCTACAACGAACAAAAGACCTTGTGTTTCCTGCATTATTATTTTAGTAAAACATTTCTCTACAGCTTCAGCAAGACTTTGGTGCATGATTCCGAAGTTAGCTTTCACACAAAACAACTTATTTTTGCGGCAGAAAGTTGTGTGTTGGGTAGGATGAGGCTTTTTGGGGTTTTTCTTGTTTCCCATCAGTCCATCCAGGAAAGGGTCCGTTAATGGGAAAGTGGTCCCTGCAGTCCAAGCCAGTTGGCTTTAGAGCAGTGATTTCACATCCTACGTACCACTGCCCCAGATCTATCATGCCTAAAGATGGGTACTTTTGGAAGAAAAGTGTGTATATATATATTTTTTTCTTTTCTTTCTTTCATTGGGCACAAATCTCATGCTTTTATTCACCCTCATAAGGTTGCTTTCTCTTTTTGGGAATTTGTTTGGGTAAGGGGAAATAAGAGGATTGTTGTTATTTGGGCAGCTTTTTCCTTCTCCATAGTCGTCTCTTAGCTGTTGTGAGATTACTATTTTTTTTTCAAAATTTTTGGTACGGAAAAACGTAATATTTTGTTTGTTTGAGGCAGCATTATCAGAAAGATATAACAAAACTTGCATCTCGTTAAGCACATTGAAACAAACTGGCAAGAAGTCGCATCAGGTTTTTACTAATATAGCGACATTGTACATATGTATGGGAACAAAATAAGCAATTTTTTTCAAAATTTTTATATGAGCATGGCATTTTATACGAGCATGGGTATGTATAGATGATATATGAGAAGAATGAAATGACACAAAGGGTGGAGGTGAAGAAGAAAATTTTTATACCTCCCTCACTGGTACATGGGTACCCCCCCAAACTTACTCCACTCTCTATCCCAGAGTAGTGAAGAGGACAGGGTGAGGTCATGTTTGCCCAGTGAAGGTTAGCTGGTGGTTGTGCTTCTGCCTTGGAGAAGTTGCAATACATTCTTCTTATTTGCAGTCTCCATTTTCTTTCCCAGCTGGATGCTGCCAGAACAAGTGCAAAGCTCTCAAGAAGGAAGCGCAAGGCCCGTGCATATTATGACGATGATAACCGGCCTATCGTAGACAGAGAGCTCTTGAAAACACTTGTGGATATTATATAAGAAAGAGATATCCTCCCCATGATGAAGGTGGCTTCATGGTAGATGGAACTGAAATGCCCACATTCAATCCCGGGGCTCCCGGGGAAAGACTTCCACTATCTTTTGGAGATGGTCCCAAACCACCGCAGAAGACAGACTATGATAAGGAAATGGGCTTCTTTTGATGACCCAACTGTCTTGGGATTCTGACGTTTATGTCCGACTGTTGTTGCTTTAGCTATTGTCGCAGTGTGTCTGTCAACTCGACCGGAGGTTTGTTTTGTATGAGCCATACTTGTTATCAAGTTCATTGATCATTTAAATGTTAGGTAGGAAAATCTGATATCTCGATAAAACTTGTCTCGATGAAAGCCCAGGTATCGTTCATCAAAAGAAAATTCGAGGCGTTACGAGATTGGACGATACGTGGAGAACTGTGTAGCACAACACACTACCCGACATGGGGATATCGGGTGATAAGGTCGCATGAAACAACTGTCCGATAGGATGTCTCGACAGAAAAACATGTCGCCCGTTATGGCGTATCGAGCAAACACTATCATCCGACGTGTCGTGCTTCACTGTGTCGGGCGATACAAGAAAAATCGACTAAGTTCGTCATCCCGATACGCGGTGTGCGATATGAATCCCGTGTCAGCAAACATACTGTCGGGTTATACCTTTTCTCTTAAAATCTCTCACCCGACACGAGGGCGAAGGCGAGCTGCCCGACATGCGAGAAAAAGGTTATTTACTGCATGTGGTCCAGGTGGCTAAAAGAGTAAGTGTAGTAACCCGACACGTTGAACCCTCCTTACTATATATAGCAAACTCAGTTGGGGGTAAAATGGGCAGTTCTGGGGCGCGCATCGGCCGTTGAGACATGTCATTCCCGAGACGATGGTCCCATCAGTCTCATTAAGGGCAATTACTCGCATGCACGATATGGTGCACGCTGCCCAGGAATGCCATCCATCGCGGCCATTGCGATGCCCGAGAGACTTCAGCCCGATACAAGCGGTCATGCACTCCAGCTGAGCTGCTGCCCGATACGGTTAATAATAGGCGGCCAAAACAAGGCGAGGAAAAAGTGATTAAGGGGTAAAACATCATCAGCTTAGGGTTAAGCTCCCATCCTCAGAAGGTATTACTCCTCAAAGCATCATAAAATACAGCGGTGGCCCATAAAACAGAAGAGTCGGTATGCCCGACGCGTGCACTGACTCAGGCCTTATTATAGTCCATAATGTTTGCTTTTACAAGGAAGAAAAAAAAAGCATCCTACTCTAGGAAAGAAAGAAAAACTCGGGCTGCCTCCCGAGGAGCACTGAAGTTTGCGTCGCCAGCTCGACCGGTGTAGGTTCTTCACGTTCAGCCTTCGACTGTACCCATATCCTGCAAGTTGATTTCTTCTCTCCTCACAAAAGCTTCATCTTCATAATACCTCTTTACTCTGTGCCCATTCACCTTGAAGACCTTGGTCGGATCATCTTTGTCGTAGAGCTCCATCATTCCTGATGGGTATATCTTTGACACAGTAAACGGTCCCGACCATCTTGTCTGTATCTTTCCAGGAAAGAGTCGAATGGAGGATTTAAATAATAGAACCTTATCCCCTTCGCTCACATCCTTTCTTCTTAGGTGGGCATCATGCCACACCTTCGTCCTTTGTTTGTAGATTTTTGCATTCTCATAGGCGTTCATCCTCAGCTCTTCAAGCTCTTGCAGCTCCAAAAATCTCTTTTCTCCTGCTTTTTCAAGGTCCATGTTTAAGAATTTGATTGCCCAAAGGGCCTTGTGTTCCAGTTCTAGAGGTAGATGGCAGGATTTCCCGTAGATCAGCCTGTAGGGGGTGGTTCCAATGGGCATTTTGTAGGCGGTAATGTAGGCCCATAGTGCGTCGTTAAGTTTCATAGACCAGTCTTTCCTCGTTCGGCTGACAGTTTTCTCCAAGATCTGCTTAATTTGTCTGTTTGAAACCTCTACATGCCCTGAGGTCTATGGGTGATAGGGTGTAGAGATCTTGTGTTTCACTCCATACTTATGTAGGAGTGCTTCGAACTATCTCTCTCTGAAGTACGACCCGCCGTCGCTTATTACAGTGTGTGGGACTCCGAACCGAGGAAAGATCGTCTTCTCGAATAGCTTGATTACAGACTTGGCATCGCATGTTTGGATTGCTACAACCTCTACCCATTTTGATACATAGTCTACTGCCACTAGTATGTATTGATACCCCCTGGATGGAGGAAACGACCCCATGGAATCAATCCCCCACACGTCGAAGATCTCTACTTCGATCCAATTCGCCATCGGCATTTCATTCCTCCGCCCTATATTCCCCGTAGACTGGCACTCTTTGCAGACTTTTACAAATTGTGCAGCATCCTTGAAAAATGAGGGCCTGTAGAAACCTGATTGTAGCACTTTTGCAGTCGTTCTTTCGCTACCCAGGTGTCCACTGTAGGGGGAGGCGTGGCACTTTTTCATAATGTTCGCGGTTTCTTCCTCGGGGATGCACCTCCTGTATAAATTGTCAGCGCATCTTCTGAAGAGGAGGGGATCATCCCAATAGTAATTTTTAGCATCCGCGAACAGCTTCTTTTTTTTATTGTAAGTAATGTCAGGAGGCAGCTCTCTGCAAGCAAGATAATTGCAGATATCTGCAAACCAAGGTAAGTCTTCTTCTTTAGCATCAGCCAACATAAGAGCCTCATCGGCATAGTCATCGTTGATCGGCAGTCCCCCTTGTCTTTCAGCTACGATTCTCGATAGGTGGTCGGCGACCACTTTTTCATCGCCCTTCTTGTCGATAATTTCATGGTCGAACTCTTGCAGCAATAAGGCCCACCTCAACAGACGGGGCTTTGTGTCTTTCTTTTACATTAGGTATTTTATTGCCCCATGATCTGTATATACCTTGACCTTTGCTCCAACGAGGTACGACCTGAACTTATTGAATGCGAAGACGATTGCGAGCATCTCCTTTTCTGTGGTTGTGTAATTAACCTGAGCTTCATCCAACGTGCGACTAGCATAGCAGATCACATGGTGCTTTTTATCTTTCTTCTACCCCAGGACTGCTCCTACTGCATAGTCGCTAGCGTCGCACATCAACTCAAATGGTAAATCCCAATCTAGAACTTGGAGGATGGGTGGGGATACCAAAGTGTTTTTCAAAGCCTGAAAAGCATTGAGACAGTCATCAGAGAAAACAAATTCAACATCCCTTACCAGCAGATTGGACAAAGGCTTTGAAATATTTGAGAAGTCCTTTATGAATCTACGGTAATAGCCGGCGTGACTGAGGAAGCTCCTCACTCCCGTCACGGACATCAGGGGAGGAAGCTTGGATATGGCTTCGACCTTGCTGGTGTCCACCTCGATTCCATGCCTTGAGATCATATGCCTCAGCACAATGCCCTCTCATACCATGAAATGGCACTTTTCCCAGTTTAAAACCAGGTTGTTCTCCTCGCACCTTTGTAGAACCAAGGATAGATTCTTTAGGCAGGTATCGAAGTCCTTTCCATAGACTGAAAAATCGTCCATGAAAACTTCTACGATATCTTCTAGAAAATCTGAAAACATTGATATCATGCATCTTTGGAATGTGGCGGGAGTGTTGCATAGTCTGAAGGGCATCCTTCTGAAAGCATAAGTGCCGTAGAGGTAGGTGAATGTTGTTTTCTCCTGGTCGTCGGGCAGGATGAGTACCTGGTCAAAACCTGAAAAGCCATCAAGGAAACAGAAAAAATCATGATGCGCTAATATTTCAAGAACTTGGTCAATAAAAGGTAGTGGAAAATGATCTTTTTTGGTAGCCTGGTTTATCTTTCTAAAATCTATGCACATCCGCCATCCGGTGACGGTCCTAACCACCACCTCGTCGCCCTTTTCTCCCTTCACCACCGTCATCCCGCCCTTTTTGGGTACCGCATGGATCGGACTTACCCAGTTGCTATCGCTGTTTGGGTAAATGATCCCCGCATCCTTTAGCTTGACTACCTCTTTCTTGATGACTTCCTTGAGCATCTGATTTAGCTTCCTCTAGGGTTGTGCCAGAGGCTTGGCGGATTCTCCCAAGTTGATGCGATGCATGCATAAGGCGGGGCTAAGGCCTTTGATGTCCTCTACTGAATATCCTATAGCCCCCCTGTGGAGCCTCAACTCCGCAAGAAGTCGGTCCAGCTGGTTTCTTGAAAGATTGGCGTTTACGATGACAGGGTTTCTCTCTTCTTCATCTAAGAATTCATATTTTAGACCTTCAGGCAATAGTTTCAACTCAGGCTTTGCTCTGGATGTCTTCTCTTGAGGCTCCTCCTCGAGAGAGGCATACTTCACGGACTCCACCACCTCATCCTCTTTGTGCTGATCTTCGTCAGACAGGCCAAAAAGGTCGAGATACTTCACAACTTCTGGATCTTCGAAGTTGGAATCCTGACAACTTATAGCCCTCGTAAGGGGGTCCACTATCCGGATGTCCTCTTCCATCTCCTCGCAGAATTTATCGTAGCTTTCCACAAAGCATGTGGATTCAGACAGGGAAGGACCTTTCATCGCCTCCTTCATCTTGAAGTCCAGGTGGTCGTTTCCGACCCTCAGCGTGATAATCCCCTCAGAGACATCAATCAACGCCCTTTTGGTTGCCAGGAAAGGACGTCCAAAGATGATTGGGCAATGGGGGTCTTCTGCTGTGTCAATGACTACTATGTCGCAAGGAATGAAGAAATTACCGACCCTGATCGGCACATCTTCAACAACGCCGACTGGTCTCTTGAAGGTATGGTCTGCCAGTTCAATCCTCATATTGGTATGAACCATGTCGGTTAAACTCAACCTTTGTGTGAAGCTCAGGGGCATGAGGTTGATGCTTGCCCCTAAGTCGGCAAGACCTTTTCGCTCAGTGTTGTCCCCGATGGCAAACGGTATCGTAAAAGCTCCAGGGTCCCTTCTTTTGTTTGGCAGGTCAGGCTTCACGAAAGATGAGGAGGCAGATGCTAGGTGCACGATTTCAACCCATCCTCCTCTTCTTTTCTTCGTGATAAGATCCTTGAGGAACTTGGCGTAGGTCGACATCTCCTCCAAGGCGTCAAGGAAGGTCACTTCAAGATGCAGCTTCCTGATCGATTTCATGAACCTTCCGTGATGCTTTTTCAGATTTGCCTTTATCAGTTTATACGGAAACGGTAGCCTGGGAGCATAAGGATTCCTCCCACTTGGTAGCTCCTCAGGAGACTTCTATGCAGGCTCTCGAGCTTCTACTTGTCTACCTTCATCTTCTACTGGAATTTCACCCTCAGGCCTTGGCGGAGGCTCTGGTCTGGCTTCATTAGTGCGCTCTACCATCCTCCCAGATCTTAGTACTGCCATTATGACAGTTTCAGGGTAGGAGAGTATCTTTCCTGCAGGGTCCTTCATCAGAGTGGCCATCTGGGCCAGCCGTTGATCGACCTTGCGCTGGAGCATCTGCAAGCTTTCCATCTGGTATTGCATCGAGTTCAAAGCTCCAGGACTGAGAAGCGCACCCTGCGCCAACTGGTTGATGATAGTGTCTTGTCTTTTTATGTAAGCAAATAGCTGACCAACCAAGCTGGGTTGGTGCGAAATCTCATCTCTGCCTTGACGTTCACCCCCAGACAGGGGTTGCTCACAGCGAGACATGGTGTCAGAGCTCGGGGGAACAGGTCACCATTCTTCAGAGTTCCTGAAATGGCACGAGAAATCAAGTTTAGAAAATCGAATTATTAATTTTAGGCAAAGAATAATAATAATAATAACAAAAGAAAAGAGTGTTGTCAAGCTCATTTCTAAGCTTGAGGCACGGGAACGTAATTAGTGGATTCGGATTCGTCTACAGTACCATTTTGCCTTGTCCCCGGCAACGGCGCCAAAAAGTTGACCAGCCTAAATCGCGCGTCCCAAAATTTGGAGGCGGATTTGAGTTAGTCGAGCTTTTACATTTATAACTCGAATCCTTCTAGGCCCCCGCATCTTTGTTTACAGGGTCAAAGTAGATATACGGGGTCGAACACATGGACAAGGGTGGTAGTGTTGAGAACTTAGAATCAACATTCTACACTCAGGCAAGGATAAGAGATGATAAAATTCCCAAAAGGGAACAGAAGAACGAGATCGAAAAAGTAAAAGAAAACCCTATCTCCAACTAGAGTTATAAGGAAAACTTAGGTTTCAAGCATTTAGCAGTTTTTAGGGATTTTTTTATGCAACAAAAACGGAGAGATAATACTAAAGCTAAAGCAAGGTACGAAGGATAAAAAAAACTTCGGTAAAATAAGTTGACGTGGGAACATCATGTACCCCTCCTCTCAGAGCGGGTACCTCTAACCAAGCATCAACACCACTCTCGAGGTTGTTGGACTTAGGTTAGAGTGGAAAGGTTACTACAACAACTCTGATTCTGGGCACTCTCATACTCCAGAATCGGACCGGACACTAGAGCCACAACACCTCTCTCAAGGTTGTTGCAATGGGAAAACATGATTCGGTAGCTAATCGAAATGTGATCCAACGCACAAGCTAGAGTTCGGATATTAAACATAGCATTCATCCAACAAGGGTACCAAGCATAAAGCAGCAGATAATTAAACTCTTCTATTTCTATTATCATATAAAGGTTTGATTACATTGCAGAAGTAAAAGAAATAAATGAAAGAAATAAAGGAAAAACGTCGCTCTCTTGATATAGAAGGTCGACAGGCTACAGCTGACCCTCCGGCCCGATACCGGGAAGGACCCTAGCCCGATACAACCGTGTCGGGCGGCACACCCTCTCAGGTGGCACGTAGTGACGGGCCGGTTGTATTGTGCGAGAACCCTGGCCCGATACGGTCATGTCGGGCGGCACACTCTCGGGCAACACGCCACAGCGAGCGACACGTATCGGGGTTCAGTATCGTGCCGGGCTAAAGTGAAGTGCATATAGTATTGGTCACTTGTATCCAGTATCTACGTTATGTCAGCCGATATCAGCCTACAGTGGTGCTCGGGACGACACTATGTGAACCATTCCCTCCCTCTCGGGATGGGAAAATGCTCACCTAGTGTCGCCCGTCACAACCACTGAGGCACGATACTCTTGCTCTCGCTGCTTTCCTTGGGAAGATTCGCGTAGGGTTCTGACCTGTCTTTGCGGCTCCCTGTAGCTGCTATTTATAGGAAGCGGTTGGGGAAGTTATGGTGCACAGGGTGCCATGTGTCCTCCTTATTATCGCACAGTTGGCGAGAGGCACCTGCCGGTGGGTGACTGGTATCGCATGGCACGTTGAGTAGTCGTGGTGTGCTTGGCTCCATGTTGGGTAAAGAGGCGTCTCGTCCAACGGTTCCTTCATGTGCGGCATCCTTACGTCACGCATCGACGTATCGCGTTACCCTACCGGGCAGTGTGCATATCAGCCGGCCGGGTGGCCGATGCAGGTGGAATCATGTTTGTGGGCCGGGACGGCCTTATTGATGATAAATATGTAAATTTTGGAGGAAAACACTGCAAAATACGCAAATATAGAATTAAGAGCGTCGTTTGGCCAATTATTGCAAATGTACATATAAACAGAGAGGAAAATAGTTAAAAAGGCAGTTTCGATAACAGAATAACAGTCTAAAACATCACAAAATTTGGTGTTATCAGACATCAACTAGGGTTGTGTATCAGGCTACCATATCGTGCAATAACATTTTCTATTCTTTACTCATATTGGGTTACCCAAATTAGGGTTTCATGTCAACTTTTAAGTATTCATTTAACCTTGTATGGTGCATGGAGTATATACTTGACTCCCTATCATGCAAGAGGTGTATACTATACCCGCATATCATGCAAGAAAATATATCATCATATCCATATCATTTTAGTGAAGTAGGTGCATCATCATATCGGGTTAGAGGTGCTTGCTTGTGTGCTTGTACCCGATATCACTTTTATAAAGTGATATCATCATCTTCAAGCTCTAGACCTTAGTTCCAACTATTATAGTTCATGGAAACAGGTTTAAGCAACTACAAGAAGTCATAATTTCATCAACTATTTCAGGAAATTTCATAATTAAAAGTAGATCATTAAATATAACAATTTAGTTGATGAATAATAACATGGTTGAGTTCAAGTTATATAACTCTCCTTCAGAACAACTTCAAAGCTCCATGCTCCAAATCTCCACGTTCCTAAGGTTGATGATGAACTTCAAAACTCTTCTATATACAAAGAATCACCATGGATAAGCAATTGGTGAAGAAGAAAAGAAAGGAAGATCATAACCCTAAAATCATGCTTCAATCCAAGGTTGAAGATGATCATTGCCTCACCTTAGGGTTAAGTATGAGCTCCTTCTTGCTCCTTGGCACCCTTGCACGATACCATACTACTCTTGCACGATATGCCACCACCCATGCATGATATGCCACTCACTTTCACGATGTGCCACACACTTATGATCAAAATACTTCACTATGGGTGATATTACCCTTCTTGGCCGATATCACCCTACTTGGGCGATATGATCTTGCCATGGGCGATACCCAAGGGCCCATGCACGATACCACAACACTCCTGCATGATACAAGGAGTCTATGCACGATACCATAAGGTAGGAGGGTGGTAAGGGTCGAAAAATTCCACTAGGGGGTGAAACTAGGGGTATATATACTTGTTTCTCATGAAGGAAGGTGAAAATGAGGTGTCATCAATTTGAGCTAGTAGGTGCCACATGTCCATGCATGGTGACACATGTACATGCATGCATCGACCTCATCACTTTATGCACAACTCGTCACAACTTTACTAAGGAAGTTGTATCCCGACACTCCTCACCTCCTTGAGGTTCTTTGCATGACATGGCATTTTCCAAGAGTCCACAAAATGATATGAGGCTTGTCCTATGGCCCCTTGGCCGATAGGCACTCATATATAAGCTTTTCAACTTGATACAACTCAAGTTAGGGTTTCATATTCAACCCCTTTTCTTGATCATTTTATCACCAAGAATACCATCACTCATAATTGATTCAAACATGGTGTCTCATTCATTCTTTCTCTTCTAAATGATACATGGAGGAAGTAGGGACACTCTAGAAGTGGTAATTTTCATATCCACCCTACATTTTGGGTGAATTGCAATTTGTACCAAAATTGGTGCACAAGTCACCAACATTATTCAAACAAGTTTAAACTTGGAATTTAGGCTTTCCACAAGCCACCACCTTGCATCATTCTCTCTATAAAGATGCTAAAACACATGAGGCATGTTCAACATGTGACATTTTGCAATATAGACCTTCATCTTGGGTAAATTGCACTTTTTTCCAAAACAAAGGAACATTACTCAAACATCATTCAATCAGGACCAAACTTGAAACATAAGTATGTCACATGATAAAAAAATACCTTAGAGGATTATATTAAAGTTCTAAGAAACTTTATTAGCCAAAACAAATAGGGTTACCTCATAACTCAGGTCAGGGTCGTTACAGGTATGATCATTGTAGAAAATATGCGACTATTGTAAAGATCTCATCATTGCAAAAACATATGTTTTCTTTGGATATATGGGAATCATCTCCAAGTAGGAGTCAAATCGATGACCCCACGTCGACAATGTAACTCCCCATCCCTCAACTACCAGCACACCATGGAAGCGTGTAAATATATGTAGTGGCCACAATGTCTGTTAGGGACAAGAATTGCTCAAGTCAGACATCTGGAAATTCGAACACATGTCCCTACTCTGGGAGCTCGGGTCTTCACCACCTGATACAACACTTCTGCAAAAAGGGTAGAATTTTTAGTAAACAAAAATGCACCAAAATTATGCAAAAAATACGCATAAAAGTATAAAAAGTATGCAAGAATATATAAAGACCATAAAATATCAGTGTTTTAGGGTGTATTTTGGGATTTTGTGGAGGTGGGTGGACTTATAGAAGGAATGTTAATCATTATAGGGAACTGGAATGGAGTGCTTAATACGACCTAACAGTCATTCATTATTGATGTAAAGTTACTTAAAGACAATTCCTATGGTATCTATGTATAAAGACAAATATTGTGATAACAATGTACGAATTCTATTGTATCAATATTGACCACCACGTAGTTGTCACAGTCCTTACTTTAATTGAATTCCCAGGACAAATCTCCGCCGAGGCTTGTTTTTGTCATGGAATGAATGGTAATCATGATAAAAAAATCGAGTACTTAATACAACCAAATAGACATTTATAATCAGTGTAAAGTTAATTTAAGACAAATCATGTGGTATGAGTATGTAAAGACAAATCATATGGTATCAATATTGACCAACACTTGTCTCAACCCTTACTTTTATCCAATTCAAAAACAAAGGTCCGCTCTGTTTTGTTTTTATTACTTCCTCTCAACTTGTTCTATCCTTACGAGACCCAATTGGTCTTAGGGCTAATTTGGTTGCAAGCAGTTGTAACACGCTAGATGACTTCAAAAACAGGAAATGCAAAACATGATTTGTAACTAAATGCTCAATGTTTGGTTGAGTGTAGCTTTGACTCAATTTTTTTTATTGTTTCTGTTTGGTTGAAAGTGGTTTACAGTTGTGGTCACTAATGGTGAGCTTACCATCTTAAAAATTATTCTCATTAACTATCTAATAATGACATATTCCACTGCTTTGTGTGTCCAGTGAACTTACCGAGCTGATGAACGTATCTGCTTCAGCAGCAAAAGAGTTGGGAAGCGGCGGTGAAAACGAACCGCACGTATAATCGGCGCAGTTCGTTTCCTACTTTTTCTGTATTAATTGGTATGCTCGTGCAGTTGCTTTTCGTGATGTGCGAATGAACAACTTGAAACCAAACGTATGGAAATAGAAGTAACGATGAGTTGAAGCCGCACACGTTGGAACACGGTCCAACCAAACGAGGCCTTAAAAACGTCACAGCCAAAGAAAATTGAGAGCTGCTGCTACTTCCTCGACCTCGTCTTGATCGCTACGAACGACAGGACCAAACATGTGACGTCTATATATGGCCACGTAATAGTTCCCACTCAGTTGGCATTCCCAAGTGCTGGCTCTGAGGTTAACATGACGAAGTCAATGTTCAATGTACAAGGAACTCCGTGAACAGAAGAATAGAACAAGAAGAAAATTATCAAAAACCGAGCTCTTAGATGCGAACTGTGTATTTTTCTTGTTAGTGAAGCAATGTGAACCGGAGTTGTTCAGTCATGGGGACCGCACAAGTCGATCAGCTGGTATAGACAAGGGAGAATGACGATCGGCCGGTCTGAAGACAGTTATGCCCGCCGCACTATTGGTTAAACATATGTAAGTGGTGAACTGCTACTGTACGTAGACTCCCACGGATTTATAAGGAATTCTTCTTTTTATATTTAAAAAATAGATCTTGATACTCCTATGCTGATACCAGGCTGCCACCTGCTTGGACGTCTGGATAATAGGTAAATAGTAACGACGTCACTGTGATCGGCTTTCGGTAATTAAGATGTTGGGGAGCGGACTTTGACTTTTTTCCCCCATTTTGTCTTCCGAACGAGAAGTGTGAAGACGACGTACCTCCTTCCTGCAGCTTGGGGCCTTCCGTCACCTTCCAGACGGCGGGCGCCTTTGGGTTTGATTTCCCATCGGTTTTTCCTTCTGTTCTGGGCTTTTCTTCTTGGCGCCGTAGAGAAACACTGCTCGTCCAGACAATGACGCCGTGAAAATGACGACTTCAATTTAAACAGTCTTTTGTTTTGTTGCCTAATGCTCCCACTATACATCGGGTACTTATTTTATTGACTCAACTCCAAAACGCAAATTAATGATCTGACCAATACGTTTCAACCGTTTGCTGGAATCCGAATGTGAACTTTCACAAAATTGTTGTTTTCCTGCTTTAAAAATTGTTGTTTTCCTGCTTTAAAAAGTTAGATATACATTTTTGCAATACTCCCACCGTAAAAAATATAAATTACATGTACATCTTTAACAACAGTACAACCCTCTATGGTCACAAACCTCCATGTCATCATGTTACCAAGGCTGTACGTATTCATATTATATTTGAGATTTTCTTTCTATTTCACTATTTTGGAGGAGTCCTATTCAGTAACTATTTTCAGTAGTTCGATATAAACTACTTGTATCTTAGAGCTCTCTTGAAAAACTTGTCGCTCAGACTCTGTTATATTCTTATAAATGCAAGTACATTTTTCCACCTGGGTACAAACTTAGATTTTAGTGAACTATGTATTATCATTTTTTCCCGTTTTGATGTGTGTTCATGTCTCTCAATTTATTTTTCTTTTTCGATGTGTGTTCATGTCTCTCAATTTATTTTTCTGTTTTGATGGGTGTTCATGTCTCTCAATTTGCTCATGAACCGCAAGAAATAAAACATACGTGTGATATCTCTCTTGAACCAGAAAGACAACTGAGATAATAGACATGATTTCGTAACAAAAATATACAATTCAGCGAGTTAAAACTATTTAACAAATCGTACTGTTTGATATATCATATTGTGCAATATAACAGGAATGATCAGAATTCAAAACTACATAAATCTATTTGAAAAAAAAATAGAGCAAAAGGAATCATATTTATTGCCTCTTATTCATGTTTTTTGACCACGTATGCTTGAATAGGCAAAGAAAAGTGATGGTCCAGTCAGAATGCTTGGATAAGCAACTATGTATCCAAGAATGAAATATCAAACTCTCAAGATAGGCCAGTTGCCAATTAGAATACATCTCGATATGCAAGTTTTACAATATCATGTAGGAGTTGCACGACTTTAGTTATTATAACATTACAATGAGGTGAAGTACAAATAAAATTGGGATAAAGCCAAGAGAACCTAGCTAGTTTCCACTGGCAATGAGACGGAATCCCTACCTTTTGCGTATGACTAGTTATATTTCATACGAACTAAGTGGGAGATTATATAATTTTTTTTTATGTGGGTAAATATTCATAATATTTGAATTTAATGATTTAATATTCCATGAAGTTGAGTTCCACCTCAATGACGCTTCTCCATTTAGATTTTAGTATAAGAGAGAGAAATATATTCAGTTCTTAACGTATGTCAACACCTGTCCTTATGTCAAAATAGCCACAATGTTATTTTGACTCATTTCAATATAAATATTTCATATTAATATCCAATAGTCACATAACACAATTATGTTAACCTCACAATTTATGAATTCTATTGTGTTTCATGTTGGCCTCCTCGACGCAAATTGAACTTGTGTTATATAAAAAAGTGAATAAATTGAGTAAGTACTTACTATATCATTTCTCTAACTATACATGACGATATGGAGAATCAAGGTGGAAAAAAAATCATATGATTTTGGATAATATGATAATTTTGTTAATGATGGAAATTATTTTTGCATTTTAATTGAGGATAAAGGCTTGAAGATATTATTTGCAATATGTGTGTCATTTTTAACGTATGTCATAAGAGATAGTTTTGGGCTGAAAATTTAGAAAGAAAAGAGTATCACTATTGAGCTTCCTTATTTTAAGAGTAAAATTCAATGAGGCAGAAGTTTCAAGACTGGAAATTGTATTCATCTAGCGAGAGGAAACATTGAACATTGAACTCTATGGTCCTTAGCCATTTTGCATTCAAGGATGAGTGTATTTTCTCTTTCTTTTAATGATGAAGAGGGTTTGATAAGGAGGGATATGCATTAGTTGGTTTCTTCAGTAGTTGACAAAGGTGTGGATTTCATTGGCATCCTCCTAGATTGTGTAAAGCCCATGTGTAAATTCCTCACAGTTGTATATGCCTTGTGTTCTACTTTTGGATGTTATATGACCTACTTTTTGGATATAGTTTCATTGTAAATTGTGATATGGATTCAATATTGGCTAGAGGTAAATAATTTCTTTATCTCCACGTTTTTTTTCATTGAACTATACTACTGCAGCAAAAATTCCTTGGATGGTTCATATTTTTAGCTCTCCTTAAATGGTGGTCAACATCGTGTACACTTGAATAGGTTGCCACACATCGACGCCATGGTGCATGTGGCTATATTGTGCTCAAAGAACATACATTCTACTAGTATAATAGGTAAATTATCGTGTCTAGATGAGTTAATGTGATTGATCATTAATTGTTTTGCATGAAGATATGAAGCTCATTCATTCTCCTTTGTAAGTTTTATCACTATTGATTCATGTGACTATTATCCATAGTGTTTGCATATTCCACAAGCCATCTATAACATGACACCATTGTCTTTCTAGTTTTGTAAAGAGTGGGACTCGAGAGGGTATCCAATGCCTTCTAAATCAAATAAGAGTCATCATTTGTCTCTTCAGAGACATCAGATAAAATTGGAAGGATGTAGAGAAGATTAGCATGGCACCTGCACAAGAATGACACAGACAAATCCAAAAATAGGAGTCATCATCCATAAGAAACATGTACAATTTTTTTGCAATGGATGAATAAAGTTTATCTAATCTTTCACGAATGGATTTCATAAAACCAAAGTATAGCAGCGGAATAAAATACCATGACTATATTCAATATACAAGATTACATGATAATTAACCATTGGGGGTCTTACATGAAGGTAGAAAATTTAAGATTGAAGCAGAGGGGTGTGCAAGCTATTTCAAGTCTATATTGCAAGAGTCAACTCCACCTAGTCATCTCCAGGTCATCATGTCAAGTCTTCCATGTCCTTCACCTAAGGGGTTGAAAGCTATCCCGACAAAGGAAGACAAAGTGGATGTTTTTAACATAAAAATGTCAGTGTGTGCATACAAATAGAGATTGAGAAATATCCTAGCATGTCCCAAAGGATCAAGTAAATAATAAACATAGGTAATTGCTTAATGTAGAAGTAAGGGGATGCAAAATACATCAAGAAAGAGAAAAGTTAGGTCAATTCATTAATGTAGAATCCATGAGATGAAACATACATCAAGAAAGAGAAAAACCAAGTCAATTGCTCAATATAGAATCCATGAGATGCATACCTCAAGATGTGGGTCAACTTGTCAAAGTTCAAAACCTATATCCAAGTTAGGGTACTTCTTCACCTAGTATTAAATTGTATATACAAACAATTAATTAGTATGTATATTATAAATTGTGGATTACTAATTTTTATTTAATTGGATTAGGATGTTTAGTTATATTTATTGGGGTAGAAGATACCTTTTTAATTCCAATGAGTATTTATTTGAAATTTCATAATAACCAGAAAATTAGTCATGAATTTTAGAAATACTAACTAATGAGAGACCCAGAAAAATCTATATTGATAAATCAACTTGAAACCTAGGCATGTCCTGCTATGGTGGAACAATAGAAGTTGGCCACCTGACACCTGGCCCACAAAATCCATGGTGCCCTGATACATATAGAAGAAGAGAGAAAAGACAATAGTACCATTGGTGGAAAAACAAAAAAGAAAAAGAAAATGAGGCCATCAAAGAAAACTAACTCGTGTTAATGTTTAGATCAATACTTAGCATGAAGAAGTTGCAATGATCAACTCTATAGCAAGTGGAAGTTGAGCATTAAATTCAAGAACCCTATACATTCATGGGAATCATCCAATATCCAAGAGCTTAAACAATGGGATGGAGATGCCCACAACTCTTAGATACTCTTCCACCATGTCTAGAAGGAAGGGAAGTAGATAAGGCATGAAGGAAAAAATGGAGAAGAATGATAGATAGATCAAGATAGTGCACGATATGATCTCTCAAGGGCACGTGATAACATTCGAAAGAATTCCAAGTAAAAAGGTTGAGTATCTTTTGTAAAGTCATAGAGGTTGTGGAAAAATAGGGGCACAATGTAAAAATAAAAACCGTATCTAGACCAAGCCCCTCAAGGCAAAGACATGTGGGAACTTAGAGAGGAACCCGAGGAAACTTATTATTCCTATTGATTTTTGATAGTTAGAGGTGCTCAGGGGGACAATGAGATGGCAGGCAAGGTAGATCATATTTGCGACGACAACACACGCTACTTGAGACTCAATTGATAACAAAGAAGAGTCTTTGAAGGGCTGGTCGTGGTTTTAGGATGTTTAGGTATATATAAGAGATAGTGAAGTAAATTTTACACATTGTGTGAAGGAGAGGTTGAAACATGGAATTGAGAAAGTCATGAAAAGTGGAAAGTAGGGTTTGAATTAGCTATTGCTCGTTTGGTGTGAAATTGCACAAGTAATCCATATGAGGAAAATCATGTGATCTCGTGGTTCAGAGATGAAGAAATTCTTGACAACGAGGCTGGAGTTACTGTTCACATGCACAACTCTCTCCTACTTATGGTATGAAATGACACATGATTTATCCAATTAGATTGGATGGCTCTCAGGCATCAGGACATCAAGAAACACATAAATCTAAGCAACTTTTGGAAAATTGAATTATTGTATGTAATTACTTTAAATTATTTCTATCTTACTTTCCTTATTCAATTTGAGGGTCCAAATACGGTTCAAATGATACCAATTTTGGCACCTAGACTAATTTTGATATTTTAGAACAAGAATTTTCCATTAGATTTGGTTTCAAAGTTTCTATTTATGATTTCTAATAAAAATAAGGTTAACATCATTACCATAATTACATCATTATCTTCAACATTCATTGATAAAATTTCTCATAAACTTCATATAGTTATCAAGAGAGTTACAATATACTATATTGCACAAATTTCTATATTTTTACTTATTTAACCGATTAAATCCATTTATTCAATGTGAATGTAGATGAAGACACATTATTCATATTTCTGAAAGATCCAACTATATTCCAGTTTATATATTAAGCACATTGTACCTCTCACTGGGCATATCTAGTCATTATGTGTATATTAGTTAACAAAGGAAACATATGTGACATATTTCATGAACTCAGTCACATGTTAGCACATATTTAGGATATTAGGTTAATATGAGTGTATCGTGATATGCTATGCTGGTTATAGAACCTAATTCCACTTAATGCATGATGTATGGTTTCTAACCTATATAGGTTAGGGTTACCTTTGTGTTTTTCATGTTACATACATTAAGTGTATTCATTAGGGTTATAAAAACTACATTAAGGTATAACTCCATCCTTGTTTGGTCAAATCTAAAGGCCAAAGCATACTAACCTCCTAATCATGGGATTGGAGTTTCTAAAGTCAAGTTGCTAGGTTTCAGTAAGTTATAGTTAATAGTTGTTTTTGTATGTAGCCCTTGGAAAAATGTCTTACATGAGCAAATATCATGGAAGAGGAGACTACAATAATTTCATTGACTAGTGATTTGTAATTGATTTTTCTTATGCATTAAAAGTTTCCCTCAATTGACCAACCCATCATAAAAATTATTTCACAGAATTGGAGGAGGTTTTCAGTAAGTCACATGCTAATCCAAGTGTTGTGATCCATACTATATTGATCCATCTTTGAAACCATGCTCCACTACATTTGACCCATTCACACAATAAGGGCTCAGAAGTGGAATTGTCATGTTGAAACATTCAAGTTATTAAAAACAAAAGAAGGTGAATATTGATTTTACATAGTATAAATATGTATATTCATGTCATATGGAATTATGATATTTTGAGATGGTAAAAGTTTTTCCTATGTTGTATTGTCCATATGATGCAATTAGATGAGTTGGAAATTATTCTTGTATGGTTGGGAGTACACTTAATTTGTCAATAATTTATTATTTCTAATGATCAGAGCTTAAAATTTATTAAAAATATAATGAAAATATAAAATGTCCAGTAATGGGAAATGAGAATATATTTATTATGAAAATGGGTAATTTATGTTTTTTTATCAAAAAGGACAACACCTCTAAATAGAGTACTTATGCCATGTAGGTTCTCTAGAGAAAACAAAATGTTTAGGAAATTACATAGGAATACATTTTGTAGTGAGAAATAAATATTATATGTCATAATGACTGATATTTGTGACTACCAAAGGTGAAATATTTTTAATGGAAAAAGAATCATAGGAAGTGTAATTTCGATAATAATTTGAATTTTTTTAGCTTAAAACCGTAAAATTATGCGCATTGCTAACTTTTGATGTGGCCAATATCATATATTATTATAGGAGTGGATTATTGCAATAATGTCAACCAAGATGTATGATTAAACAAACCAATTTTATGAGTAAATAATGACATTACCAAATTTTTATCATTTTAATAAATGTATACTCCTTAATACCTATAGTGAGAGTTCTAGTGTGGGTGTGTTCATCAAGATGAGATTTGATATTTGATTGGCACACTTAGTAAGTCAATGAGATAGGTGTTCACTAAAGATCTAGGTGTGTGAATTTTGTGGTGCGGAGAAAGTTGAGTTGAAATTCATGCATCTAAGGCCCCTGACGAAGCATAACCTTAAAACATGGTCGATTATCATAATTTGATGTTTGATTACCTTATTTTAATGGTTGATTTAGTTTTAAAATCACTTCATTAAGTAGAATCTCTACTTTGGTTTCACTAGCACTTGTTTGAGCTAATATGCAAGTTCATCAACATTTTTGAGTAATATGAAAATTCATTATTATAAAAGGCTTAGTCACAAATTATCTTGGGACATGTTATCTTTTATAATATGGATCATTTGATAGGAATTTAAATTCATTTAAAATTATTTGATATAACATTTTCCTACCTAACCCTAACAATAGATGCAGTTGAGTGGTTGATGGGCATGGAATATCATATTGGCTGATTGGGTTGCCAATTGATGGGAAATGTTGGTCGATGACCATGCAACTGATTGACAGGTGGAAATAATCAACTAATATCATTTAATAAAAATCAATTAATCTAGTGGACTTGTCAAAAAATGAGAGTTTAAGGTGACCCAACCAATGGACCTTCTTATGGTTAGAGAGATATATTGATGGACAAGTAGATGAAACCTTTGTTTTAAAATTTATGAGGACTCTAGGTTGTCAAATGATGTAAAGTTAACTAATGAGAAGGTGTAGGGTGAAAATCAGTGAGAGGGTTGGATGTTTAGACCAATGACACATCTAGTTAACTGTTGTTTTGGACCTTTTGATCCCTCAACCATGTACATACCCTACCCCTCACCAGCCTACATGATCATTTAATACAAGGAGCTATTAGAGGATGTGGAGAACACTCATTTTCTTGATGAGAAACTTTTTTGGTCAATGGGAAGCCTACTTAGTCAATGGAAGCATCAAGGTGGTTGATGCTTGTTGCTTATATGGACTCTCTTAGGTGTCTCCTATATACATAACTTTGTTCCTAGAATCAAGCAAGTAATATATTTATTCTATACTCTCTTTCATTCTACTGTCTCCCTTGTCTTCTTCCTTTCATTGAGGACATGATGGAACAAGATGCATGTGTCTAAAAACCTTCCTTTATCCTTCTTGTCGTACACAGACCTACATGTTACCTAAAGGTTTCTCGATGGAGCCAAGTGGGTTAGTTGTATGTAGTAGAGATGAAACCTTGTGTTGTCCTTCTAAATTGTGTTATATAAATCAACCAAGGCAAGTGATATCACATTTGATGCAATATATGGCTAATTTATACATGCAAACCCTATTATTCCCCTAGTTTGATATAATGTACATAATATATTAACTTTTATGGAAATTTTTCTATGAAGTTCTGAAAATACAAATTTTCATATCTTTCCTTATTTCTTAAATATGTTTTGATGTTAATCACTCAACCTTTTAGTTAACAAGGTCTAAAAATTAAAAAAAGTATGCTTTTATGCGTAACATTGTGATTTTTTATGAATTTTTGAGTAACTTTTATGTGGAAATAGAACCATGCTTCAATCCCCACTATTTTTGGGTTGTTATAAAGAGAAGGTAAGGTTTTATTGTAGTTGCTATACTTCTGAAAGTCTATGGGAGTGAGATATATTATCTAACAATGGATCAATCTACATAAAATGTTATTTTATGGTTTTTCGTTACTCCAATGACATATGTACAAATTTCCCAACCTTCCTACTATTTTTATGTTGTAGTAGATGATTATAAGAGGCCTTAATAAATTTTGTAATGCTAAACTTTGTGGGGATAGATTTACTATCTAAAGGTGAATCTTTTATGTGTTAAATGCATTGTTTGTGCCTAATTTTATATCATGAGCAACTTTCACATGGTTTTGAGTATTAATCTAAAACTTTGATGGCATTGGTTTTCTTCCAAGGGAAAACAATGAATAGCTAAAGGTGGTAGAGGAATCCCTATTTGGGTATCCTTTGTAATTGGATTTACTTGATGGTTTGGGGCCTTGTTATGTCCACTAGTGTTAAGTTGGACTTGATGTTCCCTAATATGATGATTTGGGTCTTGTTATGTTCAAAAATGTAAGATTGGGCTTGATATGCCCTAATTTGTTATTTGAGGTCTTGTTATGGTAAGTGGGAGTTATTTGGGTTTGATGTTCCCAAATATGATGATTTGGGCCTTGTTATGGCTATTTGTAGTATTATTGGGCTTGATGTGCCCTAGTATGATGGTCTGGGCCTTGGTGTGTCTATAATAGTAACAAAACTATGTTTTGAGTAATTAATATATTTT
This sequence comes from Alisma plantago-aquatica, assembly GCA_963693085.1. Lineage (NCBI taxonomy): Eukaryota > Viridiplantae > Streptophyta > Magnoliopsida > Alismatales > Alismataceae > Alisma > Alisma plantago-aquatica. The sequence goes on along the minus strand of OY856412.1, from coordinate 1,376,033,847 downwards.
TGATACATTTTATATATTTTGGAGTTGTTTGTAACTGGATTAGGTTATATTGCTTTTTGTATATATCATTTGTATGTTAGTTGAATCATGAAATATGAGAAATTGGCTTAATTATTTAAGTGTAACTCTAATCATGTAGTGTCATGTGGTCATAGATCTATCTCTTGGGTTGGTTGGGGATAGAAAAATGCATATCCACTCTCATCATGTAATTTTGTGTGGTCATAGATCTATCTCTTGGGTTGGTTGGGGATAGCAAAATGCATATCCTTGTAGAAAATTGAGGGTTTTGAGAAGATATTTGGAGTCAAATACTTTTTGATATACACAAATGTATGATGGATGGTGTGTCTACATATTGTTATGTGAAATGTTGGTGCATCAACTTGTCAATATGGTTATCTGAATGAGCATGGTTGAGGTCATATTTAGATTGATGTGTGATATGTTCCATGTGTGTTCCCAAGATAGAACTAGGTTGTTTGTAGAGTTTCCTTTGAGCACATTAATCTTTTTTTTTTGTTGCAAAGACTGAGAAAAGAGATATAATGGAGACTGGTAATATGAAGTTCATGTACAATGTGCTATTTTAGACTTTGTAGCTTATATAAAGTAGTTTGAGTGGTATGTCTAAAACTAACTAGGGCCTAAGAACACAAAAAAGTGATCATGTTGCGTAAATATAACTAGTTAGATTACCTTGTAAGATTACTTTGGATGGTTTTATTACTCATCTATTTATACAAGGAATTCTTGATTACTAATATATTGCATCTATTTTTTATAATACCTTGTGTAGAAATTTATATTTGTTAAATTGTTTCTCTTAGCTTTCTGATCATGTAATATGTTAAGAAGTAATAGAACCTTATCACTTGTTATATCATATTTCTAGGACTTGGATATGACCTTATGGTTATCAACATTCGAGGTGATCAATAGTGCAACAAGTTCTTTAAAAGTGAGGTGCCTTTGTTTAGAGACTCATAATTTCTTGGTGGATGGTGTTTGATCTTGGTAGCATGTCTTAGAGTATTCTTTTACTCTCAAGTTTGGGTAGGGTGTATTTGATAAGTTATATATCAACTTGAGTTTTTGTCTTATATGCCTTTGTATAGATGTACTTGCTATAAGTATGATAGCCATATCTTTTATATGGATATGGTCACTGAGGTCATGGAGAAATAATTTGTAGGTATAGGTGGATATATGAATACAAAGTTTGGGCCTTTATACAATTATCTCTTACAATTATATTTGATACTTCTTTATTCTTTACCTTATGTATCTTTTTGGTAATAATATTTATTAGTGATATGCACGATTTCATTTTGATTAATCTTATTATTGTGTTATGGGGTGTCACATTGGTTGACATCAAATGTTATGGTCTATGAGTCCATAGTAACATAGGATGTCATGTGTTCTCTTATGTTTTTTACATGTATAACCATCGTTTATGGTCGTATAGGTATGGTTGGTTCAAATGAATATCATTCTATGAGAAGTTATGCAGTGCGAAGCAATGGCGTGCACTGGTGCATCCCCGCTAGTGGTGCTTTTACACCCCACGAGGTCGGAGCGCACGTGATATGGATTTTGCTTTCAAAATTTATAAACCTAAACTAGCTACCTACGTCTACTAAAACACTACACCCGCAAGCGCACGGGGTCGTTTCGTAGTATAGGAAGGTGGCAAGTAAAGGGTCGATCCACAGGGAAAAGAGGGGGCGCTAGAGCTAGGTTAGTTTTGCTGGGTTCCTACTGCGGAGACTAGGGTTAAGGGTTTAAAGGTTGATTTGATTGTAAACTAAGGATAAACAAGAAAGCAGTTAAAGGCAGGAATGAAATCTAAGTTACCCCTAAGCTAGAGTAGAGCTAAACAAGCAAGGAAAGTCTAAGCTAGGTATGAAAAGGCAAATTACACTAAGGCAAGCAAGAGAGAAGCAAAAGAGCAATTAAAGAGCTACACTAGCATGAACAAGACAAGAGCAAAGCAAGAAGCTAACTAAGGAAGGAAAGAACTAATTAAGCTAAGCAAGCACAAAACTAGGGTTTTAAGCAGTAAAGAGATGTGTGGGCTGTTTAGGGGTATGAACTTATCACTTAAGTTGGGGGGTGACATGTGAACATTATGATTCCATTTAGATTATCCAAACCAAACAACAAGTTAGAGTCTAATGGATTAACCTAAGCTACTAACTGGCCATGGATATGCTAGGTTGTGTATAGGGGAACTAGTCCCTAACACCCCCTACTACCCTTACGAGGCTCAATTGGGTTAGGGGTTAGGTTCAATCCAATTAGAGTCTAATCAAGTCTAGGTTTCTAGATTAGGTATTCCTAGGGAAATTAGGGGTCGAGGGTAGTAATGGGGAGGTGAGGTTAGGGTTTTGGACCCCAATTCCCCCACATTCTAGCCTTGAGAAGGCTCCATGCTAATTGCACTAGAATCACCTAATCTAGCTACTTAGATCTCTCACTTAGGTTTAGGGAGATTGATTAAGATGTAGGAAGATGGGAGGCAACCTAGGGATCCAAGAATTGGACCTAGGGGCAAATCCCAAAATTCACACATATAAGCAATTTGCCTAAATTCCTAAGTGATTTCACACACAAACCAACAAGCAATCCATGGAGAATGAGATAGAAATAGAATATAATCATTAACAAATGAAATTACAAAGTTTACATGTCATTTTCCCCCAACATGGTATCAAAGTAACATAAAATCCCCCAAACAGCCCACCCACAGGGGCCTAGCTACTCATAGAAATGGAAAATACAAAAAGAAAGGAGAAAGAGGTAGAAGAAGCCATGGAGCTCGGTGTAGATGAAGAAGTCCTCCTCTCCAGCAGCTGCAGGGACGTCCTCCTTCTTCTCCTTGGATGAAATGGTGTGGAATGATGGAGGAAAGTGGATGGAAGGCTTGGATATGGGCGGTTATGTGGTGGAAATGGTGAAATGGAGTGGATTTGAGGTGGATATGGAGTGGAATGGAGTGGGTGGCAATTTGGGGAGATAGGAAGGGGTAGAAGGTAGCCAACCCCATGCCCCAGCTGCCACCTAGGTATATATAGGAGTCTAGTGGGTCTAGGGTTAAGTTAGGGGCAAAATGGGGAAAGCAGTGGAAAAGTGGCTGGATTCTGTGAGTAGCACAGCCGTGGTGGGGTACCACGGCCGTGGTGGGTAGGGTTGGCCACGGCCGTGGTGGATGGGCACGGTCGTGGGAATAAAAAAGCAAAGTTACAGGGTTTTTTCAAAACGGCCACGGCCGTGGTGGAGGTGATGTGCCACGACCGTGGTGGCTAGTACGGCTGTGGTGTTCTGCTGTGCCACAGCCGTTTTGTGGTGCCACGGCCGTGGTGTCTGTCACTGGCACGACCGTTTTGTGCTGCACGGCCGTGCTGCCTTCTGTTTGATTTGGAGGTCGAACCTGTCGATTTCTAAGTGACCTAGAACGGCCGTTCTGTGGTACCACGGCCGTGCTGGGTCCTGGATCAACACTTTAACTTGGATCTTTGGCTTTTCTTGGACTTCTTTGCTTCAAATGATCTTTGGCCACTAGGGGTAGGTCAAGGGAGCATTATACTTCACTTTGGGCCTCTCCAAGTGCAGAGGAACCCTAGGATCGCCCCTTCTCTCTCTCTTCCATCAAGCGTGGTCCAAATTCCTGAAAAACATGTAGATAATGTCCATAAGTGCATTTTATACAAATAAGCATATTAGGGGGAATGACATGCAATCTAACATGTATAGATGTGATTGAAGAGTAGAAAGACACAAGATTAAGCCCTAAAATAGGGATGAATCACCACCCCAAACTTGAAACATACTTGTCCTCAAGTATGCTCCAACTCAATCTCTCTACAAACTTTCACAAAAAGAAATGACAAATGCAATATAAAAGATGATTGTTGCTGAATGGGATCAAAGATGACTAAGTACATGCATTTCACCTCTCTCCTCTCCTTCTTTCACAATCCAATCATGAAAAAAAGAACAAAGCATATGAACTTCAAATATAGTGCATAGAATACACAAGTTATCCTTATTTCTTCCATTAAGTTCCAGGTAAACCGTTTCATGGTGGTGTTAATCAAGAATGACTAGGAGTGCTGTTTCACATTCATGCATTCAATCTTATATCTCAAATCACACCAAATGACCCACGTGGCTGTGGAAAAGGGTAAAATGAGCCAAGTTTGATGTTTCCTATCTCAATGGGTATGAAAGTGCAAGAAAGGGTTGCGGTAAGATTTTTGGAGTGTTTTTACACACTCATCTTTTCTTTATTTGAATGCTCTTAAACAGGAGCATCCTTTTATTTTATTTTGCTTTTCTTTTTCTTTTCTTTTCTTTTTCTTGCCCTTGGTGTAGATAGGGCATATGGTGGATAGAGTGAATCGGGGAGATAAATATATGGCCACCCCAAACTTTTAGAGGTGGCCAAGGCTGATTATGTGCACTAGGGAATCTTTTTATGAGGCGGAGGGGTATGAAGATGGTGGAAGAATAGTCGGGTCAAAGAGGGGTCATTGGTATGATTTTCCACATAAGACATCATGCATGAGAATTAATCCAACACTTCATCCAAGATATCACACCACGTGAATGAACAAAATGAAATTGATATATCAAACAAGCAATTCCACAAACACTAAGCGTTCAAAGCTTGCTTAGTTTCACAATTCAACCAATTCAATCACAATCCTAAGAGAGGTGATGCACATGTAAAAAGTCAAACCTTGATACTACTTAGCAACAAACAATGGTGATTCACTTGCATTTGTCAAAGGTCAACATTTTAATTCAAAACAGTAGAGATTGGGTCGAAACACAATTTTTAGACAAGAAGTTCCAAATTTGGGCAAAATTGGCCAAAATGGTGCCAAGTTGCCTCCAATCACATATAAACATATATTATTGAACTTAAAGAAGTAAACAAGCAAATCCTAACTAAAACATGCAAAAATTACCAAAAATCTACATGGTATGCAATGCATGGCAAAAGAGCAAATTTTTTGAAAATTACGCAAAAAATGACAATAAGGTAAATTACATGGAATGCAGATATGCAAAGTAGTAAAAATCTAGACTAGATAGAAGTACAAGCAAAAGAAATGAAAAACAACAAACAAAAATTAAAATAGAAGATGAGATGCAAAAATGAGTGAAAGAAGAATGAGGGCATACCGTCCTGCCACCCCAAACTTTTGAACCATGCTGTCCTCAGCATGACACTAAAGTCTAGGGTGATAGGGTAGATGATCACTGCGGAGGTGGTGGAGGTGCTCCTCCCTATCTGTAGTAGGCGCCCCAGTAGTCTGACTGTGGAGGCAGATAGCTGTCCTGAAAAGCTGATAAAGAACTCCACCAGTCTTCACCCCACTGTGGGTTCCTCTGGGCCTGGGCATTGTGAAACTGATAAAGGTGGTTGACCTGGTAATGCATATGCTGGTGATCCAACCACATGGCATCCTGTGTCCTCTGAAATCCCTCCTGTGCCTATAGAATTCTGTCCTGCGTCGCGTGAATGCCCTCCAGCTGTGCATGGATGGTACCCATATCATATGCATTCACTGAAGGCTGTTGTGGCTCTGACACTCCCATTCTTTCTTCTCTTTGCCTCACCCGTCTTACCACTCTCTCCTCTGTCGTCCGCCTCTGCTATGCCGCCTATGAAGGATCTCCTGGACTCCATGCAAACCTCACCTCAGGGATTTCCTCTCCTTTGGAGTTCTCCTCCTCGTACCTCCTCAACTTTTCCAGAAAATCTGGCGTTGGTCCAAATTGTGCCATGAGGGGAGGAGTATGGTAAGGCAGCTCCAATGTGACTCCTGGGTAAGGTGGGTTGATTTGGTAATTGATCTTCTGATCCGTAACCGTAATCATGGATGAGTGAGCCAGGTAGTGCAAATCAATCAACTTGCCACCCTCTGTCTTTGTATATCCTGTCATGTCATGCCCCAAGGCAGTGGAAATAGATGTTACAATCCCTCCCATTACAAATGGATTTGTGCTCTTGGACGGGATTGTCCTCATGTGATCAATCAATAATGCCCCCAGGTTCACATGTCTCTCCTTTGCCATCCAACCAAGCACAAAAAGATCTTTGTTGGTGCAGCTGCCTTGATTTTCGTACCTTCCAAAGATGGTGTTTGCCAACACCTTCTGAACATAGTAGAGAAACGGGCTGTGAATACCAGTTGTCTTTGATTTCCCTGCTACAAAAGTACTTTGGTCGGTGAAGCACTTCCACATGACTGGATACGTGGAACTAGAGTCATTTTCTATCCTTCCTCCATCTAGGAGGGCAGCCATCTCTCCACTTGGGGCAAAAATCTGATTTAGCATCTCTGAGGTTATTTTCCACCTCTTATCCCCAATCGTTACCTTAATTGCATTCTCGCCATCATTTGTTGCTTTTTCTAGCATGGAGAAGAACTGCTGCGTTAACTCGATATATGACTCCTGCTGTAGTGTCAATATTTCAAAAAGCCCCAATTTTTCCATCAATTCTTGAAAACAGACAAAGAACCCCATTGCCTCCATTGATGCTTGGCATGCGTATCGAGTAGCTAACACTCTGTGTGTCAGGCACACAGGGTGCTTGGGCTCCTTTGCCCTGCCTGTAGTAACCTCTGGCTGTGAAAATGGGCGTTGTGGCGGGCTTGGTTGCTGCTCAACTTCAGGCATATCAGTATCATCTTCATCAGCTAGCACGAGCCGTCGATGTGGTCATAGTCGTGGCTGCGGCTCGGGCTGTGGCGGTGCTGCGGAGGAGACAGATGGATGTGCGGCTGAAACTGACGGTCGCGCAGCTGAGGCTGAAGGTCTCTTAGATGAGACAGAGTGTCGGGAGGCAGACGGTGGTGGCTGCGACGAAGATGGTGCCCCTTGGCGTGGTTGTACGGTGTCTTCTTCAGTGATATGATCAACTATGGCATCCAATTCTACCTCCGTCAACTGGGGGTGGCTGTTCCTTGGCGTCCTTTGGTAGGGGATGACACCCCTAGTCTTCTCTACTACCTTCCTTGCAAACTTCTTCATCCTTGCTCGAAAAATGAAGTGGAATTAGAAAAATTCGGATTTCTCCGAAGAACGGGGCTGTTGCGGCGGAATGGAGAGAAAGTGGTGCGTTTGTGGATGGAAAATGGTGGAATCTGGAGATTAAGGTAGTGGAAATGGTAGGGGAATGATTGGGAATGGTTTGTGAGTGATTTGGTGAGGATTTGATGGCTGGAGAAGGCGGGCGGAGTGCTGCACGGGCGCTAGGGCGCAGAGCACGGCCGTTCTGTTCTTCGGAGAAATGAGCAAGTGAAAATAAGTTTTGCAAATTCTGACTTAAATCTGTTGGAATCGGGCTGCTGCACGGCCGTGCTATGTGGCACGGCCGTGGTGGATTCGTGTACCACGGCCGTGCTGCCCTGGTTCTTAATCGATTTTCTCAATTTTCTGATCATTTCCTCGTTGAAAGTGAGTACACCACCATGGTCGTGTTGATGTACCACGGCCGTGTTGGGCACTGTAACAGCAGTAGGAGACTCGAATCTTGTTCAAACATCAAAAATAGATCTCAAGTTGATATTCTATTGATGTGTTGTCAAACTTTCATCTATTCTTCTTCATTTCTCTCTGTTCTCGCCTGCACATATCAAAACTATACAAAAACTATCAAATACGAGTGTGTGTGTGTGCTTTCTTGGAAAAAAATGTAAAAACAAAGAAAAAGTATCAAAAATGTAGATGGGGTCAAAAATTCCCAAACCTAGGTGGGTTGCCTCCCACAAGCGTTGAGTTTCTTGCCTTCAGCTAGGCTTCTTGGTGATTCTTCAACATTCATCCGTTTGGCATTCTCATGTGTCCATTCTTGCAAAATATGCATCCTTCCTTTGCACTCAATCTGTTTTCCTCATCCCTTTGATCACAATAATCATCACTAACTTCTTCACCTTGATGTCCTTCTCTCAAATGCCCATTTGGACTTGTGAAGTGACCATGTCCAATATCCCTATCTCGGACTCGCCGGGTTGGGGTCTTGTACATGTTAATGTTGATCTTCATGTCCATGAATGAGACTATCATGGTGCCACTGCGTACATGAATATCGACATCAGTTGTAGATAAGAACGACATCCCCAAGATGATGGGAATCTTCCTATCCTCCGGCTCCATATCAAGTACAATGAAATCCGCTGGGAACACCGCGCCTTTTTCCTTGTCTATCATCACCAAGACATCATCCACTCTTCCCCTAGGCACTTTTATGGATCTATCTGCCAACTGGAGAGTGCAATGTGCCGACTTCAACTTGCCTAAGCCCAGCTCAACATAGACATGATATGGCATCAAATTCACACTAGAGCCCAAATCAAGTAAGGACCTGTCTATGCGATGTCCCCCTATGTAACTAGGTATGAGTGGGGCTCCTGGGTCCTTTCTCTTCACGGGAAGTGAGTGTTGTATGATGGAGCTCACTTGTTCATTCAATCTCACCTTCTTTGGAATCCTCCCCGTTGACCTTCTTTTCACAGTGCATAGGTTCTTGAGGAACTTGGCATATGATGGGATTTGCATAATAGCATCCAAAAGTGGAATGTTCACCTTTACTTGGCGAAACACCTCAAGAATATCAACATTGTGCTTTTGCCTCCTTTTCAATTCCGGTGGCTCATCTAGTGCTTCTACAAGTGGAGGATCACTAGTTTTTGCCACACTTACATGAACATGAGGCGGAACGCTAGGGATGGTAGGACCTGCAAAAGGGATATGTGGTGGATCACATGGAATCCCAAACTCAACATGCGGTATCACAACATCATCTTCAGCAATCACTACAAAAAATATGGTTTTTAACTACAAAAAAAATGTAGCGAAAACCCCAAAATTTGTAGCCAAAAGCTTTGTCTACAATTATCCTTACATTTATAATATATAGCTAATACCCGTGTAGCTAATTGTTTAGGCTACATTTTTCAAACTTGTAGTTAGTTATGCCTCTGGCTACAAATTCATATGTAACCCTAATTGTAGGTAAAAATGTCCTTACACATAAAAATGTAGTTTCCATTGTAGCCAAATGTATGACTACAATTCAATTTGTACCTATAATATGTAGGGAGAGATGGCATTGGTTACAATTGTATTTGTAGTTCATGTATAGTAAAAATTAGCACTTGCTACACATGTAATTATAGCTAGTATGTAGTGAAAGACACCATGTACTATACATACATATGTAGTGAGAGACATTATGTATCCAGTCAGTTGCTTGCCAATATAGAGGGGTTTTCAATAAGAAAATAGATGAATGTTAATCAAGATTGAGTTATGCTTACAATGATACTTTTATTTATATTTGAACAATGAGTACACATGGGGAGGACATTAACCTGGCCCCTATTTTACAATATGCATGGGAAAAAAACACATGTATACAATATGTTGTTCTGACTACATCTATCCACTGCAGACTCTATATGCCACATGATCATGCACATCTTCTTGTATCTTGATTTTTCTTTTATATTTATTCCACCACTTGTATTATCCTTTTCTGGCAGCCTCCCTTTGTTGTAGAAGTTTCTCTATAAGCCTTTGATATTCACAATGAATCAACAACAACTTCAAAGCATACAAGGCATCATATTGTCCTTTGAGCAAAGCACACTGAAAGATACAAAATAAGCTTCAATTCAACAATCAAATAGTTTGGTATTATGTATTAACTCGGCTAAAAACTATACAAAGTCATACCCCAGAGAGAACTATGATGGAATTTAAGTTCATCTACTCAACATTGCGTGTAAATATACCATAAAGAATGACTAGTCTCTTCAATCCCAACAACAACCCCCTTTATTCATGAAGAGCATAGCAAAGAATAATGTACTCTCTTCAATGAAGAGACTGTGCAGCCAATCATTGCTACATTAAAGAGGACCTGAAAAGTAATGAATAAGCAGTGTTTCAACAATGATAGTGTAAAAACTCCAGCCAACAGAGATGAATGCGGGCAAGTTAAGTGCTAGCACAATGCAACTATGGCACAACTCACAATTACAATAAAAAAATCCATTATTGATTGCTAGTAAAAGCTAAATTTGAGACCACACTTGATGGAAGAGAGAGTGGAGTGATCTTAGGGTTCCTCTACCCTTGGAGAGACCCAAAGTGAAGTCTGAGGCTCCCTCAACCTACCCCTAGTGGCCAAAGATCATTTGAAGCAAAGATGTCCAAGAAAATTCAAAGAACAGAGTCAAAGTGCTGATCCAGGGCCCATCACGGCTATGGTACCACAAAATGGCCGTGCTAGGTCACTTACAAATCAACTAGACAACCTCCAAGTCAAGGAGAGAGCAGCACGGCCGTGCAGAATAGAACGGCCGTGCCAGTGACAGCCATCACGGCCGTGCACCACAAAACGATCGTTCTACAGTAGACTAGAACGGCCGTGCAACATCCCCACGACCAACTTCACCCAGCCCACTACGGTCGTGCTAGCCACCACGGTCGTGGCGCCCTGACACCACCACGGCTGTGCGGATCACCACGACCGTGGCCATTTCAGCCCAAAATCGACCAAAATCCTGTTAACGTTGATGGAATAAACCCACGACCGTACCCATCTACCACGACCATGGTCTACCCTACCTACCACGGTCGTGCTACTCACCAAACCCACCTAGTTTCCTTCTGACTATTTCGATGTACACATCAACCCAAAACCTTCTACAGAAACATAAGGATCCTCAACATAAGCAATATAAAGTAGAGAGGGACAAATGCAAGTAGAGTAAAGGGTTGAGATGAAGTCTTGGGTGAAGAAGTCAGATTATATGGAATTTAAATTAATAAAAGAAATGTTCCTACTATGATCTTGATAATAGGGCAACTCTAAACGCATGAGAGAAGCTATCCTCTCTTGGATTCAATGATCACTTAACACTGGTTTTATCGTCATGAGAGTTGCAGCCTTTCCTATTGGCAACGTCATGTAGAGGTTCATGTACGGTTAGTTTTGGTTGGCGAATCCCCTAGATCAGAACATATTGGCATTTCTTCTCATAATCCATACATTATGTATTGTGGGACTACACAACCAACCTTCATTGAATGCAAAACCTAGTTAATGGATCTATATCTGTAGGACATAACTGTGAGGCTAACATGTAGTTTAGATGAACATGCAGGCCATGATGGGTGGAAATGAAATGGGAGGAAGGTGTAACCTTTGTTGTCAGCGTTTGCAAAAAACAACCATGACTAAGATATGGTAACACAAATAGAAAACATAATTGAACGAATAACACACCCTACTGAGTCTGTAGAAAGAGCAAAGCATCAACCAAAATATCTCAACTGATTCCAATGCATCATCAACTGCAACATTAATGAACTAAAAAATTGGAATGAACTTAGCTGTATTCAGATTATTGTGGAAACAACTGATGCCAATAGATGACTTATCATTTGACTTCCAAGAAAATAATAGGAAGTCATCCTTGCTTATTCTGTACAACAAACTTCTTCCTGCATCTCTTAATAAAAATGTTATTTCTTCCTTTTAAGAGGAGAAGACCTTGCAATAAATGGAATCAAAGATAAATTCTAGATGCCAGCCAAATTTTAGCCATCAACTCAAGACAGAACCATCTCATACCATTCTGATCATTTTTACAATAAAACAATGAGGGAAAGAAGGATCTGAGCTTACATATGAAAAGAGATGACATCTGAAACATGATATTTCATAATAGAAATCAAGGAATCGGTTTAGATATCATACTGAAATTAGTATCTAAGATCATCCTTGAACTCCAAAATAAGCAAGAAAGCAGTTATCTCAACTGCAACAACCACACTAGCAAAACTCAATCAGACTCTAGATCCTAAAAATTGTAGAAATAATCTACATGAAAGGGTCTTCATTAATCAAGCAAACTGAAATAAATATACATCCTCAGAAAGGTTTCCTATAGGATTTAAAAGGAGCATTCTCATCACCATGTATCTTCAATTCAATAAAAGGCAGAGATGAAAAGTAAGGACCAGCACATAACAATGACAGCAATCCTTGTTCTCACTTTCACCAGAGAACAAAGTAAGTCCATTGCAAAAATTCACTCATGTATCAAACTCTTTAGAAGACAAGAACAATTGGTCAAGTCAAGGCACATGATCAATAGGGAAACCACAAATGCATGCTCAATGTCATCCAACACTCTTCATACGAAGAAGAGGTGACATGATTCAGTATGATAGTAATAGTGGAAATTCAGAAATTTCTGGAATAATGTAAGACAAAAAGAGGATGACAAGACCTGGGCTAAATGGCTATGAGATTTTAAACTTCCTACAAACTAGGGAATTACTGCATGGAAAATTGGCACTCATGGCATCTTGCATAAGGTGCCTAGATTACTAGACAAAACCAATGAGAAGCCTAAGCTGCAGGGAACAAATGTGGTAGGGGCTCAAATGCATACCCACACCCGTGCAAGCCGAGGATACCTAGATCTCTCATACACTTTTTTCTTTCCTCATTGATATTCTCTACTCCTTTTCATATCTGACTCAGCCATGTAGTTCGACACCATATACATACGATTAAGTTTCTGATTACTACCACCGCTAGTAAATCTGATCATTCTAATGGTCAGCTATTTTAATTGCTTCTACTAATAGAATTAATTATTCTGATTCATTAAAATATTTTAATCTGGTAGTTCCATTCGTGATTAAACAATAACAATACAAAGATAAATTTGCTGCATGCATATAATGGAATCATTTACAATGTTACATTGACCTTTGACTATTCCATATATTCGAGGTATGTTGTCTTGTTAGTCATGTCTTCAATCAGATAACTGTATAGATTTAACAAAGTCATGTCCATAATCAAATTATTTTACAGATTAAACAAAGAAATTTAAGTTAAAACCTGAAGAAGTTAGTTACAGTCATGTATACAGAGTCTATTGCATCATTTAATTGTTACAGTGTTAAGTGATATACAGTTGACCTCCCTAATGAAACCATACGAGGCCACGTATGGGTATCCATGAATTAGATATTTATCTACCATATAAAGAATAACGTACGAGAATGTCATTGCCAAGATGGAAGAAACAGGCTGAAGGAACATAGATAATAATAGGTAGAGTAAATATAACCTTGTTTCTGCACGTACTGTGAAAAACAGAGTATATCAAAAGTTTGTGAAGAATTACGTTAGTGAGGTCCTTATTATTTTAATCAACTTATCGAATATTGTATCAAGATGTAGGCAAAGTCCATAATAGGATATTAATATAAGAGACAAAGAGATAGGAAAGATTCGTTTCAAACAAAATGATGGGTCAGATAATAAATAAGACATCTGAAACTAGATATCCAATTCAAATATTGTATGTCTTGTTAAGAAGACAGGAAGAGAAGTGTACATTATCTATCTACCATTCCTATAATGTTACCAATTGCAAGTCAATAGAAACAAACCTGAATAAAATATAACAAAGCTAACCGCACTATGACAACATAATCAGATGTTTAACTTGGAATGAATACCAGGACCATGACAGATAACAGATTAATCAACCGGACAGACCAACATTAGCATTCATAACACCTAAATCAGTTATGGATTCAAGATCAACAACCATTAACATTTGGTCATGTACCCTATCCTAGGTGTCCTTACTCTCCACCAAGATGACAGTTTAGAAACAAAACCTAACAAGCCTAAACCACAACCACATCTTTAATCAATCCAGACCTATGAATTTTGTGGATTCCTCACGGAACAGTAACATGGAACATAAACACTTTAACTAGATGTTCAATGCCTAACACTACCATAAATCACCACTGCATTCAGAATTCTGGATGAGAAACCCAAATCAAAGCAACCCTCATCTAGACTCCTGCAATATCTAGTAGAGAAAGGATATCACATGAATATTAGGTAGAGATCCAAACAAATAAAACAATGAATAAAATGACTCTACCAACAATAATGGACTGTTATTAATTTGAGTATAAAGACTAATGGGGACCATAGCTCACATATCATATCACGAAGCTCAGATTCAGTGGGATCTAATGACAATTTCTAGCTTCTTTGAGGTTATGTAGTCGTATTCGTCCTTGTCAAAAAATGGGTACTGCCATATGCTTTCTGCCAGCAACAAGATGACCATGCAAATTATCCTAGGTAGATCCAAAGGACTTGTAAATATGGTTAGTGGGGTACATAGTCCCTGAGGGATGAGCAGCACCCAGGAGTACCCATAATACCTCCTACATATCCTCCTCTGGGGTAGACAGGGTGAACTTGTGTGTATAAATGGAAGTTCTTGTGGTAAATGAGCAAACAAAACACGTCAGAAAATGGGTAGGACTGCTACCATTCCAGCTTGAACCCAATTATATATATAGTGTCATGAAAAGAGACATAGCTTTTAGTTAGTTGCATTTATTATAACTTACATATTTGAGAGCAGATTGCAATTCTAAACCATTAGTGGAATCAGGGCGTGGACTTCTTCCTGCCTTGACATCTGATACAGATTGTTGGGTGGCATCTTCTTCTGACTGCCATTTCAATTGCTTATCTTGTTCAGAACTAGATGATTTCATATCAGTTTCAATGGTATCAATTTCTGATTCTGTTTTCTTCAACATCTTCGAAATATCAATTTTAAGTGATGTTAACTTGTTGACAAAAGTCTGCCTTGTGAACCTGGGATCTCTAGAGAAAGCATCTTCAGGTTGTAGCAGATAAGAAAACATGGAGCTCATATGAATCACCGAGTCACCATTTAGAGTTTACAAGTCTAGAGAGAAATCATTTGGAAAGCACTAAGATTTATGACAAGGTGAGTCATTGAGATTGCTAGAAGCATCAACACTGGTAGTCGTTGTGCAAATTCTATTATCTTCAGCACCTGAAAGGTTCCATGGAAAATCCAGGCATCAACATAAGTAATATTGTCATAATAATAAAGTAACACCATTTAAGTAAACTTGAATTGTTAATTGCTTCCGAGTTACAATGGATGCAATTCACATTATAGATACCGATGTGTAATGTATCTATACATAAGATTCACATTCTGATGTTTCTCAGGAAATCACCGTAGGCATAATATATTGCATAGCCCAACTACAAAACTCAATGAGATTGGGTTTTCTAGTTAAGATGTGAGCACAATGAACATTAAATAACAACTATATGATAAACTACAAAAGAAACAGAGCCCACGCAGCAAACACAAAGTACGCTACAGGGACATACCTCCATGAACCGATAAGGCATCAGTAAGATCTCAATCCAGCATAAGTCAATACCAAGTAATCCATCATCCAAAAACGGAATCCGACAAGTTATGTCTAGTAACAACAGAATAGTCAATATAAGAAACTTGTGCAATTGGTTGGGAAAGGCTAAGAAACCAGGAACTCAGACCAGAAATTATGAGAGATCTGATATCTCATCGGGTAGAACCAGCGGCAAAATCCAAACCTGGAGCGTCTACTACACAGACACATATGTGAGTACACAGCCCCTTCGACACTCCAATCACCCATCTTTGCATCACAATTCCCTCTGCAGCTCCCACACCCCCAATTCCAATAAACAAACGCCAGCAACACACGGCACACCTCCTGCTGCAACCAAACTTCCAGCGAGAAGGGGCCAGCTGCTTATCCAAAAGCACCATACCCCTCCCTCCTTTCCGTTCTCCATCCATGAGCCTCCACATTTCAGCTGCCCCATCTCCTTAGAACTCATGTGCGACCCCGTCACCATCTCCACGGGTCAGACCTACGACAGTTGAAGCATTGAGTCATGGGTGGCGATAAGGAACACCACATGCCCCATAACACGATCCCGCTCTATCTGCCGTTTACGCCGATACTGAATCACACCCTTTGTAGGCTCATGCGAACATCAGCCAAGGTGTCGAGAGGATCCCGACGCCCGTGCAACCGGTGAATAAGAGCCAAGGTGTTGAGAGGATCCTGACGCCTGTGAAGCCGACGAACAGGAACCAAGGTGTCAAGAGGATCCTGATGGCCGTGTAGCCGGTGACCCGGAGGTTGTCAGGGCGCTCGTCGCATAGCAGCAGGCTCCCGAAGGGAGGAACCACGTCACATCCAGGCTGTCTACCTCATCGTCAGCCTCATCCAGTTGTCCACAGCCTCGTCTTCGTCGGCTGCTGGTGCGGAGAGGATCCACGGGTCTCAACTGTTCGGAGGCTCCGGATGCTGGCGAGGGAGTCAGAGAAGAGCCAATTGCTTGTCGCGGAACACAGATTTACTATCATATCCTTCGCCTTCCATTATTGCAGTGCATGCTGCTTCCGATGATGACCACAACGATCACCTTCCCTCTCCCTCCGAGTTGTCCATAGAGTCCGTCGCTCTGGCTTCCACACTCCCTCTCTCCGAGGGATAATGGAAAAGGGGATAAATCCCTCGATTTGGGGAGAAACATGGAAGGCGCCAATAAGACTTTGAAAAAGAAGTAGGTGGCGGGTTAGAGAAAATTTGAACGCAATTAGAATTTGGGGGAATGAAATAATGTGTTGGGTAAAGAGGCAGCGGTGTCATTGGCACAAAGTCAGTTACACATAATGTAATTGTAACCAATTTGTAGACATTGCTTAACTTTTTTAGTAACTACATTTATTTTAACTATATTTTTACAAATTGTAAAGAAAGATAATTTCTAACTACATTTAAGCTATATGTAGTTAAACCAAATGTAGTTGATTCCTATTTTTTTTGTAGTGAATATCAATCATAGTATCACCACTTGGCTGCCTTTGCTTTGCTTTATCAACCTTTCTTTGACTTGTGGGCTGCTCAAGAGTTTTTCCACTCCTTAGAACTGTCACGACACTACCTTGCTCATGGTGAAGAGGGGGAGCATGTTGTGGCTGTGGAGGAGGTGGAGGTGATACTTGGGGTTGAAATTGAGGTGGAGAAGGGAATTGAGGGGGATGAGAGAATTGGGGCTGGAAAGTGAAGTTTTGTGAAATTTGATGTGAGGGAGGTGGTGGAGGAGTGTAAGGCTAGGGATAGCCTTGGAAGGAGTGAATGGGATGCACTTGCATGGGGGGTGGACTGTAGAAAACTTGTGAAGAGGGCATGGGCCCACTTGCTTCATGGTGGCTCACGATGGGTCTTGAAGACAATTTTTCCTCTTGGAGAGCGATTATAGAAGATAGTTGCTCTATTATCTCTTCTAACCTTGCAACATCCCTTTGAACATCATCAAACACTCTCAATCTAGAAAGAACCCCTTCCTCAAACCTTGAGCTGTATGTGGGACTTTGTGGTTCCTGGTAGTTATAGGAGTGAGGTGTCTTCTTTTCTTCCCCATAGAACTCAATAGAATTGACCGGGTGGCAAGGAGCATTTGTCACCTGGTTCTTCATGAAGTTCACCATGTCACCAAGAATCTTCATCACTTGTGGGCTTGAGTCATCATGAGTAGGGGGTGTCACACCAAAGGCATACCCTCTTTCATTCATCATGCTAGAAGCTCGAATTCTTGATCCTTCAGCCAACTTCTCAAACAAAGGCCATATCTCCTCAGGTGGCCTAGCCATGAAAACTCCTCCACAAGAAGAGTCCACTGTGTCTTGGTCCTTTAGAGACAAACCAGAGTAGAATGATTGAACTAGCTACCACAAAGGGATCTCATGGTGAGGACACTCTCTCAACAGCTTCTTGAATCTCTCCCGTGCATTATGAAACTGCTCGTCTCCCATTTGACTAAAATTTGTCACGGAACGCCGCATTTGTGTCAACCTTGCTATAGAGTAGAATTGTCTCAAGAAAGCATTCTTCATTGTTTCCCAACTCATGATGTCCTTTCTTGAGTCATACCAGTCTTTAGCTCTATCTTTGAGGGAGAAAGAGAACAAGGTCAACCGAATTGTGACATCACTAGCCGTCGATGTCCTGAAGGTGGAGCATACTTCAAGAAAGGAGTCCAAGTGCTTGTAGGGGTTCTCACTCTCTGAGCCATAGAAGATGGGCAGGAGCCCAAGAAGACCTGGAGGAATAGAGAATTGCTCCCCTGGCATTTGATCAACCCTGCTAGAAATTGGCGATTTGTAGTTGCTAGGCATGACGTAGTCTTGAAGCGGCTTGTGAGGTGCATTTTGGTCTTCCATCTGGTTTCCTCCCGAATGGCTTGTCACATGCACAAAGCACAACCAAACAAAAGAAAGCAAGTTAGTAAACCAATATACATAAGAAATGCAAAGAAAAATGAATAAAGAATAGCAATGATGAGGGCAGTAGGAAAAGTCAAAGCAAAACTAACTAGCTAGGCCGAGCGCCTCTAATCCCCGGCAACGGTGCCAGAAAGCTTGGTGCATCCCCGCTAGTGGTTCTTTTACACCCCACGAGTTCGGAGCGCACGTGATATGGATTTTTCTTTTAAAATTTATAAACCTAAACTAGCTACCTACGTCTACTAAAACACTACACTCGCAAGCGCACGGGGTCGTGTCGTAGTATAGGAAGGTGGCAAGTAAAGGGTCGATCCACAGGGAAAAGAGGGGAGCACTAGAGCTAGGTTAGTTTTGCTGGGTTCCTACTGCGGAGACTAGGGTTAAGGGTTTAAAGGTTGATTTGATTGTAAACTAAGGATAAACAAGAAAGCAGTTAAAGGTAGGAATGAAATCTAAGTTACCCCTAAGCTAGAGTAGAGCTAAACAAGCAAGGAAAGGCTAAGCTAGGTATGAAAAGGCAAATTACACTAAGGCAAGCAAGAGAGAAGCAAAAGAGCAATTAAAGAGCTACACTAGCATGAACAAGACAAGAGCAAAGCAATAAGCTAACTAAGCAAGGAAAGAACTAATTAAGCTAAGAAAGCACAAAACTAGGGTTTTAAGCAGTAAAGAGATGTGTGGGTTGTTTAGGGGTATGAACTTATCACTTAAGTTGGGGGGTGACATGTGAACATTATGATTCCATTTAGATTATCCAAACCAAACAACAAGTTAGAGTCTAATGGATTAACCTAAGCTACTAACTGGCCATGGATATGCTAGGTTGTGTATAGGGGAACTAGTCCCTAACACCCCCTACTAACCTTACGAGGCTCAATTGGGTTAGGGGTTAGGTTCAATCCAATTAGAGTCTAATCAATTCTAGGTTTCTAGATTAGGTATTCCTAGGGCAATTAGGGGCCGAGGGTAGTAATGGGGAGGCGAGGTTAGGGTTTTGGACCCCAATTCCCCCACATTCTAGCCTTGAGAAGGCTCCATGCTAATTGCACTAGAATCACCTAATCTAGCTACTTAGATCTATCACTTAGGTTTAGGGAGATTGATTAAGATGTAGGAAGATGGGAGGCAAATCCCAAAATTCACACATATAAGCAATTTGCCTAAATTCCTAAGTGATTTCACACACAAACCAACAAGCAATCCCTGGAGAATGAGATAGAAATAGAATATAATCATTAACAAATGAAATTACAAAGTTTACATGTCATTTCCCCCCAACATGGTATCAAAGTAACATAAAATCCCCCAAACAGCCCACCCACAGGGGCCTAACTACTCATAGAAATGAAAAATACAAAAAGAAAGGAGAAAGAGGTAGAAGAAGCCATGGAGCTCGGTGTAGACGAAGAAGTCCTCCTCTCCAACAGCTGTAGGGACGCCCTCCTTCTTCTCCTTGGATGAAATGGTGTGGAATGATGGAGGGAAGTGGATGGAAGGCTTGGATATGGGGGGTTATGTGGTGGAAATGGTGAAATGGAGTGGATATGATGTGGATATGGAGTGGAATGGAGTGGGTGGCGATTTGGGGAGCTAGGAAGGGGTAGAAGGTAGCCAACCACGTGCCCCAGCCGCCACCTAGGTATATATAGGAGTCTAGGGGGTCTAGGGTTAAGTTAGGGGCAAAATGGGGAAAGCAGTGGAAAAGTGGCTGGATTCTGTGAGTAGCACGGCCGTGGTGGGGTACCACGACCGTGGTGGGTAGGGTAGGCCACAGCCGTGGTGGATGGGCATGATCGTGGGAATAAAAAAGCAAAGTTACAAGGTTTTTGTCAAAACGGCCACGGCCATGGTGGGTCAACACGGTCGTGGTGGAGGTGATGTGCCACGACCGTGGTGTCTGGCACGGCCGTGGTGTTCTGCTGTGCCACAGCCGTTTTGTGGTGCCACAGCCGTGGTGTCTATCACTGGCATGATCGTTTTGTGCTGCACGGTCGTGCTGCCTTCTGTTTGATTTGGAGGTTGAACCTGTCGATTTCTAAGTGACCTAGCACGGTCGTTCTATGGTACCATGGCCGTGCTGGGTCCTGGATCAACACTTTAACTTGGATCTTTGGCTTTTCTTGGACTTCTTTGCTTCAAATGATCTTTGGCCACTAGGGGTAGGTCAAGGAAGCATCAAACTTCACTTTGGGCCTCTCCAAGTGCAGAGGAACCCTAGGATCACCCCTTCTCTCTCTCTTCCATCAAGCGTGGTCCAAATGCTTGAAAAACATGCAAATAATGTCCATAAGTGCATTTTATACAAATAAGCATATTAGGGGGAATGACATGCAATCTAACAGGTATAGATGTGATTGAAGAGAAGAAAGACACAAGATTAAGCCCTAAAATAGGGCTGAATCATGCACCAGATGATATGATAGGTGAGAGTACCCAAGGCAGGAGAAGGGCAACCTATACCACCTATCTTGAACTGAAAAGGACCAGTTCAACTGCCCTTTTAATCAATAGTTAAGCAACTAGTGTCGACTATCACACACATGGTTGAATGAGTACTTGTTCAAGTTCTTAGGAAATCATCACCATATGGAGAGTCTATAGGTCATGGGAAGACATTTGAGTGGTTGAAGAGGCTTGGCCCATGGATTATGTTGGCTCTACATATCCGTAACATGTAGATTCGTGGTTGGTAGAGTTGCAAAAGGCATTTAGGCTCTTGAGTATTGTGGAAAGAGATAAGACTATTACTTTTTTATACCTGCTGAAGGGTAGTTTTGGCCATTAGTGTACCACTAAGGAGGAGAAGAGGCCTAGGGAGATAATCTTGTAGGAAGCATTCAAGAAGTTTTGAAGCCGATACTCCCCTTAGCCATACTTGAATGAGACTATGCCATAGTTTGAGTGGAAGCATTAAGATTAGTGAATGTGTATGAGGCACAATTTTGGGAGTTGTAGAGGATTTGTCATTAGAAAGTAGCTTATAAGGAAGCTATGGAATCAATATTGTCTCTTTTTTCCTACACTTAGTCCAGGTCTAAATGCACTAGGCATACAATGATGAACCAAATCCAAAATTTTTTTTTAATTTTGACATCAAGGGAAGTTATATTTCTCTTATTAAATAATGAATGTTTGAAATAAACTCGCCTGATGAAATTCATAATCATCACATTGATGCCCTTAAGATGATTTGTTATACTCAGAAGATCTAGTGAGTGTGTCCCACATAAAGACATCTCTAGCAAAGTATTTCTTTTTCTATCTGAGGGAAAAATTGTTATGATGGTAACTTACACTATAGATGTTGAGTATTTAAATCTAAAATGAACTTGCTAAATCATTCATCAATAGATGTTTTCTTGTATAAAGGACCATTCACTACTACACCAAAGATGATTGGTTTTGCACAGCTAAATCCATATGAAGCATGGTAAAAGATTCAAGGTTTCCAAAGATAGTGTCCACAACATGGTTTTAGTGAAACATTCTTGATCACAACATTTTTCAATGGGCCCACTCAAGAAGAAAAGAAGTTTATTAATGCCAACATAGGAAGCAACTTTTTGGCAAAGATATAATAGAATGCACACAAATTATTGAGAACATGGCATACCAACAATATACATGGTATTTAGAATGTGTCTACACCAACAACAATGGTTCCCTAACATCTATAAAGGATTCCAAGGATATTGATTTTTTTTGTATAAAAGCTTGGTTAAATTGCTTCCGATATTCAAACAATCAAGTTCCAACTCGAAGAATAGGTTATGCAATGTGATGCTTGTAATGACAAGGACATCTAGCCCAACACTAGATATATGCTGATCTAGGTCAAGAAACTGTCATCAAAGAAAATGTATCGTATATCAATTACTAGATACCCTTTCATTTGGGTTTTTCATATGGAAACACTAGTGCAACTGAAAGCTCGCACCTCTTGAATCAATAATTGAATAACATAAGAAGTTCCCAAGAAAATTCCCTCATGGGAAGATGCCATAATCCACTAGGTTTCCAAAAATCCAACAATTTTCCAAAGAATGTGATGCAAAATCAACATACCAACTGATGCACGGGTTTTGAGTCGCTTTTAAAGGCCTATTTTATACTTGTTTTTTGCATTTATTAGTCAATTAATTGAGCATATTTGTATAAATCATTATTGTTGGCATGTTCACTTTGTTTGTGTCAAATTATGCTTATTTATCATATTTACATGATTTTATGTATTCCCCGACCTTATACATGTTTTTTTTAATTTTTCAAGTACTTCATATACAATGCAGAGTCAGTGCCACCGAACCATCACAGTTGGTGCCACCGAGATCGCAACAGTGGTCGGGAAAATAAGAGATAGTAGACTCAGTGCCGCCGACTCTGTTGGAAATCAGCAATCAAGTTAGATTTCCTAGATTTGACGATCCACGCTAGGTGGTACTGTAAGTTGGTGTATGACCTAACCAAGGACGGCCAGACCTGGGGATCATCTCACATTGCACCGCATGAAGACCAAGGAAGAGAGAGAGCATGAAGTCAAAGGACGTCAACCCAGAGATCCAAGCACCTCCGACAGACGATTTAACTGCCGAAAGACTACAGAACATGCGTTTCTTGAGGAGAATCATCCGGAACATCTTCTCTCTAGGGTTACACGAATTTCTTTTATGTTTTCCACATTTTTCGCCTCTCTCTCCATGTATTCACACTTGAAAACCATGCGTGGCTAAACCCCTCCTTTCCTTAGGACCCGGGAGTAGCCTGGGGAATCGTTGTATCGATTTTTGCATGAATTAGTATAGATTTATCTTTATTCCTAGGTATATAACTGTGAAATTGAATGATAATTGATCCGATAAATGTTTTGACTGATAATTGCTCTGGAAGGAAGATTAAAAGTCCAAAAATCTCAAGTTATACACTTTCCTATGCCTTCCTTCAGAAGGTAACATACGGTCAGTGGAAAGAAACCCAGAGTCTTTGATAATGCACCTAGACTAAGATATAAATTACTAAAAATGTGGAATTGGCTTAGATCTAGGTGGTGGATTGCACCATGGAAGAGGGCAATTCTGACTATAGGCTTTCTGTCCAGGGTAGAATTAAAATTTATATTAATTTGGTAGAAATAAGATATAATGAGACCCCGTGGTGAAATCGGTAATCCTAAGGAATCTATCTCATTTAAACCAACAACAATTAATTTTCCTTTAATTTCCTTTTATTTTGTTTAAACTCCAATCCAACTTTTTAATCAGCTTAGCTGATCACACCGTAGTTAGTAGTAGTCACTGATACTACGTCTCCCTAAGTTTGACTCGGGCCTCACATAGGCCTATATTACTCGACGTGTACACTTGCGTTTATAAGCAAAATTTTAGCTTGTCAAGTTTTTGGCATCGTTGTCGGGGAGACGACGAAGTTTCAGCACTACGAGTGATGTGGGTGGCCACTCTAGGCCACCTTTTATTTCTTGCAACTTTATTTTAATCATTGAAATTCATTACATACATATAGAACAAATTTTCTCTATTAAGTATCGTAATTAATTGATTCCACATTTTTAGGTACTAGTGCATGGCGCAAACACGGACCAAAGACTATAGAGAACCTACACCATAGGTCCCAATCATTATCGAGTATCCACAAGGGTCTGTCGGAACATTAATTCCATCTCCAATTCA
Organism: Alisma plantago-aquatica; assembly: GCA_963693085.1. NCBI lineage: Eukaryota > Viridiplantae > Streptophyta > Magnoliopsida > Alismatales > Alismataceae > Alisma > Alisma plantago-aquatica. The sequence goes on along the minus strand of OY856412.1, from coordinate 1,376,009,903 downwards.
AACAACTTCATCGGAAGACATACCATTGACAACCAAGCAACAAGTAATGGGGGACGGTAATCCAAGGGCTAAGAAGATAATATGAGAGATGATTAAGGCATCTTCCTCAACTGCACAGACAGGACCTATCAAGAAATAGAATGTGCATGCAGAACAATACAAGATTGATCCATGGATAATTGCACTCATCAAGTCACTAGCTTTTTATGGGTGCACTCATCAAGACCTGGTGGCACGCATCAACAACTTCGTGGAGTGTTGTGACATGGTGAATGTGGATAGATTTGCACAGACATCTATTTATCTAAAGTTGTTCCCATCATCACTAGTAAATAAGGTAAAAGAATGGTTGTGCAACCTTCCAAAGGAATAGATTGAGACATGTGATCAAATGATCGAGGCTTTTATTGAAAGGTACTTTCCTTCAAAAAAGATAAATGATTTGGTGGGGAACATTCACAATTTCAAGCAACATGCATCTGAATCCTATTCGGAAGCTTGGGAGCATTTTCAAAACATGCTCAGGAAGGCCCCTCAGCATGGGATAGATCTGGAGAACCAAGTGAAGATGTTCTACTTTGGGCTCAACAAAAATGAACGTGTCACCTTAGATAGTGTAGGTACGGGGGTCTTTCTCAACAACTCACCCTCTAAGTGTCAGGAGATTTTAAAAAATATGGCAAAGAATCGGGCAAGTTTTCTTGGAAAGACCCAAACAACTTCCTACAGGATCCAGATCAACAAAACCAATACAGGAACAATCAGCAGTAGTGACCTACAGTAGAGGAGAACACAAATGAAATTCTTAACAGGATAGTGAACCAGAATGAACAATTGATAAATAACTTCCAACGTGATCTACAGAATCAAGGGGCACAGATGAGGAGTTTTGAGACAACTTTGTCTCAGCTAGCAGTAGATGTGGAAGCTTTGAAGAAGCCTACACAACAGGGTTTCCCAGGAAATGCTGACACTCCAATAGGAAACCAGCAGGTCAAGGCAATACTATTGCAGAATGGGAAGAAGACATTGACTCTAAGGACAGCGGAAACTGAGGTGACTAAGCCTACTGACAGTGGTGACCCAGTGGCAAAGTCAACACAAGTGGTAATTGAGATAGACAACCCAGGGGAAGAGCAGAATCAAGAAGCTGAAGTGGAAAAAAGGACTTCATATGTGCCACCACATCGAAGAACACAGACGGTACCAGTTCCATATCCTAACAGCTTCAAGGCAACAAAGATGGATCAACAATTTAAGAAATTTCTAGATAGCTTTAGGAAGCTTTCCGTTAACATACAGTTGATTGATGCGATTGAAAAATACCATGGTATGGTAAATTTTCTTAAGGATATCATTAATAAAAAGAGGAAGATCCCAGATGTTGAGGTAGTTATACTTAGAGAGAAAGTCAGTGCCTTCATTTTAAGTACACTACCACCAAAGAGACATGATCCCAGTTGCTTCAAATCACATGTTACATCAGGAAGACAAAGTTTGGGGATGCACTCTGTGATTCAGGGGCAAGCATCAATTTGATGCCCCTATCTACCTTTAGGAAGCTCGGTCTCAAAACATCTAGGAAGAGCAACATGACAATCCAATTGGCAGACAACTCAGTGGTAAAACCGTATGGTATTTGCGAGGATGTACTTGTCAAGGTGGACCATTTTGTTTTCCCTATAGATTTTGTGGTGATGGAGATGCAAGATGATCATGGCAATGAACTTGTATTACAGAGACCATTCCAAGCAACAACTGACATGATCTTGGAGATGGGTAGACATCATTTAACCATGGGAATTAAAGATGACAGGTTTGAGATCAATATTCCAGATAATTCAAAGTCGCCCAAGGATCAGGATCAATGCCATATGATGAAGTACATGGATAGAAATATCTCTTTGTTCTTGGGAAAACCATTTTTGGACATGGTGCATGTAATGACAAAGGTGGACAAGGGTATACTAGCTGTGGACATCATGGAGAACACTAAGGTGGTCTCACTTGCCAAGGCAGTAGGGTATCTGGATGATGAACAAGAGGAATTGGGTTTATCCATTGTGGATGAGGATGGAGAGGAATCTCTAGTGCAGATACATCCATAGCTCCTGCTAGAGGTGTGTCTAATGAACCTTATAGATGATTGTGTGTAGAGCCGGTCACTAGAAGAATGTGCAAGGCTATTAAAGGCTTTATCGTGTTACTACACAGCTGCCACCACCACTGGTTTCTTCACTCCTGAACCCAACTGAGTTGGATCTCAAGATGCTTCCACCTCATCTGAAGTATGTGTTTCTAGCTACAAAGGAGAAGTTCTTGGTTATCATATCTACATCGTTGAGTGAATTGGAAGAAGAACAACTGATTACTGTGCTAAAGAACCACTGAGGTGCATTCGGATGGATTGTGTCTGATATGAAAGGGATCTCTCCCTCATTGTGCCAACACAAGATTCAGATAGAAGAAGGAGAAAAATCGATCATTCAACCTCAGCGTCACTTAAATCCAATCATGATGGAGGTAGTCAAGAAGGAGGTAATTAAGCTACTATCGGTAGGTATAATTTATGTTATTTCTGATTCCATGTGGGTTAGTCTTACACAGGTAGTACCAAAGAAGGGGAGAATCACAGTCACTACTAACTTCTGTAATGAACAAATGACTACTAGATTAGTGATAGGATGGTGAGTTTGCATTGATTATCACAGATTGAACACCGCCACGCTTAAAGATCTTTTTCCATTACCGTTCATTGGCCAGATTTTGGAGCGACTCACCGGTCTCTCCCACTTTTTTTTTCTTGACGGTTATTCAGGCTATAATCAGATTTCAATTGAGCCTAAGGATCAGGAGAAGTCTACCTTCACCTGCCCTTATGGCACTTTTGCATACCGTCGCATGCCATTCGGGTTGTGCAATGCACCCGCTACTTTTCAATGGTGCATGTTGGCAATTTTTTTGGATATGGTGGAATGATGTCTCAAGGTTTTTATGGATGAATTTTGGGTCTATGGGGCATCTTTTAATGAGTGTTTGAAAATTTTGGATAAGGTTTTGCAAAGGTGTGAAGACACACACTTAGTGCTTAATTGGGAAAAATGCCACATGATGGTTAGCGAGCATCGTGCTGGGAGACAAGGTTTCCAACAAAGGATTGGAGGTGGATCCGGTTAAGATAGAGGTGATTTCAAAAACTCCTCCACCAACATCGGTGAAGGCAGTTAGGAGTTTTCTAGGCCATGCCGGGTTTTACTGTCGATTTATAAAGGATTTTTCAAAAATCGCTAAGCCATTGTCTGAGCTCTTGGAAAAGAATGTTGAATTCAATTTTGATGAGAAATGTTTAAAAGCTTTTGAAATTTTGAAAGAGAAACTCATATCCGCACCGGTTGTGCAGGCTCCAGATTGGAGCCAACCTTTTGAATTGATGTGTGATGTATCAGATTATGCTAAGGGGGTGGTGTTGGGGAAACACTCAGACAAAGTTCCTATGGTCATATATTATGCATCTAAAACACTTGATGATGCATAACTAAATTACACCACAACTAAAAAAGAGTTATTGGTTGTTGTCTTTACTTTTGAGAAATTTAGTCAATATCTTGTGGGAGCTAACGTGGTGGTCTGGACTTATCATGTGTCAATTAAATACTTGCTGCAGAAGAAGGATGCAAAACCAAGATTGATTAGATGGATCCTTTTACTATAGGAGTTTGACATTGAGGTCAAAGATAAGATAGGGATTGAAAATGTGGTGGATGACCACCTATCTAGACTGGAGAGGGTAGATGAAAAAGATGTTAATATAGCCATTCTAGAGACTTTCCCTGAGGAACAACTGTTTGCCCTTAAGCAAAAGGACCCATGGTTTGCTAACATTGTAAATTATTTAGCTTGCAAGGAATTACCTGATGATTGGGGGTACCAAGAAAAGAAGAGATTCTTTCATTCATTGTGCTATTATTTTTGGGATGACCCCATTTTGGTGAGATAGTGTGGGGATGGAATATTGAGGAGGTGTGTGCCTGAATGTGAATATGAAAGTGTGTTAAGCATTGACGCACACTACCTATAGGTGGACACCATGCCAGTTCTAGGATAGCTGAAAAAGTTTTGGAGAGGGGTTTATATTGGTCGACCCTATTCAAAGATTCATATGATTTTGTGCGGAGGTGTGACGCATGTCAGCGGTCAGGTTACATATCAAAGAGGCAGGAAATGTCATTGAATGTGTTTCAAGAAGTAGAGGTATTTGATTTATGGGGTATTGATTTCATGGGACCCTTTGTGTCCTCTAACTCTAACCTCCATATCTTATTGGCTATAGATTATGTGTCAAAATGGGTGGAAGTGATTCCAACCTGCACCAATGATGCCAATGTCATATGCAAATTTGTCAAGGATCACATTTTTGTGGTTTTGGAGTGCCAAGGACGATTATAAGCGACGGGGGAACTCATTTCACCAATCGGAAATTTGGGGCACTCCTAAGAAAATATGGGGTGACGCATCGTGTGGGTACACCTTACCACCCAAAAATCAAGGGCAGGTTGAGATTTATAATCGTGAGATCAAAAAGATTCTTGAGAAGATGGTGTCGTCTAGTAGAAAAAATTGGAGTGAATTGTTGGTTGATGTGCTATGGGCCTATAGGAATGCCTATAAAACACCAATACGAGCTACACCCTTTAGCCTAGTTTATGGATGGGCGTGTCATCTCCCTGTGGAGTTAGAATATGAAGCTCATTGGGCGTTAAAGAGGCTCAATTTTGACCTTGATGAAGCAGGTAAGACAAGGTTGCTAGAGTTGAAATTTCTCACCAATCCTACTTTCCCAACTTGCTCGGTTGGACCAGTTGAACCGGTCGTTTCAACATTTGAACTGATTATTTCACCTATCCATGAGTCGATCGACTCACCATCTGATCCGATCAGTTCACCAAACTCAGCCGATCGGTTCATCACATGAGACAATCGGTTGGGAGTGCAGATTGTGCAGAATCAGTCAATTGCAGTTTCAATCAATCCGATACTCCAATCAATGTGTCCAACACCTTGAACATTATGACATTGAGCTATCAATTAATTGAGTGCTTAATTGAACTACTAAATTCCTTTAGTAATCAATCTAAACATTATTTGTGGAAAAAACTCCTCTTCCAGGTTAAATCCTATGTGTGTGACCCTGCAGGTACTTTTCACATTGCCAGTGATATCCATAACACTTATGACTTCACAAGCAAAGAGCAGTGCCTAGTCACACATCAGTGCTACCCAAGTGAAATAGAATGTTGGAGAACAACTTTCAATCCTACAATTCGTGAATGGTGTTACAGTGAATGTATAATTCCTTTGTCACTGATATCCCGAATGAACTCGAGGCATGGAACAGTCATCCTGTCACCGTTCATTCACTTTCTTAATCTCAGAGTAGATTGGAAGAGATATGTATGACATCAATATCACATATTGATTCACACATGTGTGCACGCCTTTCTCAATCCTACTCACCAAGTGGCCATGGATATCAAGCTCCCTCAGGAGGGAAAAATCCCATATCTATCACTCACCCCTCAAAAGCCCCATGTGTCAAAGCCACCCAATCATCACCTTTATAACAACCCATGTTGCAGGACTGCGTTTGATGATGTCAAAGTGTACCCAACGACATGTGTTGAGTGTAGTGATTTCAGGTCAAAGAATCACACTCACCACCATCACTATGAGTACTGACTGTGACTACCATGTCATGGTTCCATGTGTCAAACTCACAGTGGGTCTGTCCGGTACACTTGTTCTCTAACAAGTACCTATGTGTTTGGTTTGATATCTCTATATCATGACTAATGAGATTTTGTCACCAACCAACACCACAATCTAGTCTTGTGTGTCATTGTTGTCTATCTACCTTCCACAATGACATCCGACTAGGGACATAACAAGAATGTACAAACTCTTAGCATCTGTATGATCTCATCGTTCAGGTCCTGAACCTGAAGGCATACGTCATTGAGTACTATCATTCTCTAGACGTTCAATCTATTATATCACTATCTCATATGGCTGAACCATAAAGAATTGGAATCTTGCCTTTGATGTTTATCAAATCAATCTTAATGTATCCCACCAATCATCCCATGATTAGCTCTCAGGGCATACATACCAGCAGGTTGAGTGCATAAATAAGGTGTTATCCTCTAGTGGTAACCTGAGGGATTGATATCCCATTATGATGTATGATGATGAGGCCTTGAGAGGTAGTGACTTTATGTGATGAAATGAGGGATTGATATCCGATGGAAATATGATGATTGTTGAGGGCAATGAGAATAGCAGTAATAATGTGACACCAAAATAATGGAATCTAATGTTGTTCATGTTTTACATATGGTTGCTTAATACAACTTGGTTGCCCCAACAATCCACTTAAAATGCATTAACTAATTACAGATGAAACTTTCATGTAGTTTGCCCTGGCCATAGATCCATCATCGCCACTAATTAGGTGATGGTGAAATGGGTTCTCCTACGGGTTAACCCGGAGTGCACATTTTTGAATATGCGGGGTTTCTCCTAGCTGAAAATAGGAGGATTAGAGTGCAACTGCGGTTGTAAACTCAAGATGTGTATAAGAGAATGGTGAACAAGCCTATGGCTCAGTATGATAGAGCATGAATACGTTCATGGCTCAAGGAGCATGGTGAACTGGCTCGTGGCTCAAGTATACTAGCGTCGTGACTTGTACCAAGGGCAGGCTAGATAAAAGGGTAGACTGCGTGAGCTAACCCTGTGGCTGAGGCCACTCAAGCAAGAGATTGCAGTCCTATTTTGGTTATCATGCACTGACCATGAAGAGGTGAGGTCATGGAGTCTGGCTCCCCCAATGACCTTGTATGGTGCCGGTTTTGGGCTTCGCAGCCGAAGGTTGGATTTGAGCGGGACGGCTCACTTGCTCAGGGCATAATAATAATTCGTAATTAGGCCATATAGTATCTCTGCTTAGGGAAAATATGAAACATTGGTTGAGGCCTTGGATGATGTAAGCTTTCTCATACGCTTTTAAATGGTCTTTTGTATAAGTTTTTATATACATGTTCTTCATATTCCTTCTTGCATAACTAGTTAGCTATGATCAGTTAGTTACATTGATCTATCTCCTTAGTTATCTGTGACAATAATAAAGTTGGTAGAGGGTTATGTTTCTCACTGGGACTGTGTGTCTCACCCCATTGGTTAATAACCCTTTTTAGGTGGACATTCCTGGAGAGATAAAAATCATGTGGTTGAGATGATATGCAGAGGTATTGTACATGGTGGAATAGATAGTGTCTAGTAGTAGAGTCCTATGTGAACTCCATGTACACTTGGGTCTTCGGGAGAGTTTTTGATGTTTTTGGTATTACAATCGATGTACGATTTTCGGTTTATGTATCTTGATGTAAATCAGCATGTGGAACAGTTATTCCATGTAATGAGATGATGGGAAATTATGTTGTAGCACCATGGAAATATGTTATGAAAAGAAAAGTGTTGGCTCAAATATTTTGTCTCATCTTGTGGTGCTCATTGTAAATCAGTTTTAATTTCCCATGATTTTTGGTAATCCACTGGTTATCATGTAATCATGTTTTGTTGAGGATGGGGTGTTTTAAATATGTATTCTTTCATATCTACATTTTGTTATCAATCACATATGTAATCATTGTATACATTCCAAAAATATTAGGGTAGACATTGTGTAGTCTCAGATTGACACTTTAGGGTTTATAGATGAGATCATTGATGCATGATGTTTCACTTAATATATAAAAATGACAATAATACATTTATGTATCAACTTAGAAACCCGTTCAAAATTTACTCATTAGGAGTAAATTTTGGATTGTCCATGGTCTAGGACTGTTTTTGGATATTTTTTTGGGGGTGAACAAATTTTTTTTTGGTGAACTATTTTTGGATATTTAATCTCACTTAGGATGTAACTGTATAATGTATGTTTAGTTTTGAAGAAATTTTCAGTAATATTTCCTCATTTGTTCTTTGGGTACATATGTGAGTGGTTATTTGCCATTTACATCGGTGTACTTGGAGAACTTAGGGGAAATGTTGCTGAAATTTTCTTCAGGACTAAACATACATTATATAGTAACTAGTGAGATTAAATATTCAAAAATGGGATAGGTGGTACACTTTAGTATAAAAGTAATTAACTTCCTATCAATAAAAACTTACAACTTATAGTATCAATATTAAATGCTTAGTTTTATAATTAATTTTAATGTGATCTAGAAAATGGATCAAAGTTGGATGTCTATCAAGAACTGTTGCAATCCAGAGTTTGCCAATGGTCTTGATGAATTTATCAAATTTTCTGAGGAACATAGGAAACTACCTACAAATAGGTTCTATTGTCCATGTAGAAATTGTGGTAACAATTTAAAAGTTGATATTGTTGAGGAAATAAAGAATCATGTCATATGAAATGGGATCATACAAGGTTATAATGAATGGTATTGGCATGGAGAGAAACTTAATTATGGATCAAAAATGTCGATACTAATAAGTGTGGCATAGAAGATATAGATAATGATGATAATGTCAATGATGAACCGATTCAAGATGACCTGATTCAGGATGATATGGTTGATGAGATTCTACGTAGCTGTCGGGACAATGTTGTTGATCCACCTTCTTTATTTGCAAACATTGTCCATGATGCTGAAAAACCATTATATAAGGGTTGTACTAAGTTCATGAGGTTGAGTGTTTTGATGCGATTATATACTATTAAAGCTCAAAACTGGCAGAGCGATAAGAGTTTCACTTCACTGTTGTCTTTGTTAAAGAAAATTCTTCCTGAAGGCAACAAGCTTCCAATTTCAACATATCAAGCAAAGAAAATAATGTGCTCAATGGGAATGGAGGCTAAGAAGATTCATGCATGTATAAATGATTGTGTGTTATTTCAAAAGGACTATAGTGATTTGTTAAATTGTCTAAAATGTGGTGCGTCAAGGTACAAGACCACAAATTCAGCTAAGGCTAAAAATGGCTCTCCTGCCAAGGTGATGTGGTATCTACCAATAATACCACGATTTCAACGCTTATTTTCTAATACAGAAGATGCGTAGAATTTGTCTTGGCATGGGGAGTTAAAGACCAATGATGATGGCATCCTATGACATGCATCTGATTCACCAAAATGGAAGGAAATTGATTTATTATACCCTCAATTTGGTAAAAGAAACAAGGAACTTAAGACTTGGACTCTGTACAGATGGAATGAATCCCTATGGTTCATTAAGCAGCCAACATAGCACGTGGCCTGTTATGATTGTTATATACAATCTTCTTCCTTGGTTGTGTATGAAAAATAAGTATGTCATGTTGTCAATATTGATATCAGGGCCCAAGCAACCTGGAAATGATATTGATGTTTACCTTCAACCTCTAATTGATGACCTAATGAAACTATGAGAAGAAGGTATTATGACATATGATGCTTCATGTGAAGAGATCTTTACTTTGCCTGCTATGTTGTTTTGCATGATTAATGACTTTCCAGCTTATGGAAATTTGTCTGGATATAGAATAAAAGGATACAAAGTATGTCCTGTTTGTGAGAAAAATACTGATTCAATTCGACTGAAACATGGTGGTAAAATCATATATCTTGGTCATCAGAGATTTCTCCCCACAATGCATCCTTATCGAAGGCAACACAAAACCTTTAATGGGTCAACAAAGGAATGAAGTGATCCTAAACCTATACTAGAAAATGTTGTATATGATAGGGTGAAACATATTGTTAATGATTTTGGAAAGAGTTCAAGTAGTTGTACTCTCGCATGTGACGTAACTCTATACAAGAAGAGGTCAATATTCTAGGATGTTCCTTATTGGATATTTTTGGCAATTAGACACTGCATTGATGCCATGCATGTTGAAAAAAATGTTTGTGATAGCATCATTGGTACGCTATTGAACATACCAGGAAAGACTAAAGATGGCATCAAATCTAGAAAAGATTTAGAATTAATGGGTATAAGAAAAGAATTATCAGTGGAGATCAGGGGTCACCACACATATTTACCACCAGCTTGTTACACTTTGTCAAAGAAGGAGAAAAATACTTTATGTGAGTGCTTGTATAATATTAAGGTTCCATAAAGATACTCTTCTAATATTCGTAGATTGGTATCAAAGAAGGATATGAAGTTGATAGGTCTCAAATCTCACGATTGTCACACCTTAATGCAACAAATTTTACCTGTGGCTATTCGATTTATATTTCTGAAGCATGTAAGGTTTGCAATAACAAGACTCTATTTCTTTGTCAATGAAATATTCAACAAAGTGATACATCTTGATACTCTCGATAAATTACATAAAGATGTAATTGTTACCATGTGTCAACTTCAAATGTACTTTCCTCCTTCATTTTTTGATATCATGGTTCATCTTGTAGTACGTATTACAAGGGAGCTGAAGATGTTGGGTCCAATTTTTTTACACTAGATGTATCTATTTGAACACTACATGAGTGTTTTTAAAGGTGATGTTCGGAATCATTATCGTCTTGAAGGGAGTATAATTGAGGGTTATGTGGATAGGGAGGTGATGGACTTTTGCAATGATTTTTTGAATTCTAATGAAACTTCTAGCGATCTAAAAAATTCCCATCACACTGAATCTTATTGTGGAAAAGGAACTCTGGGAGCACGAGTGAAAGGAATTATTCATGAGTTGTGGGAACAAGCACATTTGTATATTTTACACAACATCTATAAAGTTAGTAGCTACATCACAGAACACAAGGATCTTATCAAGAGAAATCATCCGCGATCCAGTTCAATGTGGCTTGCAAGAGAGCATAATCGAGCATTTATTAGGTGGTTTGAAGAGAAAGTCTTTGATCAACTATCTGAATCACCGAATAATGTTGCTGAGAACATAAAATAGCTCACCTTTAAGCCAAAAATGGATGTCATGTCATATGAAGGTTATGACATAAATGTATTTTCATACTACACAAAGCGTCAAGATGAAAGTAGTGTAGTCTAAAATTGTGGGGTCACTGTTCAAGCTTGTTCGTTGTATTTTGCTAGTTCCAAAGTTAAAAGACCACACGAAGCTGAGATGTCATTCTACGGCGTCATTGAGGACATAGGGGAATTGGACTATACAAATTACAGAGTATCTTTAGGTGAAATTGGGTTGACAACAACAAAGAAGTTTTAGTGGATGAGTTGGGTTTCACATTGGTGAATTTTGAAAAGATTGGTGAGAAAGATGAGCCATTCATCATTGTAGACCAAGCAAAACAAGTATTCTATATTGATGACCCGACAAATAAAAATTGGTATGTCGTTCTTCATTGGAAAAGATAGTTTACTGTAGATCCTCTAAATTAAGAAGAATACTATGAAAAGTATGATGATTCCAACCCATTCTCAGTTGGTTTGCCAAGTGTAAATGTTGAAGTTAACACCGATGAATACTATAAATGTCAAGACCATGTTGAAGGAATTTTACTTGACTAACAACTCAACCAATACTAGAGGCATGTATTCTTTGAATTATTTATTTTATTTTCATACAAGCACGTAATCTTTTAAATATACATTATATATCATTCAATCACTTGTGCTTTTATTATCACTTATGTTTCCTTTATTGTTTATACTTGTAGGTTGTTCTAAAATGGCAAGTGAAGATGAACATTTTGAGCATGAGCACCACCATGAGGATGGTAGTGGTGATGCTAAGAAAAGTAGAGGTCCCACACTGATGCGTAGGCTGTAGGAGCTCAGGGCTAAAGGGGAGAAATTGGCAGTCTAGTTTGATGTGACATGAACACCTATTGGGGAACATGCTAGTACTTTCAAGCATTACATAGGGGTGATTGTGTGCAGTAAGGTGGCAATAGATATAGAAAATTGGCATGATGTTTCTGATGCCTTAAAAGACCTCCTATGGAAAGATATATCTGTGAGTTGAAGTGATATTATTTTAATATGTTTTTTATTTATTGATTCTAATTTAGTTTTCTTGGAAGGACATATCCTTTTTAAGAAAACATTATTGCTTCTTTTGTATGTATAGGGTATTTTTCATCTAAATGAAAAAGATCACAAGAAGAAAGTGCTACAACGTTGTGGTGTATGATGGAGGGATTTTAAGACATATCACAAAAGGGAATTTATAGATAATCATAAACAAAAGAAGAAAGCAACATATATATATATATATTAATATATATATATATATTTATAGATCTTGAGGTGTGGGTAAGATTTGTTGCATCTTGGAAATTGGAAGAGTTTCAGGTAATAAAGATTGTCATATATTGTATAAATCTTTTTATACAATTAAGGAGGTGAATATTTTTATTTATGCTTGCCAAGTCTAAATTGTAATGCCTCGTTTTAAATGATCAGACTATTCACGTGGCCCAAAAGGAAAGACGGGCCAAAAATGTGCATGACCATCGCTTGGGGCCCAGTGGTTATGCCTTCCACTACCAACTATAAGAGAAGCAACTCTCTTCTGGAGAAGAGTCTAGTACAACTCAAGCTGAGCATCCACCACAACACTTGTAGTGGATTGATGCTAGAAAGAATCGAGTAGGTAAAATTGTCAACCCTGCAACTAAGGAGGTGGTACAAAAGATGGTAGGTTTATCCCAACTAAGTAAAGAGTAACTCCCACAAACTTAGATTTATTTATATCTAATTGATATTGTGATTTAATATTTTTATTAACTATGAATAGATTGATCTCCATAAGCAAAGTAAGGAAGGAAAGTTCATCCCAAGTGGCTGCATGGATGAACTATTCATTCCTCTTGGTACGAAGGAGCATCCTGGCCGTGTTAGGGGATTAGGAGCTGTCATAGGATTCAAGTCTTATTTTGGACTTTCACAAACTAAAAGAGGTTGTGAAGGAGGTCTTACACAAGAGGAATTTGAAGCATTAGTAGCACAAAAAGTTAAAGAAATAATGTCTTCATTTCAGCCTACTCAACCTTCTCAACCTATTCAAACTATGTGTCTCTCAGATGATGAGGTACAAGCCCATGATCCAACTGTAGAAGGTCGTGGGAGCACTCCCAATGACCCACCACAACAATCTGTAGTAAGTTTGTTCTATATGTTGTTTTATTAGTATGATATATATATATATATATATATATATATATATATATATAGCTATAGTAGGTATCTGGCTTACCGCTTCATATATAACTTATATAATTTCAATTCGAGGTTGGTATGAATTGTAAACTTGCAGTGGAGGTTCTAGAGTATAATGTAGTGACAACGGACAAGGTATACAACCTTAGTGGTACATTGCATTGCCAACAAATTACTGATGGCATTTGCCATGTGTTCATCCATCTTGTGTATGATGGAATGGGGGACAAACCACTACCCATACCTAATCCTAAATATAGTACAGTTGAAGAAGCAGAGGGTGCAATGGTGGGTTGGCCTAGACACTTGGTTATCAATGACAAGGTATACCTGAATTCTACCATGTTTTTCATATTTGAGTGCATATATGAACCCGTGTAATATAAGGATGTAATTCAATTAACATGTTTGCAAACCAAAAAGTAAAACTTCTACTAGTCGTCCTCCTATGCCCAAGCCATCTTTTATTCTAGAATCCACATTCGACGAGTTGGGAAGTAAATGTAAATGTTTGTGTCGATATTTAGCCAACCAAAGCTCTGGATTACAAATGTTGGTCAATTTAACAAAAGATGGAACTCGGAGGGATTTCAACAATTATATTTTTCTTGATGATATTATAGAGTTGTTCTGATATGATTGGCTAAATACTTCGATATTAGAAGTATGGATAAGGTAAGGATCTATCAATATAGAAAATTCCAATATACATTTTTAACTAATATTTATATATGAAAATAATTACAAATGTTATACATCCACTGATATACCGAGGCCATAAACTTTGATATAAAGAAAGGTGGATTCTTAGTTCCTTCAATCACTAGTCAGGTGGAGACACATATTTAGGATGTGAATGAGTACTTCTCTACTGCATTCAAATATTTTTCTAGTGTGGGAAAGGAAATTATTCAAATTCCTTTTAATGTCAAGTAATTATTATTATTCAATATAATTTTAATAATGAATAAATTTCTTTATTTTAATTTTTGTTTTATTCTTACTCAGATCTAGACATTGGAAATTATTGGTGGTTGTCCCAAAATTGATGACTCTTTATTATCTTTACCCAAAGGGAAATACAGTAAGGGGACACAAATTGAAAATGTAAACTATGGAGTAAGCATAAATTAAGTCAATGCTTCAACATGATATTTCTATTTAGAATTTCTATTTTACCAACTATCGTTTAATTGATAGGGGTATAAGGGCTTTTCGTGAAGGTGGAGGACAAATACCCACAAAATTAAAGACATTAACTTTGAAAAATGTCAAGGTAGATACCTTGACAACTGCTTAGTCTTATATGTATTAATTTTCAACTCTTATAGTCTTATCTCAACTCTATTTATAGTAGTTTACTAACATTAAGTATAATTTGTTATTTGTAGTGTCCTATAAAAAATAATTATTGAGCTTGTGGCTACTATGTAATGAAATATATGCAAGCTATTGTTAAACAAGCATCACATGACATTCAGACTATAGATCAGGTAATAAAGAATAACATCATAAATTTACAAGTGAGTTGTAGTCATTTTATAAAATATTAGCATGCTCATTTTCTTTTGTGGATATTTAAAACTCAGCCTTACACACCTGAGGACTTAAATGAATTTTGAGAAGAGTGGTCAGATGTTTTTCTAAATGAAGTCAATATAGCATTGGATTGAATATGTCAGCTCCATTTATGTATGTGGTTTTGGAACTCTTTCATAGTTACTTTTGTATCTGACATTAATATCATCTCAGACTTGCAATCTATCATTTTGTAAGATGTGATTATGTGTAACTCAACTGAATATATGAATCATTTTTGTTATGAATGTGTGGTTTGGAAATTGATAATTCGAACGGAGATAAAAGCTAGCAAATGTGGTTTTGTAATTTCTGGGTTGCATCATTTGCAAGTCTTTTCTATTGTAGGTTTTGATTTGCTCTGTTTTGAAGATTTTTGTTTTGTTTTTGTAGATTTAAAAAAAAATTACCCTACAGGGTCAGTTATTTTAAACAACTGACCTTCCAGGTATCTAGGGTCGGTTTTTAAAATAACCAACCTAATAGCCTCAATGCAAATTTATACAGGTACTTGTACCACTATTGGTTCGATTTTCTTCATATAATCGACCTTAGAGGTCTCTAGGGTCAGTTTTTTATAAATAAATGACCTTAGAGGTCCCTAGGGTCAGCTTTATTTGGTCTATTGGGTTGATTTTTAAATAAACTCGACCTTAGAGATCTCTAGGGTTGGTTTTTTTTATAAATAACTGACCTTAGAGATGCCATGAACAACATGTCAATTTTTGTACATCAGTTGGGTCGGTTTTTTGTTTATAACCAACGTTAGAGACCTATAGAGTCAGATTTTTAAACATAATCGACCTAACAACTTCCCAAAATTAAAATTCCAGGTCATTGTACCATATTGGGTCAGTTTACTTCATATAACTGACCTAGAAGACCTAGTGGGTCAGTTTTTTATAAATAACTGACCTAATAGCCTCAATGCAAATTACTACATGTACTTGTACCACTGTTGGGTAGGTTTTCTTCATAAAACTGACGTTGTAGACCTCTAGAGTCGGTTGTTTTGAAATAACCGACCTTAAAGACTATAGGATCTACTATTTGTCTATTGGGTCTATTGGGTCAATTTTTAGATAAAACCGACCTTAGAGACCTCTAGGGTCAGCTTTTTTGAAATAACTGACCTTAGAGATGTCGGGATGACCAAAACATTTTTTTTCATCTATTGGGTCGGTGTTTTGCTTATAACCGACCTTAGAGGTCTGTAGAGTCAGATATTTTTAACATAACCGACCTTACAACCTTAGGGTGAGTCTCTTATAGACCTGTAGGGTCGGTTTTTTATATATGACCGACCTTATAGGGTGCTAGGGTCAGATTTAGTGTATATAACCGACCTTAGAGACATCGGGGTTAACAGGTCAGTTTTTGTACCTCCCTTGGGTCAGTTTTATTTTGATATAAGTGACGCAACAATGCAGCTATTGCCTCGGGTTTTGGTTTGTGCCAACCTGACGCTACCTTCTAAGGTCGGTTTTCTTTGGTTTAAAAAACCAACTCTATAGAGCAAATTCTGTAGCGACGACCACTTAGGCGTTGGTTACAAAGTGACGCTACAGGCTTAAAAAAATCGATGCTATAGACCATTATTGTACTAGTGATACTTCAGTGGATAAGATCCAAGGTGGAAATTGTTAGGATTTGGTTTTTATCCTAATTGGATTAGAATTAAGTCCAACTAATATTAGAAAAGGAAAAATAGTGTCCAACATGGAGTCCAAGAATTATTTTCTTCTCATATTTTATTGTCGTTCTCCTAGTCCTTGTAGAATAGACGTAACTCTCTTACTTATTTATAGGGGATGTCTTGTACCTATAAATAGAGGTAGATACCATGGGTCATCAGTGTGCCGAATAGGGCCAAATATTGTGTGTACCAATACAGGAGAATGTGTACGAGTAGGAATAGAGCGAGAGTGGGGTACGAAATTTTATTATGGGTATGAGATTGTGGGAGAGTGACAATCCTTGTAATCTTTATGTAATGACTTATTAATATTTGAAAAATTATGTGCAGCACACATGCTCCACCAATAACCACACCCCAACCTCAGAAATGTGCAGTCTAGCCATTTTTAGCACTATGTGACACAAAACACTAGAACGTGAAAAGTGAATGGGGTTGTTGCTCATGCATCATTATTGCATGTGCTTTAATAAAGCAACCGCACTCCAATAAATTCAATTAAATATCGTGCATGCATGCAACCACTGTAATAAAGTACTCACACTCCAAGTATACTATCTACACTTTTATACACATTTCACAGCTAAGTCTAGAATTTGTAATGGAATAAATTCAACACAGTGCTAAAAGTTGTTAATAAATATACTAGATATAAACTAACACAGTGCATACAGTTAGAGGCTCATTCGACTAGAGAAATAAAATATAAAATTTCTTATTTGTTTATTTATATATTTTTTATTCATTACACATATATGAAAATCATCATCTCATTTTATAAAACAAGCCACAGTAGCCACTTACTATTTAAAAAAAATTACATTATGATGTCTGACTCAACCAAAATCACATATATATATTTTTTTTTCTAAAAATTCACAAATTAGTACTTAAATGTATCAACTACAGTGCTAATTATATAAACACATTACACCAAAAACTATATAGCACAATGTGACACAAACTTCAAATCTAAATACAATATTGATCAATGATCATCGCACTACCAAAATGTATTATCAACGAGACAAAATATAATTCAGAATAATGCTTATAATTAGGAGATTTTTTCAAATATAATACAGGCCACAATAGCCACTTACTATTTTTAAAATATATATATATTATGATTTCTGACTCAACTAAAATCATGTTTATATATATTTTTTCTAAAAATTCACTAATTAGTACTTAAATGTATCAACTATAGTGCTAATTATATAAACACATTACACCAAAAAATATATTGCATAGTGCGACACAGACTTCATGGTGAGAAATCTGCTACAACAGCTGCATGGTTGCATGCATGCAACCATACAGTAAAGACCCACCACCAACCATCAACCACCAACCAATAAATTTCATTTAATTTTTTGATACAAATTTAAATTCAATTTTTGAAATTTGAATTTTCTTTTCTACTGCTAACGTCATATTTTTGTTTATTTCGCGTCTTACTGTCAAAATTTGTACGGAAATATATTCAATATAGTACCAAAAGCTATTAACAATGAGACTAAAATTAACTAGTAGAGTACGTCTTTATATTTGTTTTTGATATATTTTTTAATTGTGTATAAGAAAATATTACACGTGATAAGTGATCATATTTGGTCAAAATATGTGTTCAACATCTGTTGATATGTTGATGGTAATTTTACGCACGAAATTAATTAATATTCACGGTATAACAAAATCTGTCAAGAACTGTATCTAATATAAAACAAAACAGCCCGTACAATCAGGAAAATTCCATGATTAGATAAACATAACACAAGTCATAATGAATACTCATAATTTTCGATAATGTTTACAATGACCCATATAGGCTTGCATTCTTTAGCAAGAAATGAAAACAAAATACATACAAGCTCACATTCTAGAATTTGTTATACACTGATTTTTGTACATCACTGTGAGAAAATATATGCATCGGGGCACTTGCAGGCAGATCCGATCAGCGATTGCTTTCCACGGCATGGGCGCAATGGCAGATGATGAGTCCTCGGCGTGGCAACGGACACGACGTTTGATGATGGTCTGGAGAGGGAGCGGTATAGGCGTGGATGACGAGCTGGATGTGACATTTTCTTGATCACAACGGCGGGTTGGGTGTGGTGGCGGGGCTAGACGAACCAGTTTTGGGGGGACGACGGTGGCGCAACGACGTACAAGGCAACGAAGTTGTCTGGGCAAGACGGCGGCGGGCTGGACGCGACACAGAGAAGAGGAGGCACCAACGGAACGTGGCGACGTGCAAGACGACGACGTTGTCTGGATGGGACGGAGCGGGGCTAGACGCGACACGGCGGAGAGGATGTAGCTAGCGGGCAACATTTGGCCGGGCAGGAGCGAGATGGAATCAAGATGAAGAGAGGTGGGGGTATGGGGGATTTTATAGCCTCAGCCTCAACTTGCCCGTTCAACTTCTGGTATGGCTCAATTGCAAAATTGGCTCAGTGCGGACAGAGCATCGGGAACACGTAAAAACCAAAAGTTACATGCGTGCAGAATGCACATTGTGGAGTCCCGAGGTTGGGTGTAGATGGTGGTGTAAATAGTGTGCTCTATATCAGTACTCTTAAAATTGTGTGGTCTTTTCGCTAACTCAATTCTCTCATTTGTTGTTTCGACTGGGAGGCCGTTGTCGCTTTTATCGTGCAAGTTAGGATTGTATCTCATGTGGTATTTTCTTGGACTTACAGGGCTTCCACACGAATCCCAACAAAGCTGTCATCAATCATGCTAAGTCCATGATTCTTTGATTGCGCTAATGAAGGTGGGAGTTCATTCTGGAACAAGCAAGCTAATCATGGATTCTGGTGATGTGTACTTCTATACAAGCAACGTTATTACGAAATGAAGGATGTCTTATTAGTAGGAACGCAGTCATCGCGGAGGGAGTGGCTTCGTATTCAAACACGCAACCCGAGCAGACCAACAAGATTTGACCGTAGCCATATTATAAGAAGCTAAGGATACAATCTTTTCCTTAGAAACATGACTCTGCAAGCAAATTAAGAAACATGGATAGTAAGGTGAACAGGTCAGAACTATATTGCATGGGCAACATAATTCTGGAGAAGCCAACAATGATTGGACAAGGGGCGACTTTACAGGAGGAAGCAAAAATGCATACCGCAAGTACAGAGGAGAGGGAATCCTGGAGACGGTTAGCAATTGTTGGGTTGACATTGTTCTTGTGACGTCATAGACCCTGCAACACTGCACATGCATTCCTGG
Organism: Alisma plantago-aquatica; assembly: GCA_963693085.1. Taxonomy (NCBI): domain Eukaryota; kingdom Viridiplantae; phylum Streptophyta; class Magnoliopsida; order Alismatales; family Alismataceae; genus Alisma; species Alisma plantago-aquatica. The sequence goes on along the minus strand of OY856412.1, from coordinate 1,375,990,184 downwards.
CCTTCCCCACCTGGCTTCAAGGATTCCATGTCTTACAATCCAACACACGTTAGGTGGAGTTCTTTTTGATGAAATATGTTTTAATTCATAAGGAAAAGGGACTGAAATTAGATCTGCGAGTTTAGATAGCATGAAGATAAGAGTAGATTGTGTTTTTTGTTACCCAGTGGCAAGAAAAAACACAATTTAAGTAAGCATAAGCATAGAATTGTATGTGGGGGAGGCATCCCCCTAAACAAGCCTCGGTGACAAGAAGAAAACAATAAGGTAGAGGCTGATCTACGGCTTCAATATAACAGAGTCCGTCTCGTCAATCTTTGTTTTGTTCTTCTAGAATTTGTTCAATCGAATGTGTTCCGGCAGATATCAATATCCCTGAAATGAATAATCTAAGTTGCCTGCGCCTCTCTTATGATTACTATGATACCTAAATTGGTTGTTGAATGATACAATGTCATCATGTAAATATCCATATTTCTAGATCAATTAGTTATGTTCCGTTCATATATCCTATATTTTTTTTTCTCCATATTACCAAACGATAGTTATGGCTAAAATGTTTAGGCCGGTGTTGTCTGGGTTTTTTAATTTTGTTTAAAATATCCAATTGATATTTTATTTCCGATGAAATGTATGTGTCTAGATATATGAGAATATTTTTGCCATATGTTTTGTGTAAAAACACAATAGAAGATAGTGTGTTTTGTGTTATCGTGTCATGTTTTAGACATTAGGCAGTTGGTAGGTCCGTGAACATTCCTTTTGGTCTGGTTCCCCCTTGTGAAAATTTTATCATGTCCTATGAGACATATGGGGATAATGTATATGGTAGGACATTTGATCTTCCAAATATTTTTTTATCATAATCTATCTCGATGATTGGGTGAATGAAAAGGTGGTATATGGTTTTGGGTGTATAAACTTTGCCTTATCTCCAATGGATGTGATTGTTTGTAAAATTTTCTAGAGTGTTATTGATGTGTTCTATTTCAATGTTGTTGAAATAGTCGTGAGTATCTAGTAGAATCGATTTTGTATGTTTGAATTACGAAGGATCAATGTTCTACCTATAGTGATGCTAGACAATTGGGAAGGGATGTCGTTACGATTGGTTTGTGTTTTTGATCTTGCATCCATATAGCCAGGGGTCGTCCAAAATTTATGCACGTGAAAGAGTGTGGTGATACCGTGATACTTTCCTGAATGGCGTATAGTGTATAGACAAAGTTAAGATATGCCTTTCTTTATAGTGGTCTGCAACATGTGTGTTGTTTATGTAATACTTTCTTCATGATATGTGATCTCCATAAAGTTTGTTTTTCAATGCATAGGGTGGTCATAATTTTATGAATGAGACACTATGCATGATATTGATGTTGATTATACCCCATCCACCTAGTTGGTTAGGTTTTAATATGATATATCATTTGACTAGGTGTAGTTTCTTTTTCTCTAGTGTGTCGCCTCATATAAATGCTTTGTGTATAATTTTTATGCTATGAACAATCTTAGGTGGGAGTGGTATACAACTGAGGTACTATGTAATGAGTGGTGTAAGTAATAATTTGAGAAGAATGAGACAACCTACAAGGCTCAACAATTTTAATTTCCATATGGATAGGAATTCTTAGCTGTTTCCCAAGATCGTCCATCGGGTTCATCTTCAGCTTGCGACATATATTCCTACTAGTACCTACTGGGATACTATTTGAGAAGAAGATTGGAAACTTTTCTTGGCCAACCTCCAAACTAAAAGCAACTTCAAATCGGCAAAGATGCTTAAGTGTGGATGATGCTTGGGATATGGTAGCTTCACCAAAGAGAACAAGATCATCTGCAAAACAAAAATGAGAGAAGCTTATTTTATTGTTTGTGAATAACATTGGATTCCATCCAAGCTCATCCACCTCCATATGTATTTCCTAGCAAAAACACTCCAAGTAAATGACAAAGATGTAAGGAGATAGGGTGTCACCTTGCTTGACACCCCTGGATGGTCGAATGGGACTCAATTGGTGAGCATTCCAGATAACCGTCGACTGTCTAGATGTAATAATCTCATGATAATGATGAAGATGATCAGTAGAAAGTTAGTTCTTTTGAGGGAGTCGATGGTCAAATTCCTTCCTATCTTATCATACACTTTCGATATATCCACCTTGATCTCCATCGCCGATTGTCTAGCTTTTTTCTTCTCCAAAGGGTGTATGATTTCCTACATCAAAAGAGCGTTATCATGCAGACTTTGTTCGGGAATGAAGCTCGTTTGATTTGGAGAAATCCACTCCTAGAGATATGGCATTAACTTGTTTACAATGATCTTAGAAACGACTTTCATGCAAACATTATTTAAACAAATAGGCCTAAGATGACTACATCTAGTAGGGCTTGGGTTTTTTGTTATAAGTATAATAGTTAGGTTTATGGAAGTAGGTTCAAAAGGACAACTTTTAAAAGGATCATGCAAAAATGGAATGGGATCGTTCTTGATGAAGTGCTAGTTTGATTGGAGGAAACATGCACGAATATTATCGGGACCATGTGGCTTCCGTGTCAACATTTAGAAGAGGCTTAACCTTGTTTATTCATCATAATGTACTATTTAAAGTTGTGTGTGTTGTTGTTCTTGTAGTCATGGGAAACACCCTTAAAGGCCGCAACTTTTTGAACTCTAGAACCTGGCGAGGTATAGCAAAGAAACCACTCACCAACACATATATTTCCTCTTTGTTCTTGACCCACTCTTAGTCATCATTTTGTAGTCTGGTAATCTTGTTGTGCTACCTCATCTCTTTGACCCCAATATGGAAGAACTTGTTATTACCATCACCCAACTTGAGCCATTCACAATGTGACTTCTACCTCCACACGATCTCTTTTAATGTCGTTAACTCCAACATTTCACCTTGGAGATCAATAAGCTTGTCCTCCACCTACAGGCTATAACAGTCAGACATGTGTTTCTACACAAGAAGAAGCCTCGCCATTAGTGATTTTTTCCTCTGGCCATATTACTTTTCCTGATTGCGCTATCCACCTCAAAGCTCCCTAGATAAAGATTTTTTGCCTTTCTCATAAACTAGCCATCAATTTTCCAATGGCTCTTGATGAAAGATTTGAAATACATGTATTCCTACTAGTGTGTTAAGAAATGAAACATTCTAGCCAATTTTTTAAACTCAAGTATCACATTGATAAGAGTGGGGGTGTGGTCCCTTTTGATGTTTTCCACCATCTCAATAGTGGCTTGGTTAAATTTTTCTAAGAACAATTAGTTGCAATTTCTCTATTCAATCTCATTTGCAGCAATCCTCTTGTAAATATCATTTGGGGGGGCATGCTCTCCCATATCAACCAGTTCACAACCTTCCATAGAATCAAAAGCTCCTTATAGCTTGTCGGATCCAATGTCTTCCCACCTATCTTCTCTTGTGGTAGCACATGGGCGTTGAAGTCACCAACCACAACCCATAGGTCATTAGAATTAGCACTAATTTGTACACGGCACCCCCACAATAGTCGTCTGGCCGATCTTGAAGTACTTCCATAGACAAAGGTAAAAAGGAACTTCCCATATATTCTATAGTGGATGTATTGTTTGTGTGATTGCAGTATCTCTGCTGAATGAATTACTTTGTTCCATAACATCCAAATATTTACATACAAACTGTGTGCTTCAACTTTGTATAATTTATTGAATCTGTTGCACTTTGTTCCATAACACCAAAATATTTACATACAAACTGTGTGCGTCAACTTTGTATGATTTATTGAATCTATTGCACTAGATAATACTCACAACATGCTATCCACATTGTCAGTTTTTTTAGAGATAATTGGGTATCTTGGTGACATATACATTGTATATTATGTGTCATCACAATAATCAAAATAAGGTGGATTGGGTGTCCCCTTTCCCTTCATTTTCTCTTGCTTCTTCCTTAAGTTCATGTCGGTGTAATTGTTTGCCTATTTTTCCTTATATTTGTTCTACATTTGTTCGGTAGTATAAGTATTTTTTCATTCCTCAAATGCATGCCCACCAACGAATTGGTCCCCCTAGATAGGCCCCTAGGAGCAGTCTCACCTACTGTGAAGTGAACATTTGGAAACAATTTTAGTGGCCCCTCAAGAACATCAACCACTGCAACCCCCGCAACAATTACTATCGTATGGTTAGGTTTATGACCATTATCTGGATCTATGGTAGAAGATTCATTTCTGACATTTGTTGTTGACTGAGTATGAACTAGTGATTCCTCATGTGGTTGTTCATGGTGTTGCTTATTGTTCTCTTACTTTTTCTTCTTCTCTCTCCAATCAAAACCATTTGTGTTATAGTTAGACTTGTATGTGTATTTCACTATCTCCTCCACCTCGTCATCACTTTTTTTTGAAGAAGTCAGGAGGCAATCTTATTCATCCCGCCCTCCCCTTGCAAGTAGATTCAAACAAGAAGTACAATCACTAATAAAATTAGTAGAATTAAACATGGTAGTACTACTACCATTACAACAATCATGTACTAGGAGATCATGGATCTCAATGGGTGGGTTGTGGAAAGAAGTGTAACCCCAAGGTTTTGAAAGGTGAGATATAGCTAGCATGTCAGTTGCGGTGTTGCCCTCTCTGTGAGTGAACATAACCTTCCATCCATGGTTCATTAGGATTTTTGTGTGTGAAGTGATCCTGGCATACCATGGATTGGCTTGTGGTGTGCTCCCTATGATGTTTACAACTGTTTTGCTATCAAACTCCATAACTACAGATGACCAATCATTAAGATGAGCAATTTCAAGAGCCATTTTGATACTGACAAGTTCAGCTTCAACTACGTCCATGGTGCTCAAGTGCATGGCTTCTCCTCCCATCCAATTGCCATAGGGGTCCTGAATGGTTACAGCGTAGGCAACTCTCTTGTTCTTCAGGGAAGCATCCGAGTTTATTTTGATCCCATCCTCATTTGGTGTCCACTTATATCATCATGGTGTTCGAGAACAGCTTGTGTCAGCCCTGCTAGCTTCTTGTAGACTCAATATCTCTCACTTGATGAAGCTTATCTATTGGTTTATATGGATGACTTTATTCTCAAACCCTTTCTTGTTTCTGTAGTTCCAAATGTGCCATCTCGTCATTAGGACTAACATGCTAAACTCTTGTCTGAGTTTTATGCTCTCAAAAATCCATTCTTTAATGGATCTAATCTCCTATCACACTTCGTTATGGTTGATCACATCTAGATGTTTAGAAGGAGTCTCACAGTTCCTAGTTGGGAACTCCCTTTCAGAGTGGCCTACCTTCCTACATTTTGAAACATATTATCAGTATGTTCCATACTATATATGATACCTTTTCCCAAATATGAATATATATGATATGAGAAGTTTCCCTAGAAGGATCTCGACCATCATCCTTGCAAACCTACCCATTCCCGACATTGGGGTGTTAACATCTAGTTTAATAGTAAGTCCCACTTGGTATCCAATCACCTTGAGGAATGTATCATGATAAAGGTGGATGGGCAGTTTCAGGATTCCAATCCAAACCACCTTTATTTCAGGATGTGTGCTTTCCATGATGAACAAAGGATGCCATCTTTGAACTGAGTGATATGATCCAAAGAGAGGACAAGGGCTTCCAGTAGGGCCATGATATAATCCTCTTCCAACTGATGTTGAATAAGGAAGTTGTCATTGTCAAGGTCAATCAAAATGAACACCCTCATTGGCTTCCACATGAGGAGAATCTTGTCTTTCAATGTGAGATAACCATCTTCTCTACCAATCAGTTTCACTAATATTGCATACTTACAAGGTTTTATAAGTCCCTCTGTTGCTTCATATTTAAAGTTGAATGTCAGAGTAAATTTTTTTATGGGGACGATAATATTGTTTGGTCTAAGCATGGAGCCCATGTCCATGGCTTTGAAAGGATCCCAATTCTTTAATTATCCATGGCATCTTTATACGAGACTTTTGGACATCTTAAATCATTATATTCCATGTTCTAGTTGCAATTTTGTTCAGTTAGATCTGGTAATTTCTCCTACGATGAGGGTCTCTATCTTAGACTACAATCGAAATTGATGTTAAGACTCTCATGTACCAAATTCTAAACTAATCTTCTCATTTCTCTCACCATTCATGAGATCAAAGAGACCATAGCTTCCATCGCAGCTATCCTAGGATTAGTTTCTCCATTATTCCCTCTTGATCGAATGGGTATTTATGGTTTTCCATCTCTGTTCCACCACTTCTGGCTAATAACCCACCAACATCAAATGTTAACATGGTTGATATCCAAAACATATTATGACTTTATTTTTATATAAAATAGAAGTATGATTAAATGTGTGGTTTGGAACTAAAATATGTTTTAAAATCATTTCATGATCTTCTATAAACTTCTTCAATTAAATTGGGATAGGCTTTGCATTATCTAAATTGCACATGTTACTACACAAAAAACACTCTTTCATTTCAGACAAGGCCTTCATAAATATCTTAGAGAAGGGACTCACAAAAAAATCATTGCAGAATATTCCTTCTCAAATAGTCCCTCAAAAAAGTTTTATAAAATATGCATTATCCCTAACAATTGACTTTTAAATATAAATTAATTATGGCCTTTTTGGGCTTCATTAATGTATTTATAAGAAATAATATAGCCTAATAAATAAATTTGCATGTGTAGAGTCCCTCATAAATATATTGTATTTCATTTTATAAACCTATTTAATGGATTTCAAATCAATCTTCTCAAATACCATGTTCTCACATCAACAGAATAATGATTATTCTATACGATCATGTTTTTAAAAATGCAAATTGGGGCAAGAGTGTTTAGGTATAGATTGTATATTCATATTTATAACACAAATAATGCAATATATATAGGGGGATCATTCCCTTTACTCTTAAATTAGTAAAAAATATACACAAATGAAATATTTCATTATACTCATCTTGCATACAAAAAATAGAGAACTCATTCTAAAATATTAGCAACGTCATCAATCCATGAGATGTGTCTCTCCTTCTATATGTTCATTTATCATCCCATTACTCCACTTATGTCTTCATAAAAGTCACCATCAAGCAAACTCTATCCTAAAATATGAAGGCAATACCCTATGCATCATCTAGAAGAAAAAAATCAAAGTAGCACAACCAACCTAGGGGTTCATGCACCTAAAACCATCATCCAAAAATGCAAGTTGTTGTAACAATCAAACTCGGTGGTTGGATCAAGTGTCTACATAGTATAAGTAATCATGCCAACATTTAGAAGGATAACCACTACATAAATTGGTCAATGGGGGTTCCAACCACCATTTAATAATTGTTGAGAAAAAACCAAGTGAACAATCAACTACACATCACAACCCGATTCATCGACAACCACTTAAAAATGTATAGAAGTGAAAGCAGATGAGGGAGTGAAGTTGGGGAGATAGAAGATTTGAAATGAGACGCAGTGGCTCAATGAAATGGTGGCACAATGGAAACAAGCACACAAATAATGACAACGATGATGACCCCTTGAGTGTAGAGCACATGCAACTATTTCAACCACTGGTGGAGACCAAGATGGAAGAAGAGGAGCATGAGAGGGGGGAGTGGAAATGAAGTAATAAATAATTCCATTGCACCAACAACAATATGCAACTAGTTTCATTTGTAGTATCATCCATATACCACATGCAACTGCTCCAGCCACTAGATGAATAAAAATGTTTTATTTTGAATATTCTAAAATAAACATCATGTTTGTATGTTTCCCAAGATGTCATGCCATATATTAGGTTTATTGGAATCATAGTGACTAACAGACCATAGAATCTCGACAACATGACTTAAGGATCTTAGAAAAATAAGTATCTTGAAATAGAAATATCAACTCAGTAAGAAAACAAGATGTAATTTAGTATATAATATCAATACATTGTAATTGAACTATTTTGGATGAAGCAATGCATGGAAACAAATACCTCAATTGAAATTGGACTTGAGTGGCCACAAATTCCATGAAAGTAGGAAACATTTCCCAATTTTGGACTCTAATTTTCCATGAACCTGTTGGGATATGATTGTAGGAATATCTATGAGCATATGCTTTTTATAGTGTGTGATGTTCATATAGTAAATGAGTATGGATTGAAATATTTACTAGAATTATACCAACTTCTAAAAGAAGACAATGATCTAGAACAATGCTTCATTTTAGTGAGATATGACATCTCCATTTCATGTTACCTATTTCGCTATATGAAAGTTTTTTAAGAGGCAAGAATTTTCTTCAACTTATCATCACCTAGTTGGGAAAAAATGTTCCCTCACAAGGTATGTCCCATGAACATGTAAACACATATCCATTTCCTATGGTGCTCCAAAAAAAAATCCCCCGACTGTCAACATGATTATTCCTACTAAAAAGGTAGAAATATTCAAAACTAATTGAAGTTAAAAATATTCATTTGCGGGTTGTGAAGTTTTAAAGAATTACAATCTTATATTTCATGAAAATTTATTACCTTAATCACAAATAAGCAAGTATATTAGTCTAAAAAGAAAAAGGTTGTTACATTTCATTGATGTCTAGAGTAACATAAAATTTTGAAGTAAAATATCAAATAATTATAAACAATCCTATGTGTTAAATCACAAAATTTTACCAGTTAAACCTTCACTAAATGAAAGCTATTCTTGTAAATTTTTTCTTAGATATTATGGTCATGATTTTTTTTAAACATGGCATTCAACCACCAAGAAATGACGATGCTCAAAGAATGGAAGTCACTGGGATATAACCTTTTTAGGAATGGTTGAGGGTGGATGTATATGTTCTAAATATGATTTAACTCCACAAACATAAAATATTTAACATTTTTATTATTGAGAAAAAACAACCACATCGAACAACCTCCTACTCTACAACATACCCACCAACAAATCCTCCAATTATTATAACTTGATAAAGGACCCCCCGACATAGGTGGAGGAAGCCTTGTCAATAGGATATTTGCGTTAAAATTTTATTCTAAGTAGAATGTTTTGCTAGTATTCAATAATATTGTATTAAACTACGTGATTCATATTACAAGTTAGGATTAAAACTCATTTTTTCACACTATACCTCAATATGGTAAGAAAATTGTGTCATCAAAATATATGAATCTAGTACTATCATAGAAAGGAAATGGTTTCATTTTAATATATGGTAAGGTAATAAAAGTAGCAATTTTCATATTTGGAATCATCGAAATATCTTTCATGGGACGTCCATATTTAAAATTAATGATCAACCACCATATGGACCACAAAAAACATGACCTTAACCGAACATGGGTAGTCCCTTTCTAGTAGGTTATTGGTGATTGGGGGATTCACTATGCTTGAGATAAATGCTAAAACTTATTATTATTTGATCACTCAGATGAACAAAATGATGTTCACATTCAAATTTAATAAAAAATACCATGTAGACGATGAGATTAGTACCAAATTTATTATTGAAAATATTAACTTACATCAGTCTCTAGTACATTAGACCAAAAATATACACAAAATTAATTGTGGCCATGGTGCTCTTGCGAAGGTCAACTGCTACATCTCTAATGGGGTGTGGCGGAGTACAAAGTTCAGACGTGGAATTCATTTTGTGTACTATAAGGAGGTATGATGTGTTTGAGTGTAGCAAGGAAGTTCGTATTTTGTTGGAAGGGAGTAAAGTTTCGAAGATGAAAGATTTTTGGTAAGTTCTTAGGGTAAAAAAGTTGAAAGTCAACTGGTATAGATGGCTCTGGAAAATAAAGTGCCCACAGGCTTGTATGTTTATTGTGTGAAGGCTCGTTAATAGGAAGTTTCTCACTCAGAAGAAACTTAAAGATAGAGGCTTCTGTCTTCCCTCAATGTGTTGTCTTTGCAGGAAGAGTGAGGGGGATGAGAACCACATTTTTGTTGAATGTGAGTTCATGTGTGAGGTTTGGAAACTAGTAGTTGCAGAAGGACTTATCTGTTATGCCCCAAACTCTCTGGAGAATGCCATGATGATCAGTGATGCCAACAACAAAACTATCTTGTTTTTAGGGATCCACGAGATCTGGAAGGAGAGGAACCTCAGAATTTTTGAAGATAGGAGTAGATTATATAGTAAAGTTAGTGAAATTGTAAAGATAGACTACCATAGTTGTAGATAGTTCAATTACTTTTATTTGCATTGTACAGATCTCATTTTCAGCTTAATGAAAGGGGCAATACACTTTGGGGGATAAAAAAATTGAAAATTTAATGTCTAATTAGATAAAAGTGTAAGCATTATTTCAATGTATCTCCATATCTAGTGAAATACCATATTAGTATGTGCTACATGAACTGATAGATATACATCCTCCAAATGAATCTTTCTCTAGCCTGAAACCATCCACAAATCATCTCCTTGGACATGTACACTCTATCTTACTCTCCTTATTTCATATGCCTAGGTCTACATCTACACGTCAGGGTCAATATCACCAATGTCCCTTTCAATATTCCAAGATTGTTATTTGTTTCATTGTTGAAACATCTTGGTGTTATTTGAACTAAAAATATAATAATCACTTAGCATATTTTGAAATAGAAATCGAACATGAGGTTCACAGATAAAGAAAGATTCAACAATGAATGTAGGTCAAATAAAATGTGAATCTTGGTCAAATTCAAAATGTATTTACTCTATTTGGTTAATAATTACATACATAACAAGAGAAAAACAAAAAGAACATGTGTATATGCTAATTATTTGTGGAAAAAAGAATCAAACACTATTCAAGATATTAACCAAAGAATGTCACTGTTTGTGTGCCTGAAGTGGATGGATACCATATGGTCTCCTTCAGACTATGATCTTGATAATGAAACAATGGGAATGGGATAGAGAGAGTAGTAATGATTTTCTGAGAATATATGTAGGCTGCTCCATTTCACCAACCTATGGCTGATAGAACTATGCAACGAGGAAAGGATAAAATGATTATAATTCATGAGATTTCATGATCGGTTATTTTATTGAATTCTTTTTGACAATTTAGGAGTCATGTTAATTATTTAATCAGATAGACTCTTGGGATACTATTCATACCTTTTATCCATATGTGATGGATGATCGAAACAATAAATGGGTCTTTTTATTTGGAATATTGGTTGAGGGACATATGCCTATCAATATTGATTCGTCCTTCAAAAATAATGGTTATTCTTTTCAACATGATGTTCTTCACAATTGTCCTTCTCTATACCCTTTCTTGTAGTGTGTCAAGCCACTTAATAGCTCTTTCACAATGACACAAATAAAAAATGGTGTTTGGACTAGGCATAGAAAAATCATGCGGGTCACACATCTTTGACCAATCCTTCTTCTAAGAAAGATGGGATTTGATCCAAAAAATATATTTGAAAATCTTCCATCACATCTGACAGAAACACAACATATTAAGTGACACATCCATTTTCAAGAAAACTTACATTAATCTTGTAATAATTGGGAATATATATGGCATCAGTAAATACAAATCCATCAACCTAATAAAAACACTTTAAATACCATTAATAACTAATTAGAACTTGCAAAATACACATATGAATCATATTATGCATTTTGAGCAAACATCACTTTTGGTATGAAGGACCATTGAAAATGCGACTAAAGAAATGTGACCATATACACTAGTAGACATGTGGATTTTCACATCAGTTAATTAAGGTTAACATTGATTTGGAGGCGACACTTAGCTTGACGATGCTACTGATCGATTGCTACTGTGTCGATCTATGGAGGAAGGCGACACCAATGAAGTGCCAAAGCGGCAGTTTCCAAAATCGATGCCTATGATAATAAGAAATTGACATAACTTTTTTTTAATATGGGTCCTATCATGTTGGTTTTATTTGAAATGACGTAACATGCTGTTATGACGTCGATTGTTTGCATAAACAATGTTGTAAAATGCTAAATGTTAAATTATCGAAATTGATCAATACCATCAATTTTCCAAATTAGTCAATGTCACGTATTCCAACACCAGTTTCTAGCCACAAAAACAATGTAGTAGGATGATGTATTAGTTTATACTTAAGATAAGATCATTCAGTACTGTAAATTTGTTCTTACAAAATCAATGGCACAATATTTTTAGTGTGAGTTTTTGGAAAATAACCGACATTGAGATATATATTTTCTCTTAGCAGGTCTACAGACATGTTGTCATCTATTCCATAGGATGTAGAACCTACTACTCTAATGAATATCATGTTTCATCCCATGTTTATATTAAGAAAAGGCAATTTCAAACCTTCAAAACCTACAATAACAAACAAATATATGTGTAGATCCACATTTACAACCACATCATAATTGACCCCATTGCATTCATATATATTTCTTCAAAGTGCACCTGTTTCAGCACACTCATTCAGAATTCATTGTTATATTCACATTCACAACTTCAATTGTCTTACTAAATCAAAATCCAAACCCACAATTTTAAGTTCAAATACAAAGTTTTACTTATAGATCTACATATATCACACATGCATTCATGTTCAAAGGTTTATACATAATCAACCCCACTTGAATTCAAAATCTACATAACTTATGCACTCTTTTCCCATGATTTTCGTAACTCATCTAGAGTATCTCATGTATAAGGCTATTGGGTGTTAAGTCCCAGAAATGATTTAATAATATTAGAATATTATATAAAATCATTTACAATTAGAAATGATAATAAATTGTGATTCAAGTCTATATTACATGTGTCTATTTAGAGAATCTGGCAAAAGTACAAAGAAAATTAACATGTCCCGGACACAAGGATGACACACACAAATCAAGAAATGGTCCAAGCTTTTTATGGAGAACGTGGTGAGCAACCAAAAGTTGAGTAATGGGTGCTTGTCATGGTGGTTATGTCGGTCATGGTCGATAGGGTGCAAGTGACAGACGGGGTGGCTGGGTATTCAAAGGTGATGATGAAGACTGATGAAGATAATGTATCCTATAGTGAAGAGGTTTTCTCCTTACGTACTTCTCCGGATGGGGTGGCCGGAAAGATAAACTAATGGACTACAAATAGAATTTACAATCTAATGCCACTAGGGTAGATGACGTTCATTCTCTTTCCTTTGTTGCACCTCAAGTTGTTTCACAAGTACTCTGCTTACCAGGTCTTTGGAATCCAATTCACTTACAGATGGATACAATGCAACCTTAGCGACAATGTCTCACAGATAGATTCTGACTTCAATAGGGATACACAAAATGATCTTCCTTCAGATGCATACATGTGAAGACTTCATCAACAATCTAGTTCCAAGTGTGAATAGTCACCACCGGTAACTACCTTCTTGAAAATCTTAAGGGATGCTATCACAGGTAACTCCCAATCTCTGTCTAGTTTTCATGATGAAGCTGAAATACCTGATCTCAACCCATACAATATTTATATTTTTAATTCATCGGGTCAAATTGAAATATGCATCACCGATGATGCCTAGTCAATTTAACTTTGGTCATATGTTGTTATTGTTAAACTTGTTGGTAGATCTGTTGGTTATTTTACTCCATGCAATAGATTAAAGTCTTTGTGGAAATATTTTGGTCATTAGAAGATCTATGAACTTAGCATGGATAATTCCATCCTCTAATTCTCTTGAAATCAAGATTATGTTGATGTCCTCACCAGAGATCCCTGGTCCATCTATGGATGTTTTCTAATGGTGTGTAGTTGGACACATGCTTTTATGCAAATGATTTGATTTCTAGAATCTATTTTTTTTGGGCAAGGATCATCAATCTGCCAATCCATTCATTCACTATGTTCGTATTTGAAAGGATAGAATAGATTTTGGGGAAACATTTTCAAATTTCTTCTCATACAATGAACTCTTCAAGGAGTCGATTTGCAAGATAAGTAGTTGAAATTGATACCACCACACCAGTTTTACTTGAAATTCTTATATATGATGTCACCTACAGAGTTGAATATGAACCACTGCCCTTGATTTGTTTATCATGCAACAAACTTGGAAATCACCAAGGTGAATGCCCTTTACATAATAAAAAAAAACAAGGTAAGTAATTGAAATTGATACCACCACTCCAGTTTTACCTACAATTCTTGTATATGATGTCGCCTATAGAGTTGAATATGAACCACTACCCTTGATTTGTTTATCATGCAACAAACTTGGACATCACGAAGGTGAATGCCCTTTACATAATCAAAAAACCAAACCTTCATTAGAGACTCTACCAAAGGATGCATGTTTAGTGTGGAAACCTGATGAGGAAAGATGGAAAATGTAGTACAAAAGAAGCATACATATTGTCATAATGTACGTGATACTTCACATTAGATTGTTCCAAAAGGAAAGCAAAAGGTAATTTCCCAGTATTGGAAATCTATACAAGTTAACTGTATTACTTCTTGAAAAGATCTCAAAGATTATGATGAATACGTTCCAATACATATTCAACCTAAAGATGTGTCGAGAACAAATCAAAAACCACTTACAAAGATCTAGAATAGGAAGAGGAAATCTATTTTTGTTGTTGTTGGATTTGATACTACTGAACAATCATATGTAAATATTCTAGATCCGACCTCTTCAGTTAAGGTACACAAGCCTCCTGCATTAACTCTCTTCCAAAGTTCCCACGTAGTTTTCATTTAGTCATTGGATGAGGAAGTTCATCATAATGTCACAAAAAATACCATGGATGCTCAACCTTCTCTCCCTGCACAGATTGCTACACTTTATTCTTATTCTAACATAATCTCATAGGACAATGTTTCAGCCTCTCTTCCCTCCATATTCTGGTAAAATTGGAAGAGAGACAAGAAGTTCTAGTGGTAAAATGACATCATTACCCTACATGACTGGTGGACAGACAAGGAAGTTTTTGCCTAATGGTGACATGTCTTCTCATCAAGAAGGCAGTACAAACATCATATAATTTGCTTATGATTGATATCCAATGTTGGAATGTCAGGGATATAGGGAACAACCTTACCTAGGATAGACTCTCATAGTTGATACGATCACATAGGCATAAGTTGATTGTTGTCCTTCAACCTCACATTTCTTATTCAATATCGAATACATTTATTCAACATCTTGACTTTACATGCTCTCATCATGTAGAGGCTTGAGGTTTCTCTGGAGGGATTTAGATTTCATGCAACCTATATACACTCATTGTTGTGTAAATAACAACTATTTTATAACGATTATCTATGCACATCATTCTCCACAAATTTGACACCTTCTTTGGAATCATCTTCCTTGGAATGCATCGTCAATGACTCAACCATGGATAGCCATAGGGAATTTCAACATTATGTTATCTCCTTCTGAAAAAGTGGGGAGTGTCTGATTTAGTCCTATTTTAGGGCTTCATCTTGTGCCTTTTTGCACTATTATCAAATCTAAAATTGTTAAAATGCAATTTATTCCCCTAATGTGCATATTTTTGTCAAATGCACTTATCAACACCTTTTGCATGTTTTTCATGTATGTAGACCACACTTTGGATGGACGAGAGAGCAGGAAGGTTCTCTAGGGTTCCTCAACCCATGGAGGGGTCAAAAGAAGGCCCTAAAGCTCCCCCAACCTACCCCTAGTGGCCAAGGGTCGAGCTAAAGCAAAGGTGTCTATGGATATCAATGTTTGAACCTCAAAGTGCAAGCAAAGCCCCCAGCACGATCGTGGTGACATGAAACAGTCATGCAGCAAATGTCAAAATCATAGGGAGAAACTCAATTTTGAGGTAGCTACAACAAACCCTCCGACACGACCATGGTACCATCCTCCACCACAGTTGTACTGCCCAGCACAATTGTGTTTCCACCTTCCCAATACAGCTATGCTACCAAACATGGCCATGCCACATATCACACACCATGGACGTGCTACCAAGCATGGTCGTTCTACCTAGTTTCCAACAAGGTCATGCTACCAGCCTTCTAAGAACCCAAAATTTTACTATAACATTTGCCAATTTCCACCTCGCCCATCCCATTACACAACATTTATGCTGACCCTGACCCACCACGGTTGTGTTTCATACAACAATAATACCATATTTCCATTGAATTACCCATTCTACCCTCCACTTGACCTAGTGCTTCCCCACAACCTATATATACATGGGTGGTAGCTGGAGATGGAGGTGAGACCAGGTTACCCTCCCTTGAGCATTCATTGCACTTTCCCTAGCATTCAAGATCTCTACCTACCTTCTTCCATCACCCTACTCCATTTCCACCTTCCACTACCCTGAAACCCTAGTTTTCTAGGATTTCCACCACAATTCCCCATATGTCCATGCCATCCATCCACCTTGGAAGAAGGAGCACGAGCTATAACAACTAGGTGAAGGAGAAGAAGCTTCCATGCGAATCCATGGCCTTCTACCTATTTCTTCTTTCCTTGTTTCTCTTTTGTTTTATTATGAGTAGCTAAGCCCTATTGGTGGGTTATTTGGGGGATTAAATGTCACTTTGATGCCATGAGGAATGTAACTTGTAATGAACATAATTTCATTCTATGATGATTTTCTCTTACTTCTATCTTATTTCCCATCATTTTTGCTTGTGATTTTTTCTTTTAATCATGGATTTCTTGTTGTTTGTTGCTTGAAAACACCTAGATTTTAGGGAAAATGAAGTGTATGTGGCTATCTTAGGAATTGCTCCTAGGTCCAAGTAGTGGATCCCTAGATAGCACCATATATTCCTACATACAAATCTCTTCTCCTACAACTAATTATGAGATCTAAGTAGCTAGTGTAAGGGTGATTAGTGCAATTGTCTAGAGTTTTCGAAAGGCTAGATGGTGAGTAACATGAGGTGAAACTCCCTCATCTATACTCTCATTTCCTAGCCTTGGCTCTCAATTTCTCTAATAATCCTTATCCTAGAAACCTAGATTAGTTGAATCCAATATAATTCCCACCTAGATCTTGATCTAGTTGAGCCTCATAAGGCTAGAAGGGGTTGAAAGGGTGTAATTCCCCTGCCACAATTGATTCTGCCCATGGCCAACCAATTGTCTTGGTTTGTATCATTGTGTTTAACTATATTGTTTGGTTTGGCAATTTAGAATGAAAATATAGGATTTGCATGTTATATCAACACCAAAATTGTATTCTTGTGACATTCCCCCAAATGGACCACTCTTCCCATAATTTGCTAAAACCCACCTTGCTTGATTAGCTTGCTTATGCTAGTGTGGTTACTTGCCTTAATTGCTCCTTAGATTAATTTGTTACTTCTTGATAATTAGGCCTTTCTAGAGTAGTTGGTAATCTCTTGAGCTTGCTAGTGTTAATCAATTTAGTTAATGATAACCTAGGTTATTAATTGATCTAGTACTTAATTTTCTCCATTAGTGTAACTTAGATTTAGTCTCTTTCTCTTGCTTTCTTTGTTGCCTTCTTTGTTAATTAGAATTGCTTGTTTAGGGTTATCTTAGGGTTGATCTAGTTTTCTTTCTTTCTTTCAATTTCTTGCATCATTAGTATAATCAATTCAAACTAACATCAAATCCAAAAAACCCTACTCTCCACTTTAGGAATGTATCTCACCCTAATCTAGCTCTAGAGACCCCTCTCTCCATGTGGATCGACCCCTCACTTTCCACTCACCTATACTATAATATGATAATGTGCACTTGCAGGTGATATATTTTGTCTATGTGAATGTGTTATTATAGGGCCCCATTTATAAATTTGAAAGACCAAAGTGCATTTTCCTTAGGGTGCATCTAGTCACCATTTTGTTGATTATGTGTGGTCCTTGGAAAATATGCACCAGTAATGCTTTCTGTTTTGTTGAATCAAACCTGATTGTATCATGCAGTTTGATTTATCATATTTTGGCTTCTTTGAGTTTCTATTTATTTATAAAGTTGTCCAACTTTATGTGTGGTCCTTGGCAAAAATGCACCAAGTTTTCTAGTGTCATTTCCGATGAGTAGAGGTGCTCGGCCTAGCTAGTTAGTGTAGCTTAGGTTTTCCTACTGCCCTGATCATTTTTATTTTTTATTCTTTGTGTTATATTTGCATCTGCTAACTTCTCTTATTTTGTTTGGTTGTGCCTTGTGCATGTGACAAGTAACCATTTGAAGTCAAGATGGTAGACCAAGATGCATAAACTCCTTCAATTCCTCAACAACCCTGCATGATGAAGATATTGGAAGACATAGTAAATCTCATGAAGATTCATGTGGGATGTCTTTCTAATCATTCTTCTAACTCCATGGAGGTTCTTTGTGAAGATGTGCAAGTTCTACAATCCAATGGCATTCAGAACAACCAATGCTCCATGTCAAGCTGTTACACATCATAATGGTGAAATCATCCAAACCATTCATGGGAGAAACATGGAGACCAAGAGTCAAGAGACAGATCCATGTTTCAAGAAAAAGTGCTATCGAGGTGAAGCCTTGATGAAGTGAAGAGAGAGGTGTCCTTTCATGGACAAACCATTGATCGGCTTGAGAAAAGGCTAGGCTAGATTTCCATATCACTTTCCCACTGTGAGGAAGGAAGACTTCCTTCCCAGACCATGGCCAACCCAAACAATACAATTGGTTCTACGAGTGATCCTCAAGGCATTTACGCTCCACCAACTCCTCAACCTTCGTACAACTTCCAACACACCTCACAACCACCACCACAATATCAACCACGAGAACCACTCCCATACCAACCACCTCCACAACAACCATTCTACATCCTTCATATCCTAATCCACCACATCAAAGACCACCACCACCACCATAACCATCAAATTATCCCCCTCCTCTCCATGAGAAAGTGAATATGGTTTCCATCTTGAGGTGTGAGAAGGTCGTTGAGAAGTCTAGAAATGGGGGAAATTTTTTTGACAAAGAGCTTGATGGTATTCCATTGCCAAAAAGTACTTGTGAGAGTGTCAAGTGCACTAAAGACTTTGTCATACCACCTTCTATTGAGACTGCCAAAGCCACTAGACAATTTGTTATTCCAACTCCTTTTAAAGCAATGATACCAAGCGTCCCACCTTTCTTTTATATTACACCACCAAGTGCTCCAATCGTTGATCCAAGACATTCCAATGAGATATTTCAAGCTTCTCAAGTGTCCAATATGATTAAGACCTCTCTATTTTATGCCTATGAAGACCCATTCCTAAAGGAAAAGCAAAACTATGGCATGAAACTCTGAAGGTCTTAAGGCTAATTAAGGTAAACACCTCATTGCTTGATATCATCAAGAAAAGCCCAACTTATTGGTAAGTTCCATAAGGGTGTGTACCTTCAACAAGAAGATAAGAGGGAATCTTCCTAAGGGGTTCACGTTGAATGTGAAGAAAAGTTTTGCTGATGAGGATACTTACTTTGAGATCTATGATGATGACCCTGAAGGAGAGAAAACTGCTAAAAAACACTTGAAAAACTCGCATGACCTTTGGGAGGAAGATTAAGCAATAAAGGAATTTTAAAGGATTTCCTATGATGAGGATAGAAACATTTTACTTCCAGGAAATAGGTGATGGTGGAAGGAACAAAAAGCATCGATAATGGCTCTAAACTTAGTGTAGTGGGAGGCAACCCTTGTTTGATTGAGACTCTTTCTCTCAAAATCCTTTTCTTGTTACACTTTTGTTTTTCTCCAAGAAATACGCATAGACCACGCTTGATGGTTTCTCTTTTTGTGAATCATGTTAGTATAGTAATAAAGAAGAAAAGATGATGTATGAGGATCTCACCAAAGGGAAGATAAAAATTGACGAAAAAGATTGCAAATAAGTAGAAGTGTTACATGAAGGAGTCCAAAATGGCAGTGGTACACAACATGGCTATGTGGCTGGAAAGTCAGAATGTTTGTGTTCCTTAGCACGACTGTGGTGGCCCTTCCCTACTCACCTAGTGTAAGGTTTATCACTCCATCTCTTTGGCAGTTGTCTACAACGACTCAATACCATCTACCCTACTATTATAAAATTGTATTTCATACTGAGGAAAACATGATTTTGATGTTTGGGGTGGTAGGGAGATAAGCCCTTCATCTACCTCATTTTCCTCTCTATTCCTTGTTCTACATTTTTTACCAAGATGATCAAATATTTTTACTAACCCTTATACTTATCTATTCTAATTTTGTGTGCTTGTTTTGCATTCATGCATATAATGGAATTAATTTCATGTATTTTTTAGTAAGTTTTTTGAAACATTTGCTCTTTTTGCCATTCCATCTCATGCATTGCATCTCTATATATTTTTGGTAAGTTTTGTGTGTTGTAGTTAGGATTTTCTTTCTTTATGTCATCTTTCCCTTAAATTAGGTTTGAGTGTGACTAAAATGCATGTTGGCGCCATTTTGACAATTTTTTCCCAAATTTGGAAGTTCTTGCCTAAAAGCATGTTTTAACTTAATCTCCAATTTTGAACTAGAAGTCTTGATCTATGACAAATGCATGATAAATTTCTATGTTCTATTTCTAAATTCTTGCTCGTTGACTTTTTACATGTGAATCACCTCTCTTATGTTTGTGAATAGTTTGGTTGAATTGTGATTTGAGCAAGCGGTGAAGGCTTAGGGTCTATGGAATCACATGATAAAAGTATGAATTTCAAGTTGTTCACTTATGTGGTGTGATAATATTTGATGAAGTGTTGGAATAGTTTTCATGCAGGAGATTTTATGTGGAGAACCATACTAGTGACCCCTCTTTGACCCGACTCTTCTTTCAGCATCTTCTTTCCCCTCTGCCTCATGAAAGGATACCAAAGTGCACATATAGGGCCTTGGCCACCTCCAAAAGTTTGGGTGGCCTCATCTATATATCCTCACTTTACCCTCACCCCCATATGCCCTACCTATGCCAAGGGAAAAAGAAAAGAAAAGAATCAATAAGAAAATAAGTGATGCTCTTGTTTAATAGCATCTAAATAAAGAAAAGATGAGTGCTCTATGCAATAGCACTCCAATCTCTTACCACAATCCTTTCTTCTATTTCATACCCATTGATCTAGGAAACATCGAAACCTATCTCACTTCATTCTTTTTCCACAACCAATGGGTCACTTTGTGTGGTTTGAATCATAAGATTGAATGCATAAAAGTGAAACAACACTCCTAGTCATCTTTGATTAATAACATAATGAAATGGTCTAGCTGAAGCTACATGGAATCCATATGTATTGATTATGTGTTTTATGCCTTATATTTGAAGTTTGTATGATCAATGCTCTTTTCATGATTGGATTGTGAAAGTGGAGAGGAGAGAGGTGGAACACATGTACTTAGTCACCTTTAAGACCATTTAGTCAATAATCATTTGTTGCAATGCATTTATCATTATTGTTTTTTGAAAGAAACTGAAGAGAGAATAAGTTGGAGCATGCTTGAGGACAAGTTTTAAGTTGTGGTGGTTATGAAACCCTATTTTAGGGCTTCATCTTGTGTGTTTTGCACTATTATCACATCTAAACACTGTTAGAATGCAAGTTATTCCCCGAATATGCATATTTTTATCAAATGAACTTATGGACACTTTTTGCATGTTTTTCAAGTACTTTGACAATGCCTTGGATGGATAGGAGAGAAGTAAGGTGTTCTAGGGTTCCTATACCCATAGAGGGGGTCCAAAGAAGGCCCTAAAGCTCCCCCAACCTACCCCTAGTGGCCAAGCGTCGAGCTAAAGTAAATGTGTCCATGAAGATCAATGTTTGAACCTCAAAGAGAAAGCAAAGCCCCCAGTAACGTCGTGGTGGCATGGAACAACCATGATGCAAATGTCAAAATCATAGGCAAAAACTTATTTTCAAAGCAGCAGTAGCAAGCCCTCCACATGGCAGTGCTTCCACCCACCATCACGACCATGCTGCTTGATAAGGTTGTGTTTCCACCTACCCAGTACGACCATGCTACCAAGTATGGCCATGCCACATATTACCCACCATGGTTGTGCTACTCAATACAACTGTTTTACCTAGATCCCACCACGACCATGCTTCCCAGCACGTCCATGCTACCAGCCTTCCAAGAACCCAATATTTTACTATAACTTTTGCCAATTTCCACCTCCTCTATTCCATTCCACCACAGGCGTGCTGACCCCTACCCACCACGGTCATGATTCCTAGCACGGTCGTGCTACATAAAACCCTAGTAGCATATTTCCACTACATTACCCATTCTACCCTCGTCTTGACCTACTACTTCCCCACCACCTATATATATGGATGGTGGTTGGAGCTCTATGTGACCCAAGTAAGCCTCCCTTGAGCATTCATTACACTTTCCCTAGCATTCAAGAGCTCAACCTACCTTCTTCCATTACCCTACTCCATTTCCACCTTCCACTACCCCAAAACCCTAGTTTTCTAGGATTTCGACCACAATCCCCCATATGTCAATACCATCCATCCACCTTGGAGGAAGGAGAATGGGCTACATCAACTAGGAGGTGAAGGAGAAGAAGCTTCCAATAGAATCCATGGCCTTCTACCTCTTTCTTCTTTCCTTTTTGCTCTTTTGTTTGATTATGAGTAGCTAAGCCCTCTTGGTGGGTTGTTTGGGGGATGAAATATCACTTTGATACCGTGTTGGGGGAATGTAACTTGTAATGAACATAATTTCATTCAATGATTATTGTATCTTTCTTCTATCTAATTTCCCATAATTTCTACCTATGATTTATGCTTTTAATCATGGGTTGCTTGTTGTTTGATGCTTGGAAACACCTAGATTCCAGGAGAAAACGAATTATATGTGGCTATCTTAGGAGTTTCTCCTAGGTCCAACTAGTGGATGCCTAGCTAGCACTCTATCTTCCTACATACAAATCTCTTCTCCTACAACTAAATGTGACATCTAAGTAACTAGTGTAAGGGTGATTAGTGCAATTTCCTAGAGTTTTTGAAAGCCGAGATGGTGAGTAACATGAGGTGAACGTCCCTCATCTCTACTCTTCTTTCGTTCCCTTGTCTCTCAATTTCCCTAAAAATCCTTATCCTAGAAACCTAGATTAGTTGAATCTAGTAGAAATCCCACCTAGACATTGGTCCAGTTGAGCCTCATAAGGATAGATAGGAGTGAAGGGGTGTAATTCCCCTTCCACACTCTATTCTATCCATGGTCAACCAATTTTCTAGGTTTATATCATTGCATTTGAATATAATGTTTTGTTTGGTAATTTAGAATGAAAATATATGATTTGCATGTTATATCAACCCCCAACTTTGATTCTTGTGACATCCCCCCAAACGACCCACTCTTCCCATAATTTGCTAAAACCCACCTTGCTTACATAGCTTGGTTATGGTAGTGTAGTTACTTGCCTTAATTTCTCCTTAGATTAATTTATTAGTTCTTGATAATTAGGCCTTACTTTAGTTGTTGGTGCTCTCTTGAACTTGCTAGTGTTAATCTTGCTAATTAGTGATAACCTAGGTTATTAATTGCTCTAGTGCTTAATTTTCCCCATTAGTGTAACTTAGCTTTAGTCTCTTTGTCTTGCTTACTTTGTTGCCTTCTTTGTTAATTAGAATTTCTTATTTAGTGTTAAATTAGGGTTTCTGCTAATCAAGTTTCCTTTCTTGCTTTCAATTTCTTGCATCATTATTATAATCAACTCAAACCAACATCAAACCCTAAAACCCCTACTCTCTGCTTCAGGAACGTAGCTCACCCTAATCTATCTCTAGTTCCCTATCTCTCCTTGTGGATCAGCCCCTCACTTGCCACTCACCTATACTACAACACGGTCACATGCACTTGTGGGTGATATATTGCAGTCTATGTAAATGTGTTAGTATAGGGCCCCATTTATAATTTGAAAGGCCAAACTGTGTTTTCCTTAGGGTTGCATCTAGTCACCATTCAGTTTATTAGTGTGTGGTCCTTGGGAAAAATGCACCAGTGACAGTTTCCATTTTGCTAAATGACACTTGAATGTGTCATGTAGTTTGATTTATCATATTTTGGCTTCTCTGGGTATTTGGTTACTTATAAAGTTGTCCAACTTTGTAAGAAAGATATCTTACACTTAAGTCCTTTTATATGTAGTCTTTGATGAAAGGATAAACTTTATGCGAAGATTCTATTGTTATATCCATTTTTTGTGTGTAAGAACCCCTAAATATTGCATGAAACTATTGTGATTCTAGCCAATAGGATTTCCTACATAATCAAAGTTAACAACCATCTTTGGTCCTTTACCCCTTTGTAGTACTAACTTGTTCATCCAGGTGATCCATCTTCTACATGCACAATCATATTTTTCCTCTACAAAGTCAACAAGAGCCTCAGGATTCACATCCTTAGGATTTTCATCCTAAAATTGTCAAGAAAAACATATATGTGACAAAGGATACACAATGCACATCTATATAATTATTGTGATAGAGAATGTAAAATGCACATCTATGTAGAAAAAAAATACAACTTTCATCATCATGGTACTCATCCTCACCAAGCACATTGTCATGGTCCTCATCCTCACAGTCAAACTCCATATAAAAATTAGTCAAAGAATGAAATATAAATGATAAAGAATGTAAAATATCTATGTTTCATATGAAACATATATAAATGCAATAAAGAATGTAAAATGCACATCTAGTATATAAAGAGTAAAATATGAGCCTCAAGTATTAGTTGTATATTCTATCAATTCATATTCCTTCTATGTGATATCCATGTAGATATATGTCATTGTTAGCTTCAACATTTGGTTTTGACAAGAAAGTTGAGAATGAAATAGAGTCATCATACTTGTCATAATACTACATTTTCCCATGAAGAATGACAAACCAAATTTTATTTGTAGGATCATTGATGTAGAATACTTACTTTGCCTGTGAAGCCATTATGAATGGTTCACCCTTCTCACCAATTTTTTCAAAATTCACTGAAGTTAAACCCAATTCATCCTCTGCAACTTCTTTTATGTTATCAAGTCAATTACACATAAAGATGAAAACTCTAAAATTTATATAATCAAACTCCCATTTGTCTTAAATAACATTGTAATGTGGCATTTTAGCTTAACTTGGACTCTTATCCTTGTCACTAAAATAATAAAATGAAGATGCTTGAAGGATAACCCCACTATTTTGGATGACACTCTTATCATCTTGACATTTTGTGTAATATGAAAATTCAATTATGTCAAACCCTTCATAAGAAATAACATTCATTTTTGGTTTAAAAGTGAGTAATTTGATATTTTCAGCAATATTATTTGGTGTTTGAGATAGTTGATAGAAGAATTTATCTTCAAACTACCTACTAAGTGTCCTATTATTCTCTTTATCAAGCCACATTGTGCTAGATCGAGGATATTTTGTCTTGATAAAATTGTTATGTTCCATGATATAAATATCCACTTCATCAATGTTGTGTAAAATATGCAATTGCTCTTATTCCCACAACTAATGACTAATTAATTCCACTCAAGCTCCTAATGACCTTTTTCCAGATTAGGGATCAATATTCTTTTCTTTTAAAGGAGCTTCATTACAACTCACAAAGTCATTGGAAAACTCTGTAACTTTCCTATCCACATAACCCTCAATAATACTTCCTTCGGGCCAATAATGATTTCCATCATCACCTTTCAAAGCATTCATGTACATTCAAATGGATACATCCAATGCAAGAAATTTGGACCCAATATTTTTATTTCCCTAGTCAAATGGATAACAAGATGTACCATGATATCAAAGAATGAAGGATTAAATTACATCTCAAGATGGAACATGTAACGACCACTTCTCTTTGCAACTTATCAAGATTCTTAGGATCAATAACTTTGGTGCATAGACTATTGAAGAAGAAACAAATCCTGGTGATTGAAACTCTACATGCTTTGGCAATATAGATCGAATAGCCATGGGAAATTTTTGCTGCACTAGAGTGTGTCAGTCATGATATTATCCTTCATTGATACCAATCTACAGATAATAGAAGAGTATCCTTGTGGTACCATATCACTAAGTAAGCACTCACAAAAAGTTCTCTTCTCCGATCTAGACAATGTGTAACAAGGAGGAGGCAAATATATTTTTTGATCACTGCTAACTTTTGTTATTAATTCTTTCCTTATACCCATTTCATATAGGTCCATTCTAGATTTGATGCCATCGTTAGTCTTACCTGGAATATACAATAGAGTACCAATGACACTATCACATACATTTTTCTCAAGATGCATGACATCAATAAATTGCCTAGCTTCCAAAGAATTCCAATAAGGAAGGTCCCAGAATATTGACCTCTTTTTTATAAAGATTTTTCACTCTGTGTGGGAATAATACATCGTGATATCTTACATAATGTATTGATAATGTCTTTTTCTCTATTATAAACAACCTTCCATGGTATAGGTTTAGAGGCATTCCATTTCTCATTTGATGTATTCAATTCTTTTGCACAACATTTGATAAAGATGCACTTTTAGAAGAAACCTTAAATGACCAAGATATAAAATCATGCCACCATATTTGAATCATATTCAATCAGTGTTCTCCTCCTCACATATAGGGCATGCTTTGGATCCCTTTATGTTGTATCCAAACAAATTCCCATATGCTAGAAAGTCATTATTAGTGTAAAGCAACATACATGCAAGTGGGATGTCTCTCTAAGTGAAGCATCATGGGTCATGACACATTCTCCCCATAGTTTCTTTAAGTCATCAATCAGAGGTTCAAGAAAAGTTTCAATATCATTGCCATATTATTTGTGGCCTAATATCAACAAGGACAACAAGACAAACTTATTTTTCATACACAACTAGGGAGGAAGATTTTATATAAGAATAATAATATGTCAAGTGTTATGTTTTCTTATTAATATGTTTTATGGATTCATCCCATCGGTACAAAGCCCAAGTCTTAGATTCCTGACTTCTTCACCAAATTCTGAGTACAAAAAATTAACTTTATTCCATTACGGGGAATCCCACTCATGTTGTAGGGTCGCATCATTGTTTTTCCTTCCCTCTACATGCCAAGATAAATTCTACACATTCATAGAATTGACGTATAAGTGTTGAAACAGTGGTTTTATAGGTGGATACCACATCACCTTGGAAGGCAATCTAGTTTTGGGCTTACCCGAAGTTGCCATTTTATACCTTGACTCCCCACATTTTGGAAAATCTTTCAAATTGATAAAGTCCCTTTTAAATACTACACGGTCATTTGGGAACGCATGTATCTACTTAGCCACCATTTGCAATGGGCACAACATTTTTTTTAATTTGTGTGTTGTGATAGGAAGCTTGTTGCCTTTAGGAAGAATTTCTTTCTACAAAGATAAAAAAACATGAAATTTTTTTCACTCCATTTTTGTTATCCTTCAGAGTATACAATCTCAACACAACACTGAGCTTCATAAACTTAGTACAACCTAAGTACAAAGGTCTCTTAGCATCATGCACAATATTTCAAAATAAGAAAGGTGGATTAGTAAGATTTACCCTCATACTATCTATCATTGCATCAACCATGTCGATCGGAATAAGTTATTTCACATGTACATCATCTTTGAAAATTTCTTCTTCAACAAAAGTACATTTATCGAGATCGATTGATCTCATAGTAGGAATCTCTCCATGTCAGTACCATTTTGTATAGCCCTTTCCGATCCTATTGCACATGACGTGACTTTTGATTTTGTTAATAATGTGGACTTTCAAGTTGTTATTGTAATTCCTATATTGTTCACTATTTATGCATGCCTTGTTGAAGTTCTATCTCAAGGAGGCATCACTTAATTGATATAATTTATCTTATAAAGAATAACAATATTTATTAACTACTAAACAAGTTCATGAAGGTAGTGGGGATAATGGGAATAATTAGATATACCACAACCATGTGACACATGTAAAATACATGCCAAAGCAGATGATATAAAATCTCTAGCCAAATTAACTCATGCACTTGATAAAGAGGATGTTTTGCTTAATTAAGTTTTGTTTCCGTTTGAAGTCTGTCAATGGGAAGGACATGCAAAACAAAAGTCGGAGTGACATACACAAACCCTTGTCCATGAAGGAGATTGACAACAGTGATAAAAACAATATGAAGCCCTTGACACATTTAGATCATGATCCACTTGGAGGGAGGAATGCACTAGTTTCCCTTGTATACATACTTGTTGATTTTGAATATGTCAAAGGGTCAATATGTATAGCTTTTTCCAAAATGATGTGTAATAGGGGCAAGGCATACATCCTCCCCATGTACATTTATTCTTTGAATATGAATGAAAGTATGATTGTTGGGAAAATGAGTAAAATTTGTTCTAATTTCTCTTGTGTATTGATAAATTACATATATGATGTATGCATAATAATCTAACATATATGTATGTGTAATAATTGGCACTACATATGTAGCTAGATGTATAATCTAACTACATATATATGTGTATTAATTGTTGCTATTCCTTACACCTTAACTACATATAAAATGTAGTAACTTCATCTTTTTGCTACGTACAGACTACATATGCAATTGTAGTTATACATTCAACTACAATTACACCTACATTTAAATATGTAAAACTAATATCTATCTACATTTTCGAATACATATATATTTGTAGCGAATAAATTATTTAATTATATATTTAAAAAATGTAGGTAAAGCCTTTAACTATATGAGCATATACTACAATTTGTATATGTAAAGAAAAATGTAGCTAAATCCTTTATCTACAAAATATGGAGTTTTGGCTACATTTATTTTTTGTAGTTAAAGATCATTTTTTTGTAGTGTATATGGATAACAAAACCTATGTCTAGGGTGTTTCCTATGTTCCTCCACAAATCTCATAAATTGATAAAGACTAGTAATAAACTCCAAAGTGTAGCGAATTGAAATGGACATCCATGATCGATGCATTCTATGATAACAGAGAAAATGAGTACTGAATCAGGTATTTGGAGATTAGAATTTAGAGATTAGGATTTTGATATTAGGATTTAAAGATTAGGGTTTATTGTGTAGGGTTTAGGGTTTAAAAATTTAAGGATTATGGTTTACAAATTAGAGTTTAGGTTTTCATAATGAATGTGTACCACCTATCCCATACTTGAACATCTAATTTTACTAGTAAGTGTATAATGTGTATTCAGTTTTCAAGAATATTTCGATAGTATTTCCACATAGTTCTTCAAGTACACCTATGTAGATGGGAAAATACCCACCTACATATGTACTTCGAGACAAGCTAGAGAGTGCCGATGAAACATTTGGAAACCAAATATACATTATACACTTACATCCTAAGTGAGATTAAATGTTCAAGAAGAGTCCCAAACTGAGGACTACCAAAGATTTATTCCTAATGAGTAAATCTTGGAAGAATTTCTAGGCAAACAAGATATATGTATAAATTAGGATTACAGTTCAGTATTTGGGTAAATATAAAAAAAAATCAATCTAAATCAAGCTAATTTAGGTAATTCATATCAATTCAGTTTCATTGATTCTTAGGTGTGACTATTTATCCATACAATTTCAAATTTCACAACACAACAAATTATACAAATAGTTATAAATGAATTCCAACTATACATGTATGATTTTTCCAATTTTTAAATTCAAACCCTAATAACATTCATCATTCAATTGATATCAATTTAGGTATTAAAACATTTGTTACATGTCATCAAGATATACAAGAAGTTATACAAAAAATGTAGCCACAAAACAAAAAAATAAAAAAATAAAAAATAAACCTTGAGCAGTTAATTGGCAGTGACAGTGGCGGTGGCTCACTGGTGGTAGGTGGTGGAGCAGTCAGCATAGCAATGTTCACTGGAAGAGGCGGAGTGATGCAGAGGTGGTGAGAGAATAGCTAACAACTGTGACCACTAGACCAGGAAATTTGATGGCGACAACGAAGGTGGAGATGGTAAGTAGAGAACTAGTAGCGGCGACAACAATGACTACCGAAATTCTAGATCTAGGAAGAAAGTCGATGCACACTGAAATAGAGAATGGGGAAAAGTATGTTTTACGAGTGTTGATAATTAAGACTTAGTCATTGGTTGTTGCTGAAAACCGACGACTAAGACTTGTGTCGTCAGTTGCAGTAAAAAACTGACGCCATAGGTCAACATATTTCGTTGGTTTCTCACCAAAAAATTGATACCACATGTACTTATCACTTATAAAAAATCATCAACCTTCCTAAGACTATAGTCCTATCAAAAAATTGATACTTTAGGTTAATCTTTGATATTGGTTTCCCCCTAAATAACTGGCACGACATGTACTCATTCCTAATAAAAAATGCTAACCTCGCTATGAGTTTAGTCATCAGTTGCTAGTAAAAAACCGACGCATTACATTACAATATATTGTCTATTTTTCACCAAAAATTTGACGCCACATGTACTTATCTTTAATAAAAAATCAATCTTCCTAAGACTTTAGTCGTCAGTTACTATAAAAAATTCTATGACATTAACCAAATTTGGTAGGAAATATTTTTCTCGAAACACGTAGAGGGAATCCTTTATTGTCCATTCTTTTAGAAAATAAATGATAGCACATGATTTTTAGAGGAAAAACTTTTTCTAGTTTACTTTACCTATGACATCTATTTCTTTGATACAAACCAAATCAGATTCTTTTTGGAGACAAAAGTTATTTTGTTGGAAGGGCTTTGTCATCAGTTTTTGTACAACCAATGCAACAGGCCCATATCAAATATTGAATTTCATGGTTTAGACGTCAGCTCTTCAAATAAACATATTTTATGTAAAAATAGTACCCGTGTTTTTCTTATTCAGGAAGACTTGTCCAGTAGTGACGTTTCTATTATGCCAATCAGTTCTATATGCCTATTTTGTCAGTTTTTTGTAAAATTTGATGTTAAGAAAAGTGACACCAAAGGGCAAAAATATATTAGCATAAAATCCCACAACCTAGGAGATGTAATCAATTATGGCCAATAACCTTAAACAACGTTCTCCTCAAGCTTATCTCTAAGATTCTAGTCAATCGCCTGAAATAGTATATGGATGATAGGATGTCATGAACAATTCATTTTTATACTAGGCCAGAGAATCTCAGGCAATGTCATCCTCGTACATGAGGTAATCCAAAATATGAGGCAATGAAGATCCATGACTTTAATGACAAACAAAATTAATCTAGAAAAAGGTTATGACTGCATGTCATTATCATTTATGCTTGATACACTAACCAAAGCTGGTTATGCCGTTAATATTCTTTCATACACATTTGTGGGGGAGAATATCTATTGTTTATAATGGTAAGAACTTTCCAGGTTTTAAGGCATTGTGTCATTTTTGATAGGGGATTCACTCTCCCCATATATATTCATCTTATGCCTCAATCATCTAAGTCATTTTATCAACAATGTTGTGCATACTTCATTTTGGAAGCCTATTAAACTCTCTAGGAAGGGTCCTTCTGTATCTCATGCTACATTTGCAAACGATATTATACTATTTTCTAAAGCTGATTTGAGTCATATTGACACTATAATGCACTGTTTCCATACCTTTGGTGATGCTTTAGAGCAATCTATTTTAGTGAGCAAGAGTCTAATTTTCTTCTGAATCTTAATTGCTATTTAATTTCAGAAGAAAATATGTGACAAAGAAGGGGTGTATGTTATATAGGATGTTGGAATGCACTTTGGTGCCCCAATAGTTAACTATCAAGTGATAAAACACACTAATCCATGGACGCTTATCATTCAACTTATCTAGTTGTATATGTCTAGAAAAGTCAGTACTTATGACTATCCCAACATATGTTATGCATACATCCATACTTCCACTATCCCTTTGCAATAATATATGCATGATGATCTGATGCTTTATTTGGAGAAGAGGTACATCATAATCTCTGTTCTATCTCATAACTTGGGAGAATGCAATAGCACCAAAAAAGGTGTGGTGGGCTTGGCCTGGTTGCAATGCATGAATGGAACAAAGCATTGATTATGGAATCTTCTCAGGAGTTCATTACTACTACAAACTCAACTTGGACTACTGGTATTATGCATAAGTACAAAAATTTCTCCTCATATGGGAATCATACAACATCTTTCTAGAGAAAGGTTTGCTCTTTGAGAGATATGGTTTTACACCATAGTCATAAGGTAGTATACAATGGTTCTCATGCCTCAGTATGATATGATAACTAGATTCCTAAGATTATAGGAGAAATGTCACTCTTTAATTTTCCAATCCCTAGTGACTTGGATGATGTGAAAGTTTTTCCATGATTTTTTTTAAATGGAGATTGGGATACATAGTTTATTCATCTATATTTTCCTCTGGATATTACTTCTTGTATAATGATTCTATCTCTCCAAGGAATGGCCTTACTAATGACATTTGGTCGTGGTCTTTAACAGCTAATGGAGTGTACTGCAAGCCTTCCACATATACATTATGCATGGATGGAAAAGCAAGATTTGCACATAGTCCTTGGAAATAAGTATGGTCATTGAAATTCCTATAAAAACTTAAATGTTTTCTATGGTTTGTACTAAATAAAGTGTTAATGAAAAATGCACATAGAGTGAAACACCATTTCACAAATGACACTTCTAGCCCAATTTGTAATGATCTATTTGAGGATATTTTATATATCCTTAGAAATTTTCCCTGTTCTAAACAAGTTTAGTTAAGACTGAGTATCAATGACCATTTGTCTGATTTCTTTACTCAA
Source organism: Alisma plantago-aquatica (assembly GCA_963693085.1). NCBI lineage: Eukaryota > Viridiplantae > Streptophyta > Magnoliopsida > Alismatales > Alismataceae > Alisma > Alisma plantago-aquatica. The sequence goes on along the minus strand of OY856412.1, from coordinate 1,375,957,419 downwards.
CCTCTATTTCCTTAATTTAAAATTACTATATCTACTTCGTATAATCACATGGTGGTCTTTGATACTACATTCGACAAGCTTTGGCTATTTAAAAATGACTTTATATTTAAGAAAGAATTTTGATGTGTTTCCAGGATAGTGAACTCTATGATCCATATGGCTACGTATATTTATCACGCCTTCAATTCTAATGTAAGGTTTAATATTACAAACAATGACTCATCTAATTCTGTGTGGCAGTGTCCTCATATAGGGTGGGTCAAGTTAAACATAGATGCTTCAGTCACCAACTCTTTAAGCATTATTTTTGTGGTGGCGAGAAGTAGTGATGGGCTACGAATCTATGGATGGTAAAAAACTATGTAAATCTCTTCTAAACTTGAGGATGAAATCGTGACAGTTCATATGGAAATTCAACATATGATTGCATTTCATTATGATAGACTCATTATAGAAATTGATAGTTAGCGTGTTGTTAAACTTGTTTCAAATGATGATATAAGGTTTCCAATTCTGTATTCTTGGATGAATTTTGTTCAGGATTACTTCAATCTGCCATGACGTCTTATTTAGTAATGCACAAGACAACAAAATCATGAAGTTGATTACTTGGAAAAGTTACAACGTCACAATCTATAAGGATTTGAAGTGTACCCTAACCCTCCTATGGGTTCGTAGCAATAGGTTCCCAAGGACTCTGATATAAACTATTTCTAACATGAACTTCGTGCATGGATTCATAATGAAACCTAGCTTCCAAAAAAAATCTATATTACATGTTGTATATTATGTATGTCTCATGATGCTATCTTCACAATGAAATCCATATAATTCATCACATAGTATCCAAACACCCAAAAACTATCTTATGTAAGGCACTACAAGATTCACAGTTATGCCAAACATTAATATAAGTAGGGTTAGCATTATATTTGGACTGATAAAACTACCTTAGCAATACTATGCGATAATGATTTCTTATGTCTATCAACAACTCCTTTGTTTTCATCAAGTTCCATTTCCCCCTTTGGGTTTAAATAATATATGTCATGTGATTAAGTAGTTATATAATGCTACATTCAATAAATTACTTTGGCGTATAAAAATTTAGACTTATCGTATGATTGATAATTTTAATTGGTATCCCTTGCTCGTCAATTTGTTACTCAATGGGTCAAGATAATACATAGTCAACGTGTTTGGGATGATAATCATCAATTCTTAAATTCCTAGTTAATAAAAATAATGCATAGGTTAAAATTACAGGCAGAGTAACAGAAACTTAACTAACATTTAAAGAGGCCAAAATCACACCCTTTCTAGTAGTAGATATATACATGAATGCAGTTGGGAAATGATCAAAGGTAGTTTCTTTGTTCTCTATATAAATTTCTAACAAGTGATGGAATCAAGAATTCGAAATTGACTAATCAAGTGTTCTAGTCTTGACATATAAGTATTCGTAAGAACATATGTAATGGTTTAATATAGATATAATAATTATATATATATATATATATATATATATACATACATACATAGAATGCGACACTTAGCCATAAGATCTCACCATATACAAAAATCTATTACAGAGGTATTTAGTCCTTCATACTCATATATCTCCTTAATATCTTGAATGAATACATTATTCCATGATGTTGTCCTACAACATTCTTTGAAAAATGTATCAGCATCTTCAACCCTTGTGACATACTCCCTAATCATCGACATAAGCCCTGATACTGAGCACCTAGTTAGTCAAGTAGTTCCTTCTAGATTAGAGTAGGTGTAAGAATCTTTGGAGGAGGAATCATAGGGGACTTCTTAGGTATTGGGTTTTTTTAACATTCTCGTATAAATTGGAAAAATATATAGATAAATAAAAGATACTAACAATAATAGATGCAATGTGCACCTTCCCATAGAAAAATCCATTTCATGGGCCACCCAATATAGATGTCTTCTCCTTCTCCTAATTTATTGTATTAATCGTAACATATTAGATAGTAGTGTGTATTTCATTTGTGGATAAACAAGTTGAGAATTCATATAGATCATTTCATCTTCCATTATCATACAATTTAGCATCCCATAACCTCATGAAAAACTTTTCCCTCAGTCAGAATCATGAATCTAGGATGGCAAAATATAAGATGGCACTTTCTAGACACCTATAATTTGTATAGTATTATATATGCTAGTAACACAAACTAAAAGTATTGTATTGGAATTATATCATAAAGAAACTTACATCATTAGACATGTGTAGAGGGTCCATGGGAATACTTCCAATGCCCTCATGTACCTCGTCAGAAGAGTGATGTATAGACTGAAAAGGTAATTAAGATTGAGATGATTGAAAGACTCTCATTGTTTATTGTATTCTCTGTTGTAGCAACTCATCTATCTGCACCAGCACCATACTACCGCTCTTGGCTAATCTACGTGATCTCTCCGATGATACAAAATATGATTTTATCCCAACACTAAATCCTATGAACTTAACACGTCGAGGATGATCTTGAGTACTAAGATCAACTGTCAACTCATCATTTTGACCCTCAGTGACAAATTTGCATTTTTTTATACATGATGCTCTTGATGATCATCATCAATGGAACCAGTCCATAAAAGATAACTTTGAGAATGAAAATAAATATAAATTAGTGAGTTGAACTTTATCATTTTATAAGTCACTCAACGATTGCTAGGTTGGGAATTTCTCCTGAGCTATTTGTTATAGAATTTGTCCACTCCTCATGTTGGAGTAGTGGACGAGGTCTTGGAGATTTGATTGACTCTTTCCCTGAGGATTACACTTTTTACATGTATTGGGGGTGAAAGGAATAACCACCAAGACCAAACAGATGGTCGTGCACATTACATACCTTTATTTTTTATCCTCATGTGTAGTCTAGTTAATCCAAAATATATGTTGACTCATGTAATTAAACATAAGTGTATGTAAAATTATTTGATACCTATAACTCATCAAATTTCCTCTAAGCAAAAAATTTGATCCCACGCAAAAACGTTAAGATAGTTCTATTTCTTAGTGTCAACCATATTTTTCTTGTTGTTATTTATGTATTCTCTTGTTAAATTAGTCTTAAAAATCCTTTAAATTTTCCAACAGTGTTGTAACACATTTTTACAATGTGTTTCATCAAGGTGAAAAATGCCCTGCAAAAGTAGTTGTACTATTATTAGAAATGAGAAACAAATCTTATGATGAAATTAAGAAACATTTTATAAATGCAAAGAAATGACATCTATGTCCTTCTAAATGAGGTATTTAATGGCATCATCAACTTTATGTTCGGATGAAATGACTATTGGCACATTTTTGCAAGTAGTAATCCTACAATAGTGCTTCAAACCACTATGATTCTCCCCTACACAACTTTTGTTAGCATCAAAATCAATGGCCAACTTCTCACCTTTGGCCCTAAGCACTATTAAAGTATGCACGAGCGTGATGCCTCTAATGTGTGGGGTAGTAGACTCAGCAACAACCTCCTCAACAACCTCATCCTCGCGGTGTTCAACATCATCATGGTGCTCCACATACTTGTGGTCAAAATCCATGTTGTAGCAATCTATAAAATAGTAAATAACTAATAAGTGTTAAATTAATGCACATCTATCACATAAAACATATATAAATGATTGGGGAGTATGAAAAATATTTGGAATAAAACAAAATGTATTGGTCAAATTATTAAAGGCATGTCTCTAGTATTGATTGGATTGCTTGTCAATTTCAATTCCTTCCTTGTTATCTTGATGCATATAGTTTTCGTTCATGTGAGCTTTAAAATTTATGCTTGGAAAGATCATTAAGAATGGATTGGAGTCATCATACTTGGTGTAGTATTGTCATTCATCTTCAAGATTTGCAATGAACTTCCTTTTCTCATTAATAACAACATGCCATTATTCATTTGCAAGGTCATATATATAAAATACTTGATTTTCTTGTGATGCCATGATGAATGGCTCATCCTTCTCAGCAATGTTTTTTTCAAAACTCACTAATGTGAAACCCAACTTATTCACTTGAACTCTTTTATTATTATCAACCCACTTCAATATGGGAACTTTGAACTCTATGTAGTCAAATTCCCATGTCTTCAATGGCACCATAGTAGGATATCTTACCTTATCGTGGACTCTTATCATTTGCACTACAAGAATACAATGATGATGCTTGATGGGTGACCCCCTATTTTGATGTCACTTTTATCATCTTGAAACTTTGTGTAGTGCAAAAATTTATCCATGTCAAACCCTTCATGAGATAACATCTATTTTTTTTTTAAAGGAGAGCCTTTATATATTATCTGCAACATCATTGGGTGTCTGACTATATCTTAAGCAACACTTCATCTACAAACCAACTAATAAATGCTCAGTTATGCTCTATAAATCCATTGTGAAATGACTCAAGGATATACTCTCTTAATAGAATTTGTGCGTTTGGCAATAGATATACCCACTTTGTTGATGTTGTGTAAAATGTATATGAGTGCTTGTTCCCACAACTCATGACTAATTCCTTTCACGTGTTCTCCTAATGTCTATTTTCTAGAATAAGGTTCGATGTGATATGAATTTGCATTTGTAGGAGTTTCACTACAAGTTAGAAAATCATTGAAACAATCTATCATCTCCCTAGACACATAAACCTCAATAATACTACCTTCAGGTAGATCATAATTTTGAACATCACCCTTAAACACACTCATGTATCTTTGAGTTGGATACATCCCATGCAAGAAAACTACAACTATCATCTTAACTTCCCAGTCAAATGGATAAAATCATGTACCATAAAATCAGTGAATGAAGGAGGAATACACATTTCAAGCTGGCACAAGGTAACAATCACTTGTCTTTGCAACTTAACAATATCCTCAACATCAATAAATATTTTTCATAAAGTGTTGAATAAAAGACAAAGCATGGTGATCACGAACTTTACATTCTTCAAAAATATAGATCGAATAGCTACATGCAACATTTTCTACATCAGGTGTGGAAATCATGAGATTTAAGACCTATTAGCTTTGGATCCTTCATTGATTCCAATCTAAAGATATTGAAACAGTATCCATCTGGTACCTTAACATTAAGCAAGCATCACCAAAAGATCTTTTATCATGTATGGACAAAGTGTAAGAAGTAGGAGGTAAATATGTGCAGTTACTGTTGATAACCTCTTCTTTTAAGTCTTTCCTTAAACCCATTATGTGTAGGTCCATTATGGATATTATGTTGTATTTTATCTTTCTTGGTATATTTAATAGAGTACCAATGATATTGTCACATACATTTGTTCTCAACATGATTGACATCGACACAATTCCTAATTATTAAAGAACTCCAATAAAGAAGATCCTAGAATATTTAGCTTATCTTTAATAAAGGTTTATTAATGTGGATGTATTACATGATTTATTACCAAATTCATTGACAATGATATTTTATAACGTCTTCCCCTGGTGTAAGTTTAGGGGGTCTCTATTTCTCAGGTGAACCATTAAATGCTTTGTGCAACCTTGGGTAAGGATGGGTTTTTGGAATAAACATTTGATGACCAAAGTATAAATTCTTGATGCCATATTTTAATCATATTGAACCAATATTTCCTCACATGTGGGGAATGATTTGGTTCTTTTTAGGCTATATCCAAATAAATTTCCGTATACTAGAAGTCATTAATTGTGTAAAACAACATATCATGCAAACTAAAGGTATCCACATGTGAAGCATCATAAGCCGGAATACATTCTTCCCATAGTTTCTTTAAGTCATAAACTAGAGATACAAGGTAAACATCAATATCTTTGCCAGGTATTTTGGCCCTGATATCAATATTGACCACATGACAAACTTACTTTTTACACACAACCAAGGAGGAAGATTGTATGGTACAATCATAACAGGCCAACTGCTATGTTAGATTCTTATGTTACCATGTTGATTCATCCGGTCATTACAAAGTCCAAGTCTTTAATTATTGACTTCTCTACCAAATTTAAGGTACAATAAATAATTTTTTTTAGTTGTGGAAAATCAAACATGTGTCATAGGAACCTATGTTTATTTGTATGTGCCTCTAAATACCAAGATAAATTTTGTGTATCTATCAAATTAGAAAATAAATGTTGAAACTATTGTACTATAGGTACATACCACATTACCTTAGCACAAGAGCTAATCATAATCTTACCCAAAGTCATCATTTTGTACATTGACGCCCTACATTTTGGACAATTTTTCAAATTGATATGGTCTTTTGAAAGAACAAACAATCATTTGGGCATGCATGTATCTTCTTAGTCTCCATTCCCACTGGGAAAAATATTTTTTTTGTTTTGTATGTTGAGATTGAAATCACGTTCTCTTTGGAAAGCATTTTTTTTCAATAAACGCAACATATATTCGAAAATTTGTCTCTGCACCTACTATTAGATTTTAGGGTATAAAATCATCACACATCACTAAGCCTCATAAACTTAGTACAACCTAAGTATAATAGTTTCTCAACATCATGTACAAAATTTCTAAATAATGAAGGTGGACTGATAAGATTTACCCAATAACTATCTACCATCACATCAACCAACTCATTTAGAATTGTCTCATACATATCCACATCATTGGCCATTTCTTCTTCCACACAAGTTCCACTATCAGTATCTACTTATCTCATTTTAGGAATCTCTCCATGATAGAACCATTATGTATAGACATGCAAAATTTCATTGCACATGACATGACTTTTGATTTCTCAATAGTGTCAATGTTCAAGTTGTTACTACAATCCTACATGATCACTAGAACCAATCTCCAAGTTGTCTCATATATTCCCCCACTAATGTTAGAAACTCATCAAGATCGCTTCTAAACTTAACAATGCAATGATTTTCAATGGACATCCAATGCCAATCCATTTTGTCCCTAAATTGATGCTACATTGAGTTTATTAAATAAAATATGTTTTAATTGTGACCAAATTAGTATTTATAATAGTATTTAGCATTAATATTGACGAATGTGTACCATCTATCCCATTCTTGAACACTTAATCTCACTAGTAAGTGTATAATGCATATTTGTATTTTAAAAATATTCGACATCATTTCCTAGCAATTCTCTAAGTACAGTGATATCCATGGGCAAATACCTACCTACATTTGTACCTAGAGAATAAAAGGGGAAATACTGTTGAAATATTTTTGAAAATAAAACATGCATTATACACTTACATCCTAAGTGAGATTAAGAGTTCAAGAACAGTCCCAAATATGGAACTATCAAAGATTTACTCCTAATGAATAAATTTTGGATGGGTTTCTAGGCCAACAATATTATAGTATTTTTCATACACATTGATGAATGTGTACCACCTATACTATTTTTAGCACTAAATCTCACTTGTGAGTGTATAATGCGTGACAAGATTTTAAGAATATTTTGCCAGTATTTCTCTATAGTTCTCCAAGTACAACAGTTCAAATGGGCAAACACCCACCTGCGTATGTTCCTAAAGAAAATAATGGGAAAATGACTATTAAAATATTTTTTAAAACCAAACACACATTATACACTAACATTCTAAGTTAGGAAGTGTTCAAAAGTAGTCCAAAAGTGGGGGATATCTAAGATTTACTTCTAATGAGTAAATCTTGTGCGTGTTTCTAAGCAAATAATATAATGGTCTATTTAGGAGTTAAATTTTATGGGTTTAGGTTTTAGGATTTAGGGTTTGGAATTTATATAAGTCCATATCAATTTTTGTTTGAATCAAGCTAATCTAGGTAAATTTGTTCTAATTCATTGTATTAATTCTTAAGTGTGGTTATTTATCTATACAAAATTCAAATTTAACAATGCATCCAATATAGAGAATAATTGAACATTCATCATTAATTATTTTATACAATTATATATTATAGAAAAATCAAACAAACAATTACATATTCATTTTCAATTCTAGTTAGATAAATGTAAATTCTACATTAATTTCAAATATAAAAAATCAATGCAAAAACAAAAAAAATTAAGTGATTTTAGATGCAATCCAATTATAACTGAAACTCTACATGAAATGCAATTATACAAAAAATTAAAAGAAAAAAGGCAAAAAAACATGCCTTTCCAATAGCAGCGGAAAAAACAACACCTACGGTAGGAACAACAATAGATGAGGTAGCATCGGGGATAGCAAGAAATGACATGAGCATGAGCACCGCAGTAGCAACAATAATATCAACAAAGATAGCTTCATCAACAACGTCATCATGAGCAACGACATTGGTAGTAGTGACTAGTGTGGGCAGCTAAAAAGAGAGAGGGAGAAGGAAGGGAGATTACTTAAGAATCATTTTGGGAAATAGTGAAAACATGAGTGTTATAACAGACTTACAACGTTGGTTCGGTGCACCAAACTGACTTTGTAAATGAAATGACGCCCAAGTTTTAGGTATTATGTTAGTTTTAAAAGAAAATTAATGTGATGTTGAAGCATTACTATGTTGGTTTCAAGGTTAAAACCAATGTCACACGTCTATTACATCTTAGACATATCTGTCATTTTTTTCTGAACTGACATTTAAGGCTAATTTGGAGAAAAAAATTATTTTGTGGGGAGTACTATGACAAATTTACAACATCCACTAGTACATGAATGGTATGTAGTGTCAGTTTTTAAGCCTGGAACGTCACTTTATAACTGACGCCTAAGTCGCCGTCGCAATAGAATTTGCTCTCTAGCATCAGTTTATTTGACCAAATAAAACCGACCTTACAGAGTAAACACCGACACTAAAGGTTGTAAAAAATCTGACCCACGCGAGAAAAAAGGAGCCTGTAAGGTCGGTTATTCCAAAAAAAACGACCCTGTAAACAACGATCTCGGTCGAGAAAATTGTCGACCGATAATATTTTTGGTCGACAATTTTCTCGACCAAGAGAGTTTACAGGATGGGTTTTTTTTGGAATAACCGACGCTAAATATTGAATAACAACTTCAGTGTACTCCTCGGTCGAGAACATTGTCGATCGAAAATATTGTCGGTCGACAATTTTCTCGACCGAGAGAGTTTACAGGGTCAGTTTTTTTGGAATAACCGATGCTAAAAATTTAAATAAACATTTCAGTGTACCCCTCGGTCGAGAAAATTGTCGACCGAAAATATTTCGGTCGACAATTTTCTCGACCGAGGGGTACACTGAAATGTTCTGCAGAAACTAAAATAGAATAAAAGATTCATATATTCTGGGAGAGAGGAGCATTGACGCTCAACCTTCACCATTCAAAACCACACATTCATGACAAAAATGATTCATAATCACATCATAATTTACAAAATGATATATTGCTTGAAATATAAGGAGGAAAAATTAGCTTGAAATCCTAGAAATATATCATCTTTTGAGAGATTAAAAGCAATCATTATCCATATGCAAACAAGGTCTATGATTACCACTTCCATCAAAAAAATCATGCACAAGATGTAGGGTTCATCTAAGATGATAAACTACTCAAGAACTATCATACAAGCTCACACCCTAGGTAAAGGTACATCTTTATACTTGGATCAATATTTTTAAGGCAAAATCATGTACATGTAACGTAAGAGTGAACAATAATCATGGATAAAGTTATATAAATCACCTTAGAGATGATGTAGAAACTCCAAATAGCAAGGTAGATTGAAGAAAAATGGGGAAGAAACCCTAGCTTGGGCACTCCTCTTCACCAAGTCGGTTCCTTCTCCAAAAAAGAAGGAAACCCTATGTTGAAAAGGTAAGAAGAAGAGAGGGGAAGATGTTTTCAACCATTATCTCAAGCTCCACCCTGGAACGTCATGGATTCAGCCAAGAAGAAGAGAGGGGAAGATAGAACAACAAGAAAAATAAAGAAAAAGAGACATATCTCACTTACCAAGACTAAGAAAGGTGGATCCGAACCCAAAAATGAAATGAGGAACCTTACTTGGAAACAGCGTCGACCTTCCTTGGAAACGGCGGCGACCTTACTTAGAAATGACGATGACCTTCGTGGAGAATGAGATGACCTTCATAGAGAGGTGGCGACCTTCGTGGAAGTGTGGAGAGGCGGCGACGACGAGCTCTTTTTGCGGAGAGGGGGCAAGGGCTTTGGCGGCGTGGAGAGGTGCCAAGGGCATTACGGACACCACGATCCTCTTCGAACACGACGACGAGCTTCTTAGCAAAGGCTTTGGTGGCGTGACAACAATGAAAAGTGATTTCGCGGGAGAGAAGAAGATAAGGTATCTGCGGCGGAAAAGGTATCGACGCCGCGGGAGAGAAAAATAGAATGAAAATTTTGTTTCGCGGGGGAGAAAGACTAGGTTTCGGCCATTTTAAAGGAGAGACTCGACTTGTATTGTCGGTTAAAACAAACAAACCGACGCTAAAGATAAGCGGTGCCCGTGTCCGGTTATTTAAAAACAGTCAAATTCATTTTCGGTCGACAAATTTGTTGACTGAGAGGTTATCGTTCGACAAATTTGTCAACCGAGGGGAGCTCTAGGGTCGGTTAAAAGTAAAAAAACCGACACTAGAGGTACTTATACATGCGTGAACTAAACTGGATCCAAAATTCATGTCGGTCGACAAATTCGTCGATTGAGGAGTCCTTTAGGGTCGGTTATAAGAAAAAATCGACCCTAAATGTGCTTATACACGTGAAATCTGGCTCCTTCTCAGTCGACGAATTTGTCGACCAAGAGGTTATCGGTCGACAAATTCGTCGACCGAGGGAGCTCTAGGGTCAGTTAAAAGTAAAAAACTGACGCTAGAGGTGTTTATACAACCCTAATATGGGATGATGTTATGTGAAACCCTAATATAGGGTGATGTCGTGTGAAACTCTAATATGGGATAATGTTATGTGAAACCCTAATATGGGATGATGTTATGTGAAACCCTAATATAGGGTGATGTTGTGTAAAACCCTAATATGGGATAATGTTATGTGAAACCTTAATATGGGATGATGTTATGTGAAACCCTAATTGATAAAGATGGGAAACTCTAACCCTAATGATGGAATAGTGATGTTATCTTTGTATTTCATGATGTTGATATGAAATCGATATGGTTGTAATCAAGTATACTAACCATGCAATTATCATGAGATAATAAGCTTATAACCAGGTATGAGCTATGATGGTAATATTGGGCCTTGTGAGCCATTATTTTATTTGTTGCATAGTGAGAGGTGACAACAAGAAGTTGAATATGCCTAGTGAGTTATGTGAGATGCTTGTGTAACAAGTATCCTGAATACCTTGGTCAGATGACGTGAAGGTAATAGTTACCTGATAAGTGATAACCATGTTTAGTGATCAACTAAGGGTTTGAATACCCAGATCCAACAAATGTGATGATGGTGGTATTGAGGGATGTGAATTCCCAACAATGAGACAAGGGATTGAGATCCCAATGCTTTATAAAGTTTTAAAAAGTACTAAACTGGATCCAAAATTCATGTCGGTCGACAATATTGTCGACCGAGGAGCCTTTTAGGGTCAGTTATAAGAAAAAATCGACCCTAGAAGTGCTTATACATGTGAAATCTGTCTCCTTCTCAGTCGACGAATTTATCGACCGAGAGGTCATCGGTCGACAAATCCGTTGACCGAGAGGTCCTTTAGGGTCAGTTATAAGAAAAAACTGACCCTAGATGTGCTTATACATGCGTGAAATCTAGCTCCTTCTCTGTCGACGAATTTTTCGACCGAGAGTTTATCGGTCGACAAATTCGTCGACCGAGGGAGCTCTAGGGCCGGTTAAAAGTAAAAAAACCAATGCTAGTGGTGTTTATACATGCGTAAACTAAACTGGAACCAAAATTCATGTCGGTCGACAATATTGTTGACCGAGGATCCCTCTAGGGTCGGTTATAAGGAAAAAAACTGACCCTAGAGGTGCTTATACATGCGTGAACTAAACTGGATACAAAATTAATGTCGGTCGACAATATTGTCGACTGAGGAGCCCTTTAGGGTCGGCATAAGGAAAAACCCGACCCTAGAGGTGGTTATACACGTGAAATCTGGCTCCTTCTCGGTCGACGAATTTATCGACCGAGAGGTTATCGGTCGAAAAATTCGTCAACCAAGGAGAGCTTTAGGGTCAGTTAAAAGTAAAAAAATGACGCTAGAGGTGCTTATACATGCGTGAACTTAACTGGATTTAAAATTCATCTCGGTCGACAATATTGTCGACCGAAGGGACTTCTAGGGTCGATTATAAGGAAAAAATGGACCCTAGAGGTGCTTATACATGTGTGAAGGCAAACTGGATTCAAGATGTCTCCCGCATTTTTTGTAGACATATAAGGTCGGTTATTTGGAAAAACCGACCCTATAGATCAAGGCGCGAAGCCAAAATCAAGCAAATTTTTACCGCGGAAAACTGTAGTTGGATTTCTAATCCAATTGTCTATAAGGTCGCTTATTTTATGAAAACCGACCCTATAGAGATACACTACAAGGTCGATTATTTTAAGAAAATCTACCCAAGAGGTCTTAAGTGGTGCCCGCATTTTTTATAGACATATAAGGTCGGTTATTTGGAAAACTGACCCTATAGAGTTACACTACAAGGTCGTTTTTTTTAAGAAAACCGACCCAAGAGGTCTTAAGTGGTGCCCGCATTTTTTTTAGACATATAAGGTCGGTTATTTGGAAAAACTGACCCTACATGTAGTGACGTTATAACCTATTTTTGTACTAGTGATCGATTTTTGTTCACAAAACTGAAGTCATAACTGGTGATAAATTAAATTCGATTTTCAAGTACTTGACGCCATATGCATTTTAAAGGGAAATTTTGTTTTGTGTAGAGAGGTCAGTCTTTGAGAAAATGACATATTATTTTATTGTCCCTAAATTGTTTTGGGAAAATTAACTCCCCAGATCATTTGTAACGTCGGTTGAGTTTCTGTAAAAGCAACACAATACCAGAAGTGGTACCTAAAATTTTCTATTAGTGGCCTTGTCGTGTCATTAAGAAGCTTTCATTTATGAAATAGACATTTTAGAGTTTTTGGGTTGATTTTTAGAATAACCGACATTGTAAGTGTTGACGCCACATGCCAAAAGTGTACAAGTGATAATCTTAGAATAACTAAAGTGGAAGAAGTGTGATCATATTTTCATGGTTGCAATGAACAATGAGATAGATAAAATGACCCAGATGCCCCCTATTATGCCAACTATATCCAATAATGAATTTTGTGTGGGCTACAAGATGCAGGTGTAAGAGAAACTTATAGGGACATTTGTGTACCAAAATTTTCTTTTGAGATGTGTTGATTGACCATAAAGAATGAGGGCCATAAACACGAGTATTGTTGTTGCACAGTCTAACTAACAAGCTGGTGAGGTGTGAGGTAGTGTCATTCAATCCAAGTTGTTTATTAGGTCCTCAAAGGCTATTATCTCTATTGGAGGTTAGTAACTTAAGGACGTTATCAAGTGTTATATGCTTGATATAACTAGAATTTCAATTTTGATATTGTAGTGGTGTATGTTCTCATTGGGTGACCAAGAATCCAACAACAATTTGATAGGTAACTATAAGAGAAAGGTGGGATATGGATGGTCATTAAAATGAGATGTTGATCTTTGAAGACATATTGTTAGCAATATGAGCAAGCTTTTTTTTAATCTGAATCAAAGGTGGTTTCTCTTGGTATATTTACGTATCACACAATTAGACTAGTAGTGTGTTTTCTGCAAATGATAGTGGCATGGACTTTATTAAACATACAAATAGAGTGTTGTTTCATATCTATAATATCACATCCACCTATGAACCAAGAGAAGAAGAAAGTCAACCAATTTATGAGGTTTGGATGAAATTCTCATCGTGCGACTTAAGTCATAATTGGTGCAAGGATACAACTAATACAGTAGGAGGCTATGTCTCTTAGGCATGCATTAACAAGGGTAATCTGGTCTGCACGACTGAGAATAGTTTTTTTTTTCATAAATCTAGTAACATTTGTTGCCAGACTTGAGTTGGAAGTTTCTGAAGGAAATGATGGAGTCACAAACATGATAAAGGGAACTTATAGACCAACAAGTGTCCATAGACTAATACCAAGTCTTGTCAGTGTCATTCATATTGATTCCAATAAGAGGGGACTTCCAAAATTCTATTTTAATCTCAAAAGGTGTCGTAAAAAGATGTCCCAAATAGGCATGACATTCAAGATGTTATAATCCTTTAGTTTCATGGAAGCGATAACATCATCACCAAATTAAATATTATGTGAATAGTATACCAATGCAATGCTATTAAAATATTATTTATATATCAAGATGAAATTAGAAGGAACGATAGATGTTAAGACAATGAAAACACAAAGGGAGAAGGGGTCATCCTATTTTGATCAAATTGTGATATTGAAATAACCAAACATGGAGTTGTTTTATGATGATTGAGAAGTGACTTATATCCATATATCAAATCAGTCCTTTTTTGGAGGAAAATGAAAATACTCCATGCGAAGGATGACAATAAATTATCAAATGCTTTCTTAAAATTGAGTTTTAGGGTGAGGATATGATATATGTTTTTGTGATATAAATATTCTCACAATACAGACACTTTTTAATAAGGAGACATGTATCGAGCAACTTGTGATCACAATGGATCATCCTTGGGGCTAGGATCATTTGGTGTAATTTGGTTTTAATGTGATAAAAAATCTTCTAATCGTTCGACTAACTCACATAGTAATATGTTTACCATCCAAAAATGAAAAAACAAAATCTTCCTGAAATCCATTTGCACACATATTCAAATTTTCTGATCTAGTGTGTGGGTTTATTTTCCAAACAAAGCACATGTCAACAAGTGAAAATTTATTTGGATTTACACACCTCTACAAAACCTACATTGCCTTGTCTCTTCACTTATAGGTAAGTAATTTATCTTGTTCCACATGTGATTAGAAATATAGAACTAAAGGCTGAAAAGAGGTTTTAAAATACAATAAGAAAGTATAAAATATGAAATTGTTATTTTATGCAATGTTTATTATAATATGAATTATGTAGAAAAAAAATAATTACAATGAGATATAAGGCAGACGGATAACAAGTTGTGCCTCCAGATTCATTTGGATGGCAAAATCAATCTTACAAAACACTACATCAATAGACTTTGGAGTCATAAACCATGGACTTATGTTTTATTTGTTGCTTGATTAGGCATAAATTGTAGTCGTTCCTGTAATATTACTAAGACCATATTTTATCTTCTAAATGAATGTATCTGGTCTAGTGTTCAAAATGATTTCCTGGTTTTCCCCCTTTTTTCTATTGTGTTTTTGTGGCATGACGACATGTACAGAAAGTATAATTAACGAGGTATGTTCCAGAAGTTTACAATTCAGATATGAAGTGTAGACAATCGTAGAAGTATCCAAATTATGAAGAGTGTGGTGTCCATATATCAAGCAGTGGGATTATAAAGGCTGGAGATTTCACATTTGTACAAATATACTAGTTACCAACAGGGCCATATCCATATTCCATCGTGAAACAAACGACCTGGAGAACGCCATCTGAATACAGCTTATACTATTGGAAGCCAATGACGCACTCTTTCACACCAATATATCCTAGCAAGCGGAATCGAGGAACAGAAGATAAGTTTATACATCACTGAAACCTCATCACTGGCAACATAATGGTAGACCAGTAAACAACTATATATTAGGAAACTCACAGAGCTTGGATACAGCAGAAAAGTTAGGAATAATTGGAAGCCAATTTGCCTACCGCAAGTATAGGAGAGGGAAGCCTGGCATGCTGGACGAGGTTGCCCATTGTTGAGTAGAGTATGTCCTTGGAAATTGATAAACATTCCTCCATTGCAAGGAAATAAATGACATTGTTTGACATACGGCCTCCCTCTTCCTGGCTGCCAAGATTTTGATTCTATCGGCCCGATTCGTACAATCTAACACACGTTAGCTAGCGATAAGAAATTGACATAACCAACAGCTGATAAGTCGAACCCATACACCTCATTAAGTCGACCAGGGGTACGTGAACCTAATAGGAGGTGTTGTCGTTTTTTAAGAATCATTATGTATCAATTGAAAAGGATAAATTTTATAATTTTTTTAGACATTTCCATATCAAAAAGTGTAAGATGGGGTGGCTACGATTATTCATTATTTCTTAGTAAACAATTTGGCTCGATAAGCTGTGTCTCATCTCATGGACGACTTGACCGGCATAGTACGAAGTTAATTACTGCGTCTACAAGGCCGCGAGCTGTCTTCAATGTGTAGCTTTCGCTCTTTCTGCTGGTTGAACATGCCTACTTAGTGGCTTCCATGCAATTTGTCTCGGACGTGTGATGCACGGTCAGTAACAATGACTTTTAACGCGTTGTCAAATTAAAACCCAAGGCTATATTGGCGTTCTCATGGAATCCTTGTTCCTTCCCGACCGGTGAATCAGACACCACTGCAAGTTGCAACGTGATAGGAAGCCGCAGGAACCTTAGTTTGTCTATCAGCCTGGAATCATTGGTCACACGAATATCGGGTCAACATTGCAAGGGTTCTTCCAGACTACACAATCCTCCCAACCTTAGTGGCATGGGAAATATCTGAAAACATTATTCTAGAACCAGGCTCATTTCTGAAAATCATCATTACATTTAAATGTGGGACAACAATACTTATCATCACTTCTTCAAGGACGCTTAAAGGAGGAATATGTCCACTTCACCGTCCTACTGGAGCACACCAATCAAATACGAGATAGCATTATGCACTGATATATATTTCATTCATCTGGATTTTTCTTTGCACTTTACAGGTTCAGACCGTATGTAACTCATCAGAAGGCAGGCAATATCGCAATTCTCCAGCTAGCTCATCAACTCCAGTCAGCAACAAAAATTTGCCCAAAATCACGTAACCTGCTCTTGAGCGCAAAAAGCTTGGTGGTTATGCAGGAGTATGATCGCTTCCTTGTTATGATAATCCTACACCTCTTGTTGGTTTTACCTTTTCGTAGAAGTCTGTATTAAAGGAGTGTAATAGCATCTATTTTTTATAGTTCACACAACTGTAAATAGTTTCATTTTGATTTAAGATGAAGAAAGATATATACGACTCTGAATCCTGATATTCTTTACTTTTGTGCAAATTGTACTCCCTAAGTTTATGCAAATTGTACAAGAAACCACTTTTTGACCTGAATTTCGATTGTAATTTAGGAAACCTCTCTTTGTCTTCATTTACTTCTTCCTATTCTTTCGCTTTGGTCATCTGTTTCCTATAGTTCTGTTTCTTAATACAAAACGAGCAACAGGCTTTGGAGGATTAAAAAGAAATAAATCGTGAACAAATTTAGTTTAACATTAGGCTCCAACTGTATTATCCCTCCTCTCTCTTTTTATACATTGTTTTTCTTCTTATGGTGAAGTTTTATTCGTCCACGACTTCCTTAGATAACTCAGCAACGTACTTATATCAACAATAATGGGCATGTATCTTCTTTATCCCCCTCTCTCATTAGCTAACATGGCTTGATGATACCTACGTATCCAGTTACAATCCTTAATCTGCTTTAATGGTAATGAGAAGATTAAAGATAATCTTAAAGTTAAATACATCCTAAATAATGATTTGTATTAGCTAGTGGTTGAAGTTTATGTTTACTTCAGTTTAGATTTGTTTCTGGATAAGTAATACCATGAGATGATTTATACGATAAAATTGAAACTAAGACGATGTTGAGATAACCCACATATGTTATAGAAGAAGCTTTAACAATATTTAAAGAAGATAACTAGAAGAAGATTATCAAGTGAGACTTTATCAAGTTCTTGCATTAGAGTTATAGAAATTTCAAATATGAAACTAATACCAAAAAAATGAATCAAATTAGAGTTAATATGAAACGGTTACAATGTATTAAAGATACTTGTAGAACTATCATTGGTTATGAATCGAAGGTTTTGCTGCCGGATCTCAACTAAAGGTTTAATAGTTGCACACAAGACAATCATCGGTTGACAACTAATAAATTTTCCTTCGGTTGTCAACCGACGACTTTGTAAGGAAGTCGCCTATCGACGATTTTGTAAAGTAAACATCAAACAAAGATTTAGGTTGACGGGCATCAACCAGTGGTCGTTTAGACTAACGATCTACCTACTAAAGGTGCCAATTGACGGCTTTTGTCGACTGGCAGTTGTGTGAACCTCTAGGTTGTGCGAATCGATAATTTACCTATTGATGGTTCAAGTAAATGAATCATCAATTGAAGGTTTTACCTTCCGATAATTTCATCTTTTAATGATTTTTTTGTGTCACCGTTCAGATCTGCCAATCACTAGAATAGCTTGATCTCGCTATATACTTCAGGAAATTTGACAAAACTAGATATGTTAGCTTTATCTTCCGATCCTCCTGCCTCCTAAAACCCTACACCGAAGGCAAATCAATCACATAGGAGATTCCTAGGGTGACGATGGGGAAGAATAGGAAGGATTAGAGAAATCGATGGTTTCTCCATAAATCTAAGTTGGTATGTAAGTTCTAATTGTGATAGAAAGAATTTTGTCTTAGTTTTGATGACAAAATTTCTTTTAAGGTGTGTAGGATGTGATGGAGTGAACTTTTAATTTTCTTATTTTCTCAATTCAATAATTGAATCACAAGTTAGAGATTGAAAAAATCAATATGTGCCTAAATGTATATGTGATGATAATGATGCTAATGATGATTACATGTGGTGGTGTCATCTTATTTAGTTTTACGTATTATCGTGACATAATGATAGTTCTTAAAAGTGTATTTTTATCACGTGAAGGTACTCCATATAAGGTCGTTTGATATTAATATCATAATCAATACCCCTAAGTATGTGATATTTTGGAATATTATATGTACTAGTCAAATAGTAGTTCTTGACACCAAAATTTAATAGAAGGTAGCATGGTTATGGTAAAGATATGTTTAAAGTCTCATTAATTTATAATGTTCCTGGAGAATGATATTTAGGTTTGAATAGAATGAAATAGAGTGTATTTTATTATAGTGAGGAACAAAGGTTTGATTATTTAGCCTAAGTTAATAATCAGTTGACATGTCAGCGGGTCTAAGTAAGTGAGTGTGCTATTCATAGACTTTAAGAGCTTTGGATTGGTAATGCAGCCACATGTCGACGATTGGCTGGCCTGACAAAACTGTGGTCTCATCTTCTTCTAATCATGTTGGTTACACAATCAATGGTGAAGTTGGAAGAAATGACTGTAGTCACCATCACATCATGGTTGTGGGCTATGACAATAATTGAATGGACATTTGTCTTTTCCTCATTGTAATACTCATGTAGACCACTCTTTTGATATCATTTGGTCTAGAGAATAGAGTATACGAGGAACCCTCCAGCTCAAGCTCTCCATCGTGATGAACGTGTGGTGGCCAGAGGTGGAGAATGGATCTAGAGGGAAGACTAGAGGGAGTTTGGATGTGTAGTTTCCCTCTATTTCCATGGTCTGTATTGGATCTAGTCATGGATGATGAAATAGAACCTTCCCAAGTTGAAAATTGTGAAAATCAGGGACATGTGCAGAGTGCTTCTGACTGTGAATCTTGGTTGCACATGATTTTCTAAAGCATGGGTGCATACCCTGACACCTATAGTTGGAGGTGAGAGGGCCTAGTGCACACACACCTAATTTTCAGCCACAGAGATTCACAACAAGGTGTAGTCCACTCTGGTGTTTCTATGGCCAATAGTGATGGTAGACTTGATGTTTCAGACATCCTAGGTATCACAAATCCATGAGTTTTGATGACAATAGAGGTGGTCATAGGACTGGCGGTGTAGTGGGATTTGTTGACAATGATGAAAACCTTAGGGGAGAACAAGTAGGAACAAGTTGCTTCCATGTCCATCCCATGACCCTGTCTTTATTGGTATGTATGCCTAGAGATCCAGTCATGGGATGATTGGAATGTAGAATTAGATACCGGATTTGAAAATAATAAAGGTAATTCCTTCTATTATGTTTGATTCAGCATGATATGATGACACAGACATAGTAGATTTCAAAAGAATGATGTTACTTTATGACATATGTCTTCAGGTTGAGGACCTGAATGATGACATCATATTTATGATAAGAGTACATACATTCTTGTTATGTCCCTAGTCGGATATTACTTTGTAAGCAAAATAGATGACAGTAATACATAAGACCAAAGTGTGTATTGATTGATGACACAGTCTCATTAGTCATGATATGCGATATCAAGTCAAGCACACAGATACATGTTAAAGAATAGTGTATCAGACAGACCCACCATGAGAGTGATACATGGATACCATGGAATGGTACTCACAATCAACTCTTATAGTGATAGTGATTATTGTGGTTCTTAGACCTAATGACATAACATTCATCACATGTTGCTCGATGTATTTAGACATCATCCAACATGACCTTGAATAAGGGTTGCCATAAAGGTGATGCTCATGTGCATTGAGACTCATGGGAATTGACTTTGAGTGATGTAGATGGGATTTGCCCCTCCTCCAGGAGTTTGATATCCAGACCACTTAATAAGAGAGACTAAGAAATGTATGGGCATGCTCATGTGACTCAATATATGATATGTGAGATCATGTTCCTCTTAGATAGTCTACTCTAGTTCGAAGAACATGGATTGAAAGTTGAAGAGTATGATGATTCCATGCCTCGAGTTCAATCTAGATATCAAAGACAAAGGAACTATACATTCATGGTAACACTGATCACGGATTGTAGGATGAAGTTGTTCTCTAACTTTCTGAATTACATGGGTAGCAATGATGTGTTACTAGAAACCGCTCATTGCATGTGATGTCATAAGTTGGTTATGGACATTCACTTGAAACAAAATTCTAAACCTATAGGGTCACACACATAAGATACACTTGGAATAGGAGTATATTCATGAATGTTGTTTAACTTGATAACTAAAAGTGTTTAGGTATTCGATCAAACAATTGAGGCTTAAAATTGACTGACTGGACTCTAAATTAACCAGTTCAAGTGATTGGTTGGAGTGTCAGATCAATTGGAAACAAGATTGGATGATCAATGGTTAAACTTGGGCATGAACCAATCGGGTTCACCTAGTGAACCGACCAGTTCATGTGATGAATCACCTTGTTCAATGGTCAATTTGATTGGATCAATGATTAGTGCTTTTGTCATGTTTAACATTAATCATGTATTGAATACCAACTGAAAACTACATGAACACAATGGTTCATGCATGAAAAGACTTGTTGGGCATGTGGACCGATTTGCCATTTGTAGTTTCCAGAAAATTTGTGAATTTTGTCTTTTTGAATTTCACAAAAATGGGAATTCTGGCCCTAGTTTCTCCTATAAATAGAGGGGGTCGTGGGGGCTTCCCAGACACAACAATAAGCTTTGATAATGGTTGTCCTCTTGGGTTGTGGTAACTAATAAAGATCCTAGGAAAATCCTACTCATAAAAGGGAGGGATAGTAAGGGAGAGAATTGTGGGAGAGTGAATCGGTGCTAGTACAACGACATTTGAAGGGACAACTGCTTGTAGTTCGCTCTAGCAGTGCAACGTGGAGTTCATGGTGGTCTGTGTGGACTAATCTAGAGATGAGGAGTTTTTCCCTCTAGGAGGAAAATGTCAACCACTATCCATGGTGCCATATTAGGAGGTCGTTGTTGACAACTATTTGAGTGTTGATGCTAAAGAAGAAGTGTGTTCCTACTTGGACAAGAAGCATCGTATTGCATCAAGAGTTGTTGCTGGACTTGATCCAAGATCAGATATAACTCTTGTTACCTTCCTTCCTAGATATATTGTTGCTGACATGATCTTGTTGAATGGAGAATTGGGCTTAAAATTTTGTTTCCATTGCCTTATGTATTGTCATGATTTCCCAACAGTGGTATCAGAGCTTTGTAATTTAACAGTGTATCTAGATTTAAATCGACATGATTAGATTTATTTTTATTACATACGATGTGAATATTAAACTGGTTAATGTGCATATCTGATTAACTATCACAAAATATTCACAAAATAATATATTATATTATATGATATATATATGCAATTCACATGTGTCACCCTAAAAGTTGGTTTTCATGGTGGATGTTAGCATGTCTATGACCAATAACCCTAGATCTATATGTGCATGGTTGTGGTTGTTTATTCTTATTTATATCTTAGTTTTCATACTGAGCCTCTCTCCTCCGTTCTAAATGTAAATTAATGCTCTCCTTCCTATCTCCCCTTAAATGTAACTCAAGGTTTT
Source organism: Alisma plantago-aquatica (assembly GCA_963693085.1). NCBI lineage: Eukaryota > Viridiplantae > Streptophyta > Magnoliopsida > Alismatales > Alismataceae > Alisma > Alisma plantago-aquatica. Next base: position 1,375,935,040 of record OY856412.1, on the reverse strand, counting down.
CCCTTTTACAATGTAACATGAAATAGGATAGTTTTAATCTACATTTCATCATTGTAAGACATTCTACACCAGACAAACTGACGGGCTCGTGAGACAAACTGATCTACTGGAGGACCGAGGAGGCAAGACGACAAGATGATGAACCGATCAACTGGTGGCCCAACCGATCGATTGGAGGAGTCCAAACATTAGTTGAACCAGAGACTAGAAGAGTGTTTGAAGAGCCTAGTTGAGCGGTCAGGAGGTTAGGCGATCGTTAAAGTGTTGAATCAATCAAGTTGGATTGGTTTTAGCATGGATCTTCACCAACAATAGGTTGTTGCATGTGATGTAGACCTTAGGTGGTAGTAATTCCTTATGTCTCTAAGTAATTACAATAGTATGACCATAACCACCACTTGTGTTTATATTTGGATGTTTTCATTGTGGTTATAGCATGTATATGATACGTACTATAAGTATGTGGTGGTTGGATATGTATATGTCTTTGTATATAAAATTCCTCAATAAAATAGTAAGTCTTAGATGCTTTTCATAAGCATTACAAATGAAAAGCTTGATCGACTATGTGTGGGCACATCAAGTGTGGTGTGATGTCCATCTCATGGAAGTGTGATGTAGTTATCTGGGCCATCTAAGTGGGATGCATTACTATCATGTTGGCTTTTGGACCAGGCTTAACTAGATGTCTTTAATGACATTAAGAACCAAGAAGCATACGTATGGACTATGGCAAGGATTTATGCATACCATCTATCCAAGAATTGTGTGAGATGCAATTGGTAAAAGTTGTGTACCTTAATAATTGGTTATGGACACTGACATTAGCCAGATTATAATTCTATTGTTTTGAATCTTGCCTCACTAGAAGATTGCATGTTGCAATCTTTTGAATTGATACATGAGGTTTATCAATTTGAACAAAATAGTAGGAGCGATAGTTAATTAAAATCCTAATTAATATCGAAAATATTATCAAATCAAATAAAAAACATTTGGGAAAAATATGCAATAATTCTTTTGTCGACAAACACAAATGCGTTATGATTGTGATCAATCCTTGAGCAGGACAAACTAAACGAGATTGACTTCCATATCTAGTTTAGGACTTTGAGAAGTGTTCTCATAAATGAGAAAAATCTCTATGTCCTTAAAAGACCGGAGCCAGAGAAACGAGCTCCAAATGTGCCTAAGGATGAAATGGATGCTTACTTGAAGCATGCCAATAAAGTCATAGACAATACTACCTTGTGTAATTGTTGTATGAACTATGAGTTGCATTAGGAGCATGAAAAACATGGACATTCTAGAGATGGTAACACATCTTAAAGAATCATGTAAAGCAAGAAGAGTATAATGTCTGTAAAGCGTTATATGAGTGCAAACTGACAGAGGGAGATCTAGTAGAGCCCTATGTGCTCAATATGATTAGAGATGTGGAGAGACTGAGATTTTTTTAAGGTCAACAGTTGGCCATATATATTATTCTATAATCGTTGCCTAAATCATATAGACAATTTATTAAGTGCTATCACTTGAGTAACTTGTCCAATTTTTTATCTAAGTTGTTTGGCATGTTGATTAATGTTGAAGCATGATTGAAGAATGACAAATCTGTAATGGTGATAAGCAGAAGTGAGTCCAAGGGCAAAGGCAATGCCAAGAAGAGTTATAAGGATAAGCTAAAGTCATAGTCTTCTGCATTCAAGATAAGGAGATGGGTAAGTGCAAAACGAATTTGTCCTTTTCACTTACAAGGTTAAGGAAAGAAAGTGCCACCATTGTCACTAGCCTGGACACTGGAAAAGGAACTGCTCTCTTTATAGGGGACCTTAGGAAGAAGAAGATAGAGATCTTTACTTCAGGAACTGAGAAGAAGTAAATTAGAACTGTGCGGAGAAAGAGTCTTTGGAACAATAGATGGAAGTTGTCATTCATGGGCATGTAATAGAATTAGTGAATTGCTATTATGTACCTTCCATTAATGAAAATATCATGTATCTTGTATGGACAAGAGTATTATGAATAAATTGATGATGCATTCTAAAAGATAAGATCTTGAATGGAAAATCCATATTTCGCATAATCTATGTTTGATAGCTATAAGACAAATATGTATGACATGTACATTGAATGACTCGATGACTCAAAAAAGGAATACCTATAGCATTGTCATCTAAAGCATGTAAATGAAAATTGCATTTCTAGAATACATAATGATGACTATCTAGACTCTTTTGGTTATTGACCTAATAGAGACATGAAAGTCTTATTTATAGGGAAATATAACAAAAGCATATTAACTAGATGTAGTAGGAGGGTTACTATTCTATTAGGGATTGTACGTACTGATGTTTATAGACCTTTTAGAATAAATGCTAAAGGTAGTTACTAGTACCTCATCATATTTACTAATTCTATAAGTAGATATGGAAGTTTGTATTTAATGAAATACAAGTATAGATCTCTTGAAGTGATCAAGGAGATCCTGAATGAAGTATGTAACTAACTTGGTAAAAGTATTAAGATACTTCGATGTGATCAATTAATGTTGAAATATTTTAAACCAAGAGTTTGAGAACCTTGTGGGAAACCATGATTATGTATCATGATGAACTCCACCTGAAACACAATGATAGTGTATCACAATAATGTATCAGAAAGTAGGAATCACACCTTGTTAGTCATGGTGTGATTATCAATAAATCTAGTTAATCTTCCAAATTTCCTTTTGGGCACATGCTTTACACTAAAACAATGTACCGTCTAAAATGGTTCAAAAGAAACCATATAAGATATGGAATGGGAAGTGTCCTGATATGTCTTTTGTAAACATTACGACTAAAAGATTATGCAAGAAAATAGTTTCTTGAAAAATATTTGTCCACAAATCACACAAATTTTTTTATTTAATACTACTAACAACAAAGTTATTTGTTGATTAGGATGGTTGTATTCCTAAAGGGGAACTTAGTTCCAAAGGAATCAGTGGGAGTAAAAGTAGAACTTGAAAAGTTTGAGACAAATAATAAAATATTGAACCTAAAGAGGTACAGTAGGAATAAGGAGAATCAAACACTGTTGTGGAATTTCAAGTTTCTTATGTAACACGACAACTCATAGTTCTTGTAGAACATGTCTTGAGTTTTAAATATCATGATATCTTATAATTCAGAAAGGCAGTGAGTTGGTCATAAGATAATGAACCAACACCCTACCTTGAAGTTATTGAGGGACGAGAGTCTGAGCAATGGCTTGAGGCCATGAGATCCAAGATGGACTCCATGTAAACCAACAAGATATGACCTTGATGGATCCACTAGATGGGGTAAAACCCATAGGGTACATTTGGGTTTTCAAGAAGAAGATAACATGGAAGGGTATATTGATTACAAAGAGTTTCAAACAAGTTTAAGGTGTTGAACATGATGAAATCTTTTTAATAATTGCCATGGTAAAATCCATTATGATCATGATTGCTATTGCAACTAAATATGACTATGAGATTTGTCATATGAAGGTTAAAACTACATTCCTTAACGGGAATATTCATGAGGATGTTTGGGTGAAAATTGTATAGGTTTTATAAATCCATTAATGCAAATAAAGTCTATAAGCTACAAAGTTCAGTCTTTAGATTGAAGTAAGGATCTCAGAGTTGGAATCTTCCATTTGACAAGATAGTAAAGAGTTTGTCTTGAGTCAGAATGAAGAAGAAATCTATGATTAAAAAAGATTTAGTGGGAGCATATTTATATTCCACATAATGATGGGGAAAAACATTCTTATACTGCACATATTAAACCTGGTGAGAAAAGTACCCTCTCTATGAAGGGTTTAGGTGAAGCATCCTATGTGATAGGAATTGAGATCTATAGAGATAGATCTGGAAAGCTTCTTTACCTAAGAAAGAGCACATACCTTGGCAAAATGTTGAAGTGGTTCAACTTGAAAGAAAACTTGTCCATGTTCCGTGGAGTTATTCTCTCAGCAGCGTAGTGTCCCAATTCTTGTAAAGAATAGGAACACATGGATAGATACCATATGAATGACAATTGGATTTATCACATAAGATATGTTATCTAATCATCATGTGTCTCGTATGCATTGGACATGAAGAGTGGATATATGTCTGATCCAGTGAAATTCATTGGACTACTAAAAAGATCATCCTTAAGTACTTGACAAGCACTAGAAGGATCAATTCCTTTGTTATGGTAATATGGAAGAGTTGGGTGTAAAGGGTTACATCGATGCAACCTTCCAAATTGACGAAGTAGATCACAATCTAAATTTGTGTTTGACCTTAAACAAGAATTGCAAGTTGGGAATGAGCTAGAGATAATTGTTTAAATTCTACAATAGAAGTTGAGTATCTTAGTGTTATGAGAACAACATAGGATATTGTATGGATCTTGAAGTTCATATAGATAAACTTGTTGGAGGTACTGACTGTTGATGACATGGTAGAAATTTTTTGACAACAATGGAGCTACTGGTTTGGCAATGAATCTTAGATAGCATACTACACCACTTCCATGTCATATAAGAAATCATACAACATGGAGATATGAAACTTGTGAAATACCGACTAGAATCAAATGTTGCTAAACCCGCTACATAAGAACTTGCACAAAAGAAACATGTTGGACATGTTAAGATCACTTCGAATAATATTTGTGGGTGATTTTCTCCAAGTGCAAGTCAGAGTTTGTTTGTATGTATGCCCAGAGAGACAATCATGGGATGATTGGAATGTGGCATTAGATACCTAATTTGATAGTAATAAAGGTAATTCCATCTATTATTCTTATCTTAGCATGAGATGAGGATAGGGACATAGTACACATTTAAAGAATGATGTTATTCGATAACATATGTCTTCAGGTTGAGGACCTGAACAATGACATCATATGTATGATAAGGTACATACATTCTTGTCATGTCCTTGGTTGGATACTACTGTTGAAGTAAAATAGACGACAGTAATACATAATACTATAGTGTGTGTTGATTGATGACAAAGTCTCATTAGTCATGATATGTTATATTAATTCAAGCACACAGATACATGTTAGAGAACAGTACGTGCATCGGACTGACCCAGAGTGATACATGGATACCATGAAATGATGGTCACAATCAACTCTCATAGTAATAGTGGTGATTTTGGTTCTTAGACCTGAAGTCACTACACTCATCACATGTTGTTTTATGTATTTTGACATCATCCAAAATGACCTTGAATAAGGATTGACATAAAGGTGATGCTTAGGTGCATTGTGACACATTGGAATTTACTGTGAGTGATGTGGATGAGATTTTTACCTCCTACATGAGTTTGATATCAAGACCACATGATAAGTGAGACTGAGAAATGTATGGCCATACTAATGTGACTCAATATGTGATATGTGAGCTCACGTGCATCTCAGACAGTCTGCTCTAGTTCAAGCAACATGGATTGAATGTTGAATAGGATGAAGATTACATGCCTAGACTTTAATTTGGATATCAGAGACAAAGGAAATATATGATCATGGTAACACTAATCACATATTGTAGGTTTAAGTTGTTCTACAACTTTTAGAATTACTTGGGTAGAAATTATGTGTTCCTAAACACCGTTCATTACTTGTCATGACATAAATTGGTTATAGACATTCACTGCCAACATAATTTTGGACCTATAGGGTCACATGCATATGATACACTTAGAATAGGAGTATATTTATGAATGATATTTGACTTTATTACTAAAAGTGTTTAGGTATTCAATTAAACAATTTAGGTTCAAAATTGATTGATTGGACTCTGAATCGATCGGGTCAGAGTGTCAGGTCAATTGGAAACAACATTGGCTGATCAATGGTTGAACCAACTGGTTCACCTAGTGAACTGACTAGTTCATGAGCTCAAATGACCAATTCATGTTATGAGCCACCCGGTTCAATGGTCAATTCAGTTGGATCGAGGTTTAGTGCTCACGTCATATTTTGCATTAATCATACATTGAATACAAATGTGATTCAGAATAGGAAACTACACAAACTGACCGGTTAATGGCACAAACTAACCAATTCATGCATGAACCAACCGGTTGGGCACACTAACCCACTGGTTTGCCATTTGTAGCTTTCAAAAAATTCATGAATTCTACCCTTTTGACTCCTGTACACTCCATGAACTCTAAACCTAGCCTTTCCTATGAATAGAGGGGTATTGGGGTCTTCCCAGACACAACAATAAGCTCTAATAATTGTTGTCCTCTTTGGTTGTGGTAACCAATATAGAGCCCAAGAAAGTCCTACCCATAAAAGGGAGGGATAGCAAGGGAGAGAAAATTGTGGTAGAGCAACCTGTTGCTAGTGCATTGACGTTTCTAGGGACAACTCCTTCCCTGTTGGCTCTGGCTATGCGATGTGGAGTTTCTGGTGGTCCGCATGGACTACTCTAGAGGCAAAGAGTTTTTCCCTCTAGGAGGACAACATCAACCGCTGTCTGTGGTGCCAGACCAGGAGGTTGTTGGTGATAATTTTTCATTTTCTACTGCTAAAGAAGAAGTTTGTTACTACTTAAAGAAGAAGTATGGTACTCCATAAAGAGTTGTCACTAGACTTACTCTAGGACTAGATATAACTCTTTTTACCTTCCTTCTTAGATGCATTGTTGTTGACGTGATCTTTCTGATTGGGGAATTGGAGATTAGATTTTGTTTCTGCTACCTTATATGCCCTGATTTCCCAACAGTGTCGTGGCAGTGATCATGTGTAGGTAAAGATCTAGAGGCACAAGGGAGGACTTGAGCATCCGTGGAGGTCTAGAAAAAGTCTCTCAGGATGATGGTGGTCTTAGGGAATCTAAGGTAGAGCACCTTCATTACAATTGATAGCTCACTAAAAAGAAGACCTATGGAGGTGGCCTATTTAGGGAAGATGCACAATGCATTATGAACGGAAGATATAGATTGTGTGTGAGAGAGATAGAGGTCATGGCTAGTCTAGCCAGACCAGCCATGAACTAGACAATCCTAGTGTGAACCACCAATTCACCCTTTTCAAAAAAGGAGTTGCACCTCTTTGTGTCCAAGTGGAAATATTTGATTGGACAAAATAGGTAAATACCCAAAAGTATACCCATAATTGCATAATTTAAAGTAAATAGATTTGAGGTCAGAAAAACACAAACAAGGTATCAAAAATATCAAAAAAGGGAGGAGAACAACATAGGACCTCTACATTAGTATTTTTATGCATGGATATCATAGACAGTAAGTAATATGTATAATTATCATATCATGCATAATAAATAGCATTTCAAAGAAAAAAAAATGTGAGAATACACCAATGACTCTTAAATTGTATATAGAATTAATATCAAGTCAGATATGATGACTTTGTACTTGAAATCATATAGTTTCTTCATGTAGCTATTTTAGCTAATAACACTAAATAAAATGTAAAAAATAAGTTGATAACTAATAAATGATTAAAATCTCAATGTAACCTTACATCAGTACTTGGAACGTAACATACAACTCAGATTTCTATTTGACACATTGAATTTATGATAACATGATAATTGTTCATAATACATGGTTTTAAAGCCCTAATTGTATTAATGCATGGTATGTTTAGGGTAAATGAGCACTTATAATAAATAAATAAAAGTAAAATATAGAATTCAATTAGTATTACTTCTTGAATTAATCCTAGTTGATTAATACTAGTATTACTTCTCAAATTCTATAATAAATAACCCTAGAATGGACATATTAAGTTGAACCCTAGAATGGACATACTAGGGTTAATAATAATGAGAATATAGTGAAAATCATGTATGATTTTGTCTTAATTAAGGTTGAACAAGGTTAAATTTGACTTAGGAATGTGATGAATAGGATATCTATTTTTAATGAATGTTTTACCTCTTAATTAGCCTACTATATGATATGGTTGTATTATATATGTAGAAATAATTGGCATATGATATTGGATAAAATAAGTGTTGTATGTTATATTGCTTATTTATCTATATATATGTTAGTGAACACATGCATAATATATTGGTTACATCATATTTTAGCAATATATCTCTTTGGTAAGCATAGTGATCACTACTACAGAAATGGCTTATAAAGTCACTTTTCAAGGTGTCGGTTGTATACATAAACGGACACCTAAACTCTACAGTGTCGGTTTATAACATAAACTGACATACAATCTGTGAAGTTCGACCAGACACGGGTACCGCTTTTATTAAGTGTCGGTTAATTAATAAAAAAACAACACCTAAAATCAATCGCCAAAACCAAAATTCCAGCGAAAAAATTACCTCCAAAATTTGACATATGTCGTCGATTCATAAATAAATAACCGACGACTAAAGGGTATTCGTGAGACAAGAATAGTTATTGGTTGACCTTTAGTTAAAAACCGATGACTATAATCTAGTATAGGTGCCGGTTTTTGGAATAGAACCGACACAGTTGGTTTATTTGTCGGTTTATTAGAATAACCGACGCTTATTGTCAACTTAATAGCTCACCAGCGCGAGCTTCTCTTCCCCTTTCCAGGTTTCATTCCCGATTTCAGTTAGGTTCGGTGATTTCTTGCTCGCACTCGCCGGTCGTTGCTCCTCCGCCACCGCTGTCGTGCTCCTTCTCCTGCCCTCGCCACTGCTCCGTGCTCACCGGCGGTTGTGCTCCTGCTCCTACTCCTGCCCTCTGTGCTCACCGGCGGCCGTCTGTGCTCCTGCTACGTGCCCTCGCCGCCGCTGCTCCGTGTCCTCGTCGGCGCTTCTCCTCTCTTTGTCGCCGCCTCCGCCGGTGGTTGTTGTGCTCCGGCTGCTGCTCTCCCCTACCCTCAAGGTATGCCCGCCCGCCCTTCCTTCTTCCTTCTTCCTCTGCTCCGGCGGCTTCTTGGGCGGTGCCAAGGCACGCCCAAGCAGCTGCTGGGCATTTTTTTTATTTTTTATTTTTAAGTTATTTACTTATTTGTGTTTAGGGTTTAGGTACTGATTTTGTGCTTCTATTGAGTTGAATCCTCTATTGTCTATACAATACATGTAATTTTGATCAAGTGATGATATGTAAATGTAGAAATAAGTTAGTAAGGTATCAATGATAAGTCTGCTGTAATGTGATGCAAAATAGTTATTGTATCATGCATATCTTAATACTTTTTGTTTTATAGTTGTATAGGGTGTTTTATGTGTGACAAGTCCATCGTTTAATAGTTTAACTATAATCATTGTTTTATAGTAGTTTAATAAAGTATTTGGGTGTTTAGTATGGTTCCAAAAAGTATATATATTCATACATGTGCATTTTTTTATAAAATTGTATAGAAAATCAAAACCCATTCTTGGTGAGAATCCTAATCACCCTTCTTGCTTAATGATGAACTGTAATGCACACATGTGACATGCTTGGAATGTAAATGATGAACTTTTCCCTAAATTGCCAATTGTCGCCTACTTGTCCGCCACCGCTACCGAAAGGTATGCTTCCTCCAGTACTGCTCCGCCACAGTTGTCTAGTTGTGCATACCTGCGAGTTATCAGGAACACCTAAATGAATGTCTAACACCTAAATGAATATCTAGTTGCGTATTTTCCTAGTATCATGAAAGATTCTCAATCGTGTGTATCACATGGGATTCTTATCTCAACACAATGGACTGCAATATATGCATCTAATGCCTTAAATGGAAGACTCGAATGTTATAAAATCCCATCAAAGTAGGTAGAAACAACTTATATATATTTAGATCTTAATAATTCCATGAAGTGCACATTATCTTACTCAGGAAAAGTATGTGTATAATGTAGGATTAGTTCCATATAATGGTTCTATTTTAGTAAGCACCTAGAAACTCGTCCAAGATTTACTCATTAGGAGTAAATCTTGGATAGTCCCCGGTTTGGGACTGTTCTTGAACACCTAATCTCACTTAGGATGTAAGTGTATAATGTGTATTGGGTTTTCGAGAAAATTTTGGTAGCATTTCCTCATTTGTTTTCTAAGTACATATGTAGACTTTTTTTCAAGCTATCATGTCTACCACAATAAAGATGGTTATGACAAGCAATAAAAGGTTAACTGATGTTATACAACTTTTTCTGAAAATATATAACATCGTGATATGTACTTACACTTTGTTAATACTAATATTGTGCAGTCTCTGTCCACCCATAACAATCACTATGAACTGGGCCTCTATGTCAATGTTAACGTTCCCTATTGAAGAACAATTGTACATCATCCTAGATTATCGTTCCTTAAACCAATTGTTCATACCCAAACATTGGCGTTTTCTAAAAGGAAGACACTACATGCCTGGTAAAGTGACCCTAATGTTTGGCAATTATTCACATGTTATCGAGGTTGAGTATGATTTGGCGGGAAATCTTGTATCAAAATCTAGTTTGCATGATTGGATTGGAGAGATGCATGTGGTCCGTTCCAACAGGCTTTTTCTCCATCCAGTTGGTCATAATTCCATCAAAGTTTGGATAACCAACATCAACTGCGAGACCCCCGATCACCTTCTGCGGTAGGAGCGCACGGCGTCGGATATCATTTATGAGGAATCTGAATCTGAGGCCCCTGTCAATTCAGATTCGTCTAAATACAGTGAGGAGCTTCGTGACACAGCTTCATCATCAAAATGACCACGGTAAGTCCAATTAACAAATATAATTGTCAACACAAAAAATTTGTGTTTACACTTTTTGTTTGAAAGCAATCAATACTCATAGCTGCTTTCTATTCTGAACTTCAGGAGAAGATCGCCACAATGATAAGTCCTCGAAGTTACTGATGCGGGACCATGTTGGTTTAGTATTTAGTTGTCTATCTATCTAGACTTGTGTGTATTAATAGTTTTTTAATTATGCGCATGTTTAGGGGTACACCGACCCCTTTGTTTAGTTACTGTTTAGGGGTACAACCCTGTGTGTGGATGTAAAAAGAGATTAATGAATGGAACTGAAAGTTGGCCTAGAAACCTGTCCAAGATTTACTCATTAGGAGTAAATCTTGGATAGTCCCTGGTTTGGGACTATTCTTGAACACCTAATCTCGCTTAGGATGTAAGTGTATAATGTGTATTGGGTTTTCAAGAAAATTTCGGCAGCATTTCCCCGTTTGTTCTCTAAGTACATATGTACTTGGAGAACAGCGGGGAAATGCTGCCGAAATATTCTTGAAAACCCAATACACATTATACACTTACTAGTGAGATTAGGTGTTCAAGAATGGATAGGTGGTACACATTTATTATATATAATAATGACATCACATGTATTTGTTAACCCTAGACCCTAATCTTGTCCTAATATATACTTGTTTTCTCTTTGATCATATAATGGATAGATCATGGATGTCCATTCGCAATCGCTGCACCTCAGAGTTTATTTCTGGTCTTGACCAGTTCAATAGATTTGCCGAGGAACATAGGAAACAACCTGGAGATAGGTTCTACTGTCCATGTAGGCATTGCGATAACAACTTAAAAGTCAACACTAGTGACGAAATCAAAACTCATGTCATGTGCAATGGGATTATACAAGGCTATACAGAATGGCACTGGCATGGAGAGATTTCAAACCCGAAACCAGTGGATGTCGATAGCAGTGCTTGTGTGGAAGAAGAAATTTCCTACGATGACGTAGATGTGAATGAACCAGTTCCAGTAGACATCGTTGATGTGATGCTGGATAGTTGTGGGGTAGAGCACACCGATCCACCTCCCATTTTTAGAAACATTGTGTATGATGCTGAGATGCCGTTATACACAGGTTGTACTAAGTTTACGAAGCTTAACACTGTGTTGAGATTGTATAAGTTGAAAGCTAACAATAGATGGAGTGACAAAAGCTTCACGTCATTGCTATCTTTATTGAAAGAAATGCTTCCTGAAGGAAACGAGCTGCCAATCTCAACATACCAGGTAAAGAAATTGGTGTGCCCAATGGGAATGGATGCCAAGAAGATACACGCATGCTCGAATGATTGTGTATTATTTCAAAAGGACTATGCGGATTTGAAAGATTGTCCAAAATGTGGTGCGTCACGGTATAAATTGACGACTTCGGGGGAGTCCAAAACTGGTTCTCCTGTCAAGGTGATGTGGTATCTACCTATAATATCACAGTTTCAACGCTTGTTTGCCAATCTGATAGATGCGAAGAATTTGAGGTGGCATGCAGATGTTAAGAAAAAAATGACGGGATCCTACAACATGCGTCTGATTCCCCATAGTGGAAGAAGATTGATGTATTGTACCCTAAATTTGGTGAAGAAGTTAGGAATCTAAGACTTGGGCTTTGTACAGACGGGATGAATCCGTACGGGACATTGAGCAGCCAACATAGCACTTGGCCAGTCATGCTTGTTATATACAATCTTCCTCCCTGGCTGTGCATGAAAAATAAGTACATAATGCTGTCGTTGTTGATATCGGGCCCTAAACAACTTGGAAATGACATCGATGTTTATCTTGAACCTCTGATTGATGACTTAAAGAAACTCTGTGGTGAAGGTGTGATGACCTATGATGCTTCACGAAGAGAGACATTTCGTTTGCATGCTATGTTGTTTTGCACTATTAATGACTTTCCAGCATATGGGAATTTGTCTGGATATAGTGTCAAAGGAGCTAAAGCGTGTCCTATATGTGAAGAGAACACTGATTCAACAAGACTAAAACATGGCGGTAAGAATGTATATCTCGGTCATCGAAGGTTTCTTCCAAAATTCCATCCGTATCGTAGGAAGCGCAAAGCATTCAATGGATTGAATGAGAAACACAGTGCACCTAAACCTATACTAGGGGAGGTTGTTTATGAAAGAGTAAAAGACTTTGTCAATGAATTTGGTAAGAGATCACAATGTACTACACGGAGTGACAATTCTTCATTCAAGAAGAAGTCAATATTTTGGGATCTTCCTTTTTGGAGTTCTTTGACAGTCAGACATTGTATTGATGTAATGCACGTTGAGAAAAATGTCTGTGATAGCATCATTGGTACTCTGTTAAATATACCAGGTAAGACTAAAGATGGGATAAAATCCAGACTGGACCTATGTGAAATGGGAATAAGGTCAGAATTAACAGAATTACGTGAAATGGGTAATAAAAGAACATACTTACCTCCCGCTTGTTACACGTTGTCTAGAAAGGAGAAGAAAGCTTTTTGTGAATGTTTGGTAAATGTTAAGGTGCCACATGGTTACTCATCCAACATCTGTAGATTGGTATCAATGAAAGATCTGAAGTTGATAGGTCTTAAATCTCATGATTGTCACACTCTAATGCAACAAATATTGCCTGTGGCAATTCGATCTATATTGCCGAAGCATGTAAGGTTTGCAATCACCAGACTTTGTTTCTTTTTCAATAGTCTCTACAGCAAAGTTATTGACCCTGAGACTCTCGATAATTTGCAAAGAGAAGTGGTTGTTACCCTATGTCAGCTTGAGATGTATTTCCCTCCTTCGTTCTTTGATATCATGGTACATCTTGTTGTCCACTTGACTAGGGAAGTGAAAATCTTGGGACCGGTTTTCTTGCATTGGATGTATCCCTTTGAACGATACATGAGCATTTTTAAAGGTGATGTTCGAAACCGTTATCATCCTGAAGGGAGTATTATTGAAGGTTATGTGGCGAGAGAGGTTATGGATTTCTGTAATGACTTTCTCAGTGGTAATGACACTCCTGATAATGACAAGAATATTGACGAGCTATTCGGCAAAGGAATTTTGGGATCACGTGTGAAAGTAATCAGCCGTGAGCAGTTCGAACAAGGCCATTTGTATATTTTACACAACATGGACGAAGTGAACGTTTATATCGAGGAACATACCAATTTCATCAAAATACAATATCCTCGAGCCAATACAATGTGGCTTGCTAGAGAGCATAACAAGACTTTTATTAAGTGGATTGAAGATAAAGTCTTACATCAACTATCTCAAACACCAGATGATATTACTGAAACTATCAAATACCTCGCCTTTAAACCAAAGTTGACTGTTATGTCTTATGAAGGGTATGACATTAATGGATTCACATATTACACAAAGCGCCAAGATGATAAGAGTGTCGTCCAAAACAGTGGGGTCACCCTTCAAGAATCGACTATGTTTTTTGCAAGTGCAAAGGATAAGAGTCCACGTGAAGCTAAAATGTCATATTACGGTGTCATTGAAGAGATATGGGAATTTGACTACATAGATTTCAGAATTCCGCTCTTCAAATGTAATTGGGTTGATAACACCAAAGGAGTTACAGTGGATGAATTGGGTTTCACTTTAGTGAACTTTGAAAAGATTGGCGAGAAGGTTGAACCATTCATATTGGCATCACAGGCGAAACAAGTATTTTATATCGATGATCCTGCAAATGATAAATGGTCGGTTGTTCTTCATGGTAAAAGATAGTTCATTGAAGATCCTATAGATGAAGAACAGTATTATGATAAGTATGATGAATCCAGTCCATTCTCAGTTGGGTTGCCAACACCAACAAATATTGAAGCTAATGATGACTTGTATGTGCACGGAGATCACAATGAAGGATTGTTAATTGATAAAAATTGCAATATTAGAGGTATGTTTTGTTTTATACGTTTTTATTTTTCTGAATATGTGAACTTTACATATCCGTTAACATATGTTATTACATTACTATTTAATTGCAATGTTCTATGTTACATTAACATGTAGGGGTTTTGATGAGTTCAAAAAGGCTGGAGGAACGTGAAAGTAAGTTCCCGACTGTAATATATGTATATATTATTTATGTGAACAATGCTTAATTAGTTGTATTTTTTAATATTTTGTATGTTTGAATTTATAGTGTGCTACACAAGACAACGGATGGGCATGTGGATACTATGTGATGTGATATATGCACATGATTATCAAACATGCCACACTGGACATCGATTGTATTGCTCAGGTATTATATAGTCTCATTAGATAATATGAAATATATCAATCTTATTTATAGCTCATTAATTATATATATACATCATTCTCTTTACAGGTGTTTAAAGCTGACCCCACTACCGGAACGGACTTACCAAATGTACATGCCCCCTATACAATGGGAGAATTAAATGAAGTAAGAGAAGAATGGGCAACAACCATACAAATAGTGGGGGTTTTAAAATATAATTGGGATGTTGATAGCGAATAATGACTAAAGAATGATATTTTGTAAATGAATTTCTGAATTATAATATATGTGTGAATGTTTCTACATGTCTGGATGTTTCTACATGTGTCTGAGTGAAAATGAATGAAAGTGTTGGTTGCTATATGAATGTTTCTACATGTGTGAATGTGAATGAATGGAACTACAAATTGCTAGCTACATGAATGTTTCTAAATGTGTGAAAATAAAATGGAACTACAGGTTGTATTGCTGAATGCATGTGTGAATATTTTTGTTGTTAAATTTGCAGGTTTGTGGCATGTTCTTGGCTGATATCAATGGATGTCATAAAACCTACAGTTAACTGCAGGTTTCTCATCCTGTGACCAGCCACAACAGGTCTGCAGACTGACAGAAAAAAAACAAAACAATAGGCGTCGGTTATTTGTATAACACCGACACACAAAGTTATAGTGTCGGTTTTATATAAATAACCGACGCCTATTTCCTATGGCGCGAAGGTATATGGCGTCGGTTTATTACCTAATAACCGACGCTGATAGTGGATATGGCGTTGGTTTATTATCTAATAACCGACGCTGATAATGGCCAAGATGGTGCCCTTTCTATGGCGCGAAGGTATATGGTGTCGGTTTCTTATCTAATAATCGATGCCTATACCTTCGCGCCACAGGAAACAGGCACGATTTCGGTGGCGCGCGAAGAGTTTGGGCGTCGGTTTTGGAATCGACGCGTAATGGGTGAGCTTTTAGTGTCGCCCACATAGGTGTCGCTTAGAAACCGACACTAAAGGTAGGTTCTATAGTAGTGGATAGTGTGTGATCCAGTCATGGAAACATTTGTTATTCTAAGTCCACACTCCTAATGGCTACACAACCAAAGGTGAGTGGACTAGGGCGCCCGTCCCTAGAATGGAACAAGTAGTTCACATAGGCAATATATATTTAAAAGCAATAACAACAAGATATAACAAGATACTAAAAGGGGATAGAGAACAATGTACACATTCCATATTCAAGTATACCCATTGGTGATTCATTTCATATCTGAGAGTCTTGAGTGCATCAGATCTTCATTTGACAACTAAAAATTTGGTAAACACAATATGTTAATGCAAAAGCATTAAGTCCTCTTTGAAAAGGCACGTAAATAGTTTAATAGTATAATAAAAGTTGCTTGGCTAGGAACATAATATTAAGATAGAAGTAGAAACCAGGTGAGAACACTTAACAATAAAATGTTTAATACAAAGTGTGTTTTAACTGCATTTCCATTATACTTAACAACATATTAAGCTTCCCATTGGAAGGGTTTGTAAGGGTGCTCAAGATTATCCAACCATGTTATAAACATGGTCTATTTTATATTTACATCTCAAGTAATATGCCCAACCTTGTGCCCTTACCCTGAGAATACAGGCAGGTGCACAAGATTTGTATTATGGACAAGATCAATTATGTTCAATGTTTGTTCAACATATTTTAGGCAAAACGAACATACTAATCATAGGAAACAAGTATCTCAAACAAGTAATTAACTAGCGAAGCATTCATACGATCATACATACAAAAAATCCAATAATATAGGTCAAGAGATTAAGCGTAGCTTATGAGTAGGGTACAAATTATGATCCATGAGTAAGATTCCTAGAGATGATCCAAACCAAGGAAACCTTACAAAGAAAAATATATAGCATGGTGTCTTAGATCAAAGGGGTTTAGTTAATATAAGTAGGAAACATGTCATGTGGATGTTCTCAGAAACCTAGGCATCAAATAGTTAAAGTGGGGTCCCATATTGTCAACATGTGTGCATTGATTCAACATAGTATAAGAATTAACACTAAACATTAGGTCTAGGTGAACCATCCACATTATGAGTACTAACAAGATAGATATAAGATAAGATTTAGAAGTAGAGGAATCATGATATTTGGATTTCCATCAATGTTCAACCATGTAAGATCATAAATAGGCATACTAGATCAATTCGTGCAAGATTAGAGTCAAACAATTTAAATCTGCATGTAAAACAATTTAGGTGTCATAAGTATGTTACATGAAGTCAAATGTGTATATGAGTGGTTTAAAAGGCATTTTCATGTCATAAGTCATTATAAATACTAAATTGAGAGTTGCATAAAATTTTGAACATAAGTATCCACTTTGGCAAAGGATATAAAGGTCAAATCATATAGGTACTCAAATATCACTTTTTAGGACATAAAAGTGTACCAAAGTGATCCTTCTCGCTAGACATGACAAGGATAAATAGACCTCATCAATCAGGGAAAAATGCATCACTTTGTTTATTGATTTAGAGATTAAATTTTTAGATTATAACAAACTAAGATAAAGTCTTAAAGTTGATCATAGATGCACATAAAAGAGCCATTTATAGAGCAAGGTTATCCATAGGAGGTCAAGATCATCATTAGGATGCACGTAGATAGTCTCGGACCTAAAATATAGCAAAAGTGAACAAAAGTTACTAATTTAGGAGAATATGAAGACTAGTAGTGATACCTAGAGTACATGATCTAGGTTGACTACTAAACAAAAACCATAAAGGCATCCTTTTTACCAAAAACAAGGATGAAACATGTAAAACTAGCAAGAGGTATCAGTACCATTACAAAGGTGACATTTTTCAAACAAAATCATATATAGCATCATAAGATTTGCATTAGGGTCTAGGGAGATATGGGATTCAGATTTAGGTTTATAAAATAGGGTTTTGGTGGTGAAATTACCCCAAATGGGACAAAACAGGCACCTGGAACGGCTCCAACTGCACCTGGCCTTCACGGCCTTGGGGCTTTCAGCATGGAGGCTTGTGACCCAACCTACTAAATCCCTAGTCGCTACCCAACACCGACGAGAGGTTGGTGTATTGTAATCACCTGCTAGCATTTGGAGGAGGGTGGCAAGCACTAGTTGACGCCGCCCACAGCTGCCTCGAGAAGTCTTGTGGTCGATGGAACCAGTTTCATGTAAGCATTCCATGCCCATCGAAGTCATAGAGAATGGTGAGCTTAGGGAAGCCATAATATTTGGGAGCACTCCATCCACCTTCGTATGAGAACCCCAAACTGTAGGGAGGTCCTAATATGAACCGAACTGGTCTAGTATGCAGATGCCTAAAAGGGGAGGTGGTGGCAGTGCAAGAAGAAGGTAGGACAAAGGAAAGTCAAATTAGGGGCTACGGCACCAAAACAGACAAGTAAAAGAGAGCAAGAGAATGGTGAGGAGTTTTATAAGAGGAGGTAGGGTTAATCTTGAATCAAATGGTGGGAACAAAGGGGTAGTAGGTGGATCTTGACACCATACTCTTCAGCCATCGTACAGAGCTAGGTGACAAAGGCCAGATGGTTGGATGGGGGGTGAAATATGTGGGTGGGGAGATCTAAGGGCCAAGGATTGTGGCTTTTATATTTGAGGCACATGGTTGGTTTGAACAATGACATCCAGATCACCTAAAATGAAAAAGGGGTGGAGCTTAATAGGTCATGCACGCATGCCCATATTTTTCCCAATAAGGGTAAAACCCAAACGTAAAGGCTAAAACAAGATTAAACTCAATGCAAATTCAAATGGGCATAATTTTTCTCATCTTAGCTCAGAATTGATAAAAATTAGGTGCATTAGAAATTTGAGAATGCGATCTACAACATGAGTACAACAAAAACTTACATATATGTATAGAGATATAACCCAATAAAGGAAAGGAGATGATGATTTTTGAAGTAGATCAAAACTAGGTTTTATGCAAAAAAGAGTGTCATTATGAGGTATATGAAAATAAGATGACATAATTACGTATCAAAACACACTCAATCATGAAATTAAAAGTGATAACAATAATCAGGTCCAAAATGTGGAGTTACCTACAAAGGGTGAGATTCTAGGTAATCACATCCTTACCACCTTAAAAGAAATTGTGTCCCCAAAATTAAATCAATGGATAGATCAAGATTGGGTCTTCATACTAATGTCATAATTATCTTGGTATTCCAAATGAGTATTATTGTCTCCACTCAAATCGAGAAATTGAACATCAAAGTTCGCACATAATCACATGGATCATCTAATTGGGGAAATCCATTACATGGATCACAAATTTGGAGAAATTATCTTATAGGTCGCAGTTTGGAGAAATCACAATTTAGGTCAAACGAATAGAGTTCTTATACTAAGAGTACAACATGACTTTCATTCCCACATTTAGGCTTCTAGATTCTACATTGGCCTAAGTGGGGTTTTACATCCATGATTAAGATTCATATTTCAACAATTCGAGACATACATCATATTTCAATATCGAGATTTTGTGATCAATATCGTGATTTCATGTTCAAGATCAATGGAAGGTCCCACCTTAGTCCACATGGATCTCACCCCTAAGTCATATATCGAGTGAGTTAACATAATCTTTATTTTAAAATTTCAAGACTTGGGAACATGAAAGTCAATAATCATATATCAAGGGTGATCTCAAGATCCAAATAGGGATGATCATAGGAGTCAAATAAATATCAAGATCAATAATCATGAGTGAAAATTTTGTTTTAAATGTCAAGAGTCAAGTTTGGACATCAAATTCATAGGTCCAAACATTTTAAGCTAGGGTTTATATGCCTAATTAGACCTTTGTGGTGATCATTCATCCATGTAAAATAATCAAGAAACAATTGGGCAATATTTCGAGCATTATTAAACATTTCATGACCTCGATATTGAGTCATTTTCATGGTATTCATTGTTGATGAATGATCGAGACCTAGGTATTTCTAGGAACTTAACCACTAACTATAGTGAACCTTATTGTACTTCCAATATTGTCATCAAATCGAGATTCAAGATTGAGTATCAAAATCATCATAGGTATGACCTAGTCGAGACTTAGGTCTAGAAATCACAATTGGTTGGAAGGGGTTTCCTTTCCAAACTCTAGGTAATCAACAAGATGAAAATTTTGAGGTAGTTGTAATAGAGTTGGAATTCTATCTAGGTTAAGGGAGTGATAACTCAACTACCACCCTAATCTACCACATTAGTCCAAATTAATCGTGAGTTATCAACCATCTCCAAATAAAATGAGTATCAACTATGAAATCATATTTTACAAGATCACGAGTCAAAAATCAAGATCATAATAGAGAACTAATATTCCTAGATTTGCAAGATCAAGGTCGTAATAGAGAAACCATGTTTTAATATTTTGCAATCCTGAGGTTACAATCATGTTCCCTTCCTTTCATGGTCAAGGTAAGGGTATATCTTGTAAATCGAGAAGTCAAACTCAGGGAACCTAAGAGTTTGACTATAATAGTGCAAGATTGAGATCCATGTCTATCATGTTATTCAAATTGAGCCTACAAGAGGAATAATGGTCAATAGGGTATCTTCTTCTTGTAACAAGTCTTCATGACATAATCAAGAGATCCATGAAGAAAAAGTCCTCTTTGACGCGGCTCCGGCGATCGGTTCCTAGGGCGATCGCCCTCCGGTCCGCGTCGTCGTACCACTCAGGCTAGGCACCCCGCCTACCGGAGGCCACCCTCTACTAGGGGCTAGGGTTCAGGTTGCGATGTTGCCCTCACCGTTAATTCGCAGGGTGACCAGACAGAGCATGCGTGAAAACCTAGCACAACAAACCGTAGCGGAGAGGAGGAAATCGATGATGGCGTCCGCGATTTCAACAGAGGAGATACTTCCTGATGTTAGGATGGTTCTTGCTGACGAAGATGCAATGATTGATCACCGATCGCAGCCTAGGGCGACCAGGGAGGAAGGGAGGCCTGATGTCTCTGAGTCTGGGTGAGCGGGAGATCCCACGATCCGGTGTACACAGGGAGCGTCATCACAGGCAGGTATACATGCAAAGCCGCCGACGTTGGAGTCTGGTCATCGGGAGGGACACCCAGTCGTGGCGCCGCCCCAGCCGATGTTGACGGAGAATGGAGGTCCAGCACCATTAGTGGTCGAGACGGCATGCTCGTCGGAGGTCCCTGCTATCCTGGTGGAGACAGTGACACTCTCATCCAGAGGAGGATCGATAGAAGCACCTGAGGGAAACACGAAGAACCCTAGGGGTGTTGCTGGTCAGACACCAAACATGCCGCCAGTGGACACGATGCAGCCCCAATGAAAAGCACCTCTGTTCGGGATTCTGCATGACACTTGTTTCAGGTGTATGGGGAGAGGTCATTGGCAAGCACAGTGTAGGAGAAGCAAGGTCTGCTATAACTATCGTTGACCAGGGCATGTGGCTGCTAGGTGCACGCAGTTTGTCCCGAGACCGAGGCCACCGGACGTACATTCGAGAACGGCCTTTCCACCTTTACCTACAGGTATTCCGGCTAGGGAAGCTCCACAACACGTCCCTAAACGCATCGCTGTTGATGTAGGTCCTGATGACGAGATGCGGAGAAGCAAGATGATGGTGCTAGAGAGAGCGGTGGAGGTATCTTGGCCCTTTGATATTCAGTGGACAGAGGTATGCCCGTTCTTGCGACAGTGCTGGCCCAATGCTGCAGATTTATACAGGTTTGCGGAGCGCAAGGTTGTTGCCTTCTTCTCATATGACAAGGAGGCAAAGGAAGTGACAGAGAAGGGATTACCATCATTACGTGGAAAAAGAATCGATATGCACCACATGATCAATGGAGAACAGCACGAGTAGAAGGAGGAATTTTGGTTCTGGGTAGCAGACATTCCGATTACCTGTAGGGACGACGACACAATGAAGAAGATTATATCACCGTTCGGAAAGCTGATGTTTATTTCTGATTGGCAGAAGGATAAAGATGACCTATTTGGACTTCTGATATTAGTAGAGGCTTTTAATGAAGATGTCCCTCAATTTATATCTCTTACATACGGGCAGCGTCGGACTTCTGTGCAGCTCTTCATGGTGGCGAGAGGACCGGTGGGATCCAATAACACGCATCTTACTGAGTTTGGGAGAGACTCTGGGATTCCTCAGGAGGCCTTACTTATGCAGGAGAAGACAAATATATCTAATACCATGGTGGTTGTGATAGATAGAACCTCGGAAGCTAGGGAGATCTCTCAAACGCGGTGTCCATCTCCGATCAGGCAGCATCACAGGTCTCCAAGGCGAGTGGTGGTGGATAGAGAAGGTAACAATAGGTTCCTGTTGAACAGACGGTTGGAGGATTTCATGTTCCTTGAGAGTGAATACAATGAGCAGTTGAGGAGATCAAGGAGATGCCATAGCAGGCGAAGAAGAGATGGTGATGATAGTCGGTACCACATGCATTATCATTCCAGGAGAAGACACTCAGATTGTGACGGTGAATTTTTTGATGGTTGCTGGTCGGATTTTGAAGGGGGGTACAACCCTTGATTGGGTTCATCTTTGCTGGGACAGCGGAACCAAGTTATAAATGAATTGTTCTTCTATTTTTTGGAATATCCAGGGGGCTTCTAATAACCCAATGAGAAAAGTGTTGAGTAGAATTTGTGGTCGGTTTAAACCAGGCATGGTTTGCCTGTTTGAGCCATTTCTTCATGCGGAACAGGCTATGGAACTCATGGACATTGTGAGGCTTGACTGGGCAGTGGACAACCAAGAAGAGGGAGGAAAGGTTTGGTTCTATGCTGACAGTGATATGAACCTTGCGGTTTTCAAGAGACATAGACAGCACATCACGACGAATATGGAAAACATCGATGGATCTAAATTTTTTGTTACAGCTATATATGCCAGTTGTGATACCGTTGAGAGAAGATATTTATGGTAAGAATTGCTTGTATTGGCGGAACATATTGGTTATGAACCATGGATGATCGTAGGTGATTTCAATGTGGTACGTAATGCAAGGGAGAGATGAGGTGGAAACTTTCCAGGATACCAGGACATGCTGGATTTCAACACCTTAATTGCGGATGCAGCTCTGGATGAGATTCCATTTGAAGGAAGCCAATTTACTTGGGTGAATAAACAGATTCTTACACCTACTATGTTGCAGAGAATAGATAGAGTGCTAGTGAATGAAGCATGGATGACGGCAAGGCCCGCTACCAGGTCGATACACTTGACCAGAGACAGAGTATCGGATCACAGTCCAATTGTTACGATTCCAGACGCTCGTGCAGTAGACCAAAGGAAATCACACTTTGTTTTTATGAAGGCATGGCTTGATCACGATGACTTCTTAAAATTGATTGAACATGCTTGGAATGAACCAGTGATTGGACATCCTTCCTTTATTTTCTGTCACAAGCTTAAGAAAGTTAGGACAGCTCTGCGTCGATGGAGCAAAGATTCTTTTGGTGAAATCAAGCAGCGGATACGTGACTTGGAGGACGTGGTCTTTACTACACAGGTTGCGTTTGATGAGAATCCAACCAGGGTGAATGAAATAAATCTGAGGACAGCTGAGGATGAGCTGCAACTACTGTTAAATGAAGAAGAAGCAAAGTGGAAAGAGAAAGCAAGGATAATCTGGCTTAAAGACGGGGAGCGTAATACGAAATTCTATCATGCAACTGTCAAAGCAAGAAGGAAACACAGGAGGGTTAACAGGGTGGTCTTACAGGATGGCACTTGTATTTCTGATCCAAAGCTAATGGCGGAGGTGGCGGCAAATCACTATAAAAAAATGCAATGAAGTGGTGGAGACAAGATATCCTGATATGGAAGAATTCCTGCAAGATATACCGGAATCAATATCCATGGATGACAATTTTTCCCTTATTGTTGTTCCCCATGAAGATGAAATTATGAAGACCTTGCAAAAGATGGATTCCACATCGGCTCCAGGCCCGGATGGGTTCACTTTGTCTTTCTTCCGGGCTGCTTGGTCCATCATTGGTGAGGATTTTATGAAGATGTCGGAAGCCTTCTTTAGAGGACAGCCATGTTTTAGGGGTCTTTTTTGCTGCCGTATTCTACTCATACCGAAGGTGGACACCCCAAAAAGGTTACCAGAGGATTTCAGACCAATATCGATTGAGAACGTTGGCCTTCGCATACTTGCGCGAGTTCTCAATGATAGGATGGCTCCCATGATGCCGAGATTGATTTCTAAGGTGCAAGGTGCTTTTGTCAAAGGGTCTGATATCACTCATCACGTCCGAATTGTGAAGGAGCTGATGCACAACATCAACAGGGGCCAAGGTACACCTAATGTAATTTTGAAGTATGATATGTCGAGAGCTTATGATAGGACTGACTGGAATGTTCTGCGGAGAGTACTGCAGCAATTTGGGTTTACAATAGAGATGGTGAATTTATTATTAAGCTTCTTTTCTAATACTTGGGCCACGATCACTGTTGGAGAAGAAACTGCTGGTTTTTTTCCCGATTTGTAGAGACATCAAGCAAGGATGTGCTTTATCACCTTTTCTGTTCATTCTGTTTGAGGAGATTCTATGTAGAAGATTTCTGAAACTAGAAGAAGAAGGACTCATTTCTAGATTCCAGATAAGGGGAGAAGCAGTTCCACCAAGTATCCTTTTATATGCAGATGATATTGCTATATTTTTCAATGCTGATCAAAGATCGATGGTGAAGGTTAAGGAAACCTTTGAGGCGTACAAACGGGCCACGGGGCAGCGTATAAACAAGACTAAATCCTCCTGTGTCGTAGGTGGGAATGATTTGGAAGTGACCGACAGAGTGGTGAATTGTCTTGATATGGGGGAAGCAAAGGATTCTTTAACTTATTTGGGCATTCCTGTTTCTAAAGGAAGGATGAGACTTAATGAATTTGAATTTCTAATGAATAAGATTGTTGGTAAATTCACAGCCTGGAGGTCCAAACTATTATCCTTTGCGGGTAGGAGACTACTGATTGCTCATGTTCTGACATCTATTCCAGTATATACAGTGGATGCGATTGGTATTCCAGCGGGGATTGCAGATCGTATTGAAAGCAAACTATCTCAATTCCTGTGGGCGGGCAAAGATGAAAAGCACAGAAAGGCATGGCTCAGTTGGCATAGAGTTGCAAGACCTTTTTCTCAAGGTGGACTTGGGATACCACCTTTGCGACTGATAAATGATGCATTTGTAGGGAAGGCATGATGGGAGATGTTGACGTCGGACTCATTATGGGCCGTGTTCTGCAGGAGGAAGTATGCTAACATGGCAGGAGGTCGTGATAATGTTTACCCCAGTTCCTTGAAGCTTGGGCCCTATCCTTCCCTGTACAAGAAAAGAATCTGGGATATGATGTCGTGGGTTTTCCCTTTATGTAGATGGGTGGTAGGAAGAGGTGATATTTCTTTCTGGGATTCGCGGTGGTGCGAACAACGGTTGGCTGATCATGCGAGATTTTCTAGCGACAGAAGACATTCCTTTCTTATTAAAGACTTTTGGATTGATGGACAGGGATGGGATTGGGACCTTTTGAAAATTGTTGTCAATAATGAGGGGCTGAATCTTATCCGTGATTCTAACACATGGATCACTAATGAGGATGATAGGATGATATGGAGTCCGGGAATGCGAGGAGATTTTTCTATGAGATCGGTAAAGCAGGTTCTGATGCTTGATAGAAGGGAAGGTCCTATTGGACTAGGTTCGATATGGGATACTAATTTCCCTAAGGCTGCATCGTTCATTTGGAAATCTGCTAGAAGAGCCACGTCAACGGATGACAACATTAAAGCTAAATGCAGTATCCCGTTAGTATCTCAGTGCAATTGTTGTACGGAACCGCATGAGGAAAGCATTGAGCATCTTTTGTTTCAAGGGCAAAATGCGGAGTTTTTCTGGGGCAAATTTGTTGTTTTGACAGGTATGGCGCCACCCACCAGTGTAAGAAATCTAATAGACACATGCGGTTTGGGGAAAAGGATGAAACTTAAGGAATGGATAGCTGGAAATTTGGCAGTTTTGATCCCATACAGTATTTGGCGGCTGAGGTGCGAAGCAAGGTTTGAAGGAAAACACAGACCATTATGTCATGAATGGGAGTATGTTACTAGAGCACTGAATATTCAGCTGAAGGAAAGATCTTTTATGCTTGATTCTGATAACAATATTTATGACCGCATGAGGGAGGCCAACTTGGTGGAACCTAAAGTCACGATGAGGCAAATTAAACTGTTAAGATGGATGACGCCTGACCGACATAATCTTAAGCTCAATCTTACGATCGGGAAAGATAGAGACAACCGTGGAATTCCTAGAAGATGGGCGGCGGGAATTATTAGGAATCACAGGGCTGATATTTGCTTGGTGTTCAGAATGTGGATCAGGAGTACATATTACATCCTTGCGTACATGCAAGCATGTGCCATCGGCTTGAAATTAGTGAGAGATAATGCGTTGGGAATCTCGTGTGTTGAGCTTGATGAGGCTTATGTGTATGACATCATATGGAACAACGGAAAGGAACCATGGAGGTCGACATCTTTTGTTCGTGAGTTGCGAGAGGAGATTCACGCTGCTATGATTTATGGGTCCCTTGTTCAGAAGGTCATCAACTCGATACCTCGTGAACTAAGAAAATGGGGCAGCAGTTTGGATGAGCCTTATGTTTCTTCTGATATCCTAAATATGCCATGCAGAGTAAGAGGTATGGTGGCCTTGGAAAAGTGTCGTGTCCCGTACATCGTATTGCAGAAAACAGTGAGCTAGTCGGAGAAATAGGAAGGGGAGTACGATGGTTGTTTTGTTTTTTCCTTCTATTACCTGCGCCCGATATAAGAAGGAGCTGTAATTTTTTTGATGATTATGCCCACAAGAGGGGTGTGGGATGAATAAAAGTGACCCCTGGCTTAACAAAAAAAAAGAGATCCAATTACATGGTCATTTCATGACATGATCACTGCACATATCAAATAGGGGAGAAGTTTTTCTTGACTATGTTTGAGGTTTAATCAGCAATATAGAAACATAAGTTTAATCAATAGGGATCTCATCAACCATGAGGTGCTAAACATGAGTTCCACCTTATCTCACCAACACAAGGATTTACCTCAAACATAGAAATCACTTATATCTAATTTGGTAACATTGAGTTTACATAACTTTGTGTATGAGTACAAAACTTTCAAGAGTACCTTCATACATCAAATAGGGTTTTTAATTTAAAGTCAGATCATGGCATTAACATTTTGATCAACTTTCATGATTTCAAATAAATTCTTGTTTCCCCATGCATAAGCTACCCAAAATCAAGAATTCATGTGATTAATTATCATGAGAGAAGAGTCACATGAAGAGATGAGAAGACTACCTAATTATCATCTACTTGGGTGGATTAGGTGGTCTTTAAACAAGAGATGAGATGCTAGAAGACTCTCTAAACTTAGAGGAAAGGATATTAATCCTCCATGGGTTCTTAAGATATGTTATGCCTTAAACACATATAGGGGCATGTGTGTATGGATCTGATACCATTTGTCATGGAACCATTTGTTACCCTAAGTCGACACTCTTAATGGCTGGATAGAAAAAGGTGAGTGGACCAATGATCCCATCCCTAGAATGGCACAAGTAGTTCACACAGGAAATATATATGTAAAAGCAATAACAACAAGATATAACAAGATACTAAAATGGGATAGAGAAGCATGTACCCATTCTATATTCAAGTATACCCATTGGTGATTCATTTCAAATTTGAGAGTCTTGAGTGAAATGCATCTTCATTTGGCCACTAAAAATTCGATAAACACAATATATTGATGATAAAGCATTAAGTATGCTCTGAAAAGGCATGTAAACAGTTTAAGAGTATAACAAAAGTTGCTTGGATAGATACATGATATTAAGAAAGAAGTAGAAATAAGGCAAGAACACTTAACGACCATGTTTTAAACAAAGTGTGTTTTAAGTGCACAATTATACCTAACAACATATTATGTCCATTGACTAGCTTCCTGTCGGAAGGGTGCATAAGGGTGCTCAAGATTAGCCAAACCTATTATCAACATGATCTGTCTTATCTTGACTTCTCAAGTAAGACGCCCAACCTTGTGCCCTTACCCCAAGAATACAGGTAGGTACACAGGGTTTATATAATGGACAATTTCAATTATGTTCAAGGTTTGTTCAACATATTTCATGCAAAACGAATTTACTAATCATAGGTAACAAGTATCTCAAACAAGTAATTAACTAGCCAAGCATTCATATGATCATACATACAAAAAATTCAATATCATTATAGCGTCAAGAGATTATGCGTACTTTATGAGTAGAGTACAAGTTATCATCCATGAGTAAGGTTCCTAGAGATGATCAAAACCAAGGAAACCTCACAAAGAAAATGATATATATATCATGGTGTTTAGGTAAAAGGGGTTTAGTTAATATAATCAGGAAACATGTCATGTGGATGTTCTCCTAAACCCAGGTATCAAATAGGTCAAGTGGGGTCCCATCTTATCAAACATGCATACATTGATTCAATATAGTATAAGCATTAACACTAAACCTTAGGTCTAGGTGAACTATCCACATCTTGAATACCACAAGATAGATATAAGGTCTGATTTAGAAGTAGGGGAATCATTATATTTGGATTTCCATCAATGTTCAACCATGTAAGATCATAACTAGGCATATTAGATAAATTCATGCAAGATTAGAGTCATACAATTTAAATTTGCATGTAAAACATGTTAGGTGTCGTAAGTATGTTACATGAAGTCAAAGGTGCATAGGAGTTGTTCAAAAGGCCTTTTCATGTCACAAGTCATTATAAAGACTGATTTAAGAGTTAACACAAAAGTTTGAACATAAGTATCCACTTTGACAAAGGATATAAAGGTACAATAATATAGGTACTTAAATATCACATTTTAGGACATAAAGTTGTACCAAAGTGAGCCTTTGATCTAGTCATGGCAAGGACACACAACACCACATCAGTTATGGAAAAATGCATCACTTTGTTTACTAATTTCGAGATTTAATTTAAGATGATGACAAACTAATATAAAGTATTAAAGTTGATCATAGATGCACATAAAAGAGACATTTATAGATCAATGTTAGACATAGGAGGTCAAGATGGTCATTAGGATGCATATAGATGGTCTAGGACCTAGATCATAGAAAAAGTGAACTACAATTACTGATTTAGGATATTATGAAGACTAGATGACATTAGTAATGCCAAGAGTACATGATAGAGATTGATTATTAAACAAAGACCATAAAGACATCATTTTTACCAAAATAGGGATGAAACATATAAAACTAGCAAGAGGTATCAGTACCATTACAAAGGTGACATTCTTCCGAACAAAATCATATATAACATCATAAGATTTGTTGTGGCATCCAACTCACAAAAACAAGATTAACTTAAGTAGAAACGAATCATTTGCAGTGGATTACTGAAAATCATTGAAAATTAAAACTTTTTACAAAGAGATCCACACATAGGAAATCTTTTCCATCAAGAACCATTGTATAACATTTACATTCTGGTTCATACTTACATAACCTGTACCATCTCTTTTCAGAGACTACATCATCAATTGCCTTATAAACATTATATACAGACAGTACACAATCTCAAGGCATCAAGCCAAAACCTCAGATCGATTTATCAAAAACACTGACTAAAAACTCCGAGGACCTGAGAGTACAGATATGACACATATGACTTTCTAACTACATAACTTGACAGGCAATATCTCCACCTGAGATATTACTGTTGTCCATGTTGTTACTGCTGCTGTCCATTCCCTGCAATGGAATTCTGCTTCTTTGTCCGCGTCCACCCAAATAGATGGATCCCACGGGGGTGAGACAATTGTAAATTGCCCCAGCGGGAGATATAACTCTCTGCTAAAACATTTTTATAGCAGTTTATTAAAATAAACTAAGTAGAAGGATTTATATATATAATCAAAAGCATGTAAATCACTGTATGAACAGAGTGAAGTAATCTCCTTTTTCAAGGATAACATTGCATCTACTCATGGTAGACTCATAGTTCATCTATCTACTTGTAATGAATACAACAACTATGAGCAACATCAATGAACTACAGATATATAACAAAAATGTAACATCAGCTAATGAATTTCCGTATTCAATCCTTAAGCAAACATGCTATATGGCTGATTTCATTTTACAAACACACTTATGCCCTGAGGAGATGAGGTATACCGCTCATACTCCAACCGACCACTGCGAAGTTGAAATTGGTACCATACATAGGTCAATAGGAGAGCTGGATTCCCATGACCTCTCACATCCCGGTCAGTGCGGGACAACAAGCATGACTGTGTTAACTGCTCAAGATAGCTTTCCAGGGTATACTGGAACTTTTATATAGAGTTACTTCCTCAACTGCACTCTCATCGGCCATCGAGAGATTTAATGTTTGTCTACTCGACCCGACTTAAGTATTATGGGGAGATGTATACGACATATATCCCAATCATCGGGAGATCAGTGATACATCCATCCTGACACATGAAGGTTTGAGAGGTTTGTTGTTTTCCTTCCCTCAATCTCTTCACCGGACGTAAGGATATTTTTCGCCCATTTACCCCCACATATTCAAAATAGGTGTTCCGGGTTTTGACGCGGAGCACCCATTTCACCATCACCTATTCCTGACGATGATGGATCTATGGCCAGGGATTCTACATGAAAATATTTTACTTGATTAATTAAGTACATTCTCATTTTCTTTTAGCATCAACCAAGTTCTCAAACAAGACTTATTACAACAACTCTATAAAGAGACATGTACTACTTTCATCAGATACTTATCAGTATTTCAAAGACCTTGGAAACACAGTCCCTCATTTCAATACTGGGAATTCTCATCCCTTCACATTGTCATCACCATAATCATATGGTTCTAGGTATTCAAACCCTTAACTCATCATTGAACATCATTACCATCTATTAGGTAACTATCACCTTCAGGTCATCTGACCAAGGCATTCATGATACTTGTTACACAAATGTTACACATGGCTCACAAGGCCACAGAATATCTTGTCACCTCTTTCTAGGAAACAACTTACTCTTATGACTCATAAAATCCAAGCACATTGTTACTTTTATTAAGCAACAACAACATCAAGGCACAAAAGGCCAATCAACATTTATTATATAAATGTCACAACTCAAACCTGGCTATATTCATCATCGCATACTATCTGTATGGCTATTAAATATGATAATAGTCATACAAGATATTCATCACATCATGTGATACAATAGTAACACCAATATTCCTTCCCAAGAATTAGGGTTTACTATCAAAAAGGGCTTTTCATTCCCTTTTACCCAAATTAGGGTTAGGGTTTCCCATTTCTCAATAATTAGGGTTTCATGATTATATTATCTGTCCAGCCCTCAATTCATTATTCCATACCTCTGGGGCATTCAAAGGTATCATATTTAATTATTCAAGAACATTACTTTCATCATATAGCATTAGTGATCATCAACTCAAGGTATGAGTTCATTTCTCATCCTCATCATGGTATGACTACATCATACTCATTAATTAGACTTAACCCCATTCTGAAGGTCCATTGATTAACACTCATTAAAGTGCAACAAATCATTACATTTCATTATAATAGTTGCATAACATACTTCATATGTTTCTTACCCAATTATATTGGATTTGGAGTGAATCAAGGTATATAAACCCTGAAGTGCTGAATGTGATAACTATCATATCTTGATGTATCACTTTCTCATCATTTCAGACTCTCTTGAGTTAACCAACTTATCTTGTATTAAGGTATTTCCCCTCTTAATACATTACATCACTAAACCCTCACCTTTAGCATATAATGCATAGGCCACACATTAGAATTGTCCAATCATCTTTAATGATATGGACTTGTCTAATGCTAAAGACATGGCTTTCAATAAGGTTACTTATAATCAACCACATGAAATGTTTCACCTTTACAAGGTAATTCCTTCTATCTCATCATTAGGGTTTCCTTATACCCTTACTTAAAATTAGGATTATGATTCATTGTCATATTACCCAGGATTAGGGCTTTATACATTATGAGTTCACATTAGAGTCTCATATACCTTCACCCTTCCAAGGGCCTCTCATCACAACATAGAATTAGAACATTATGTGGTGTTGTTTCTTAATCAGGGTTTCTCATGGAATCACCCTCAACTAGGGTTTCTCATGGAATCACCCTCAACTAGGGTTTCTCATGTCATTACATAACATCACCCTAAATTTGATTTTCACATCACATCACCACATCAATTTTCCTTATACATCATTCTAATTTAGGGTTCCTTTTGTCATAACCCTAGAATAGGATTTCACATGGAATTATCCTTAATTAGGATTTCCTCCATAGTCACCCACAATTTGGGTCTACTATTCATCTCTATTAGGATTTCATTCAATTATCCATAATTGGAGATTCACTATTCATCCCAATTAGGGTTTTACATCTCATTTCCCTAAATTAGAGTTTCACGTATCATTACCCTAGATTAGGGCTACATCCTTACCCTAGATTAGGGTTTCATTTAAAATTGCCCTCAATTAGGGTTCGAGTTCATTAGCCCTGTCAATTAGGGTTTATGCTCATGATTAGGATTTCACGATCTCTCTACTTAAGGACCATACCCTCAATCACCACATGAATCATATTCATGTTTGAATTCATGCTAACATCTTCTCAACTTGATTAGGTCATATCAACCCTTCAATCAAGTACATATAACTATGATTATCATAGTGTACCAAGTCATTGATCCTATAAGCAATTAGGGTTCATCCCTTAATTGGCACTAATCACTTAGGTACTATTAAGGTTTCAACCTTTGTACCTTCATTGATTATCATTACTAATCATCATTGGATCAATGAATCATTCATCATCTTAACCCTCCAGAGATTCAATCACATTGGACCTTCATTTCATAAGGTATCCAATTGAATTGACCAATTGAATCTTCAATCAACTTTGACTACTTGAGCCCCAAACTGTCTTGGTCTCTCAAATTTCAAACAGTTTGAAACTGTTTGATAAAGGTGACCTTCAATACCGTTTACTAAAGCAAGTACTTCAAACCGTTTGCTAAAGGTGACCTTCAAAACCGTTTACTAAAGGTGGTCACTTGAAACCGTTTGCTAAAGCAACTTTTTGAAACCGCATGGGCTCAACCGGTTTGGGATCGTTTGGTCTCAAACAGTCTTGAGACTGTTTGGTCCAAACCTCCTCAAACCGCATGGACCAAATATGGTCTCAACCAATCAAATTGGATTAGGGTTTCCAATGTTGATTCCTTCAATCGTTGAATTCATGGAACCAATCATCAATTGGACCTATCCTCATATTTCAATTGAGTTAAATAGGTCAATCTTCAACCGATTTGACCCTCGATTGACCCTCAATTAGTCTTCAATTAGGGCTTGAATCAATCGGATTAGGGTTTGGAATCGATAACCCTTCAACATATTTCAATGTGAGTCTAATTGATTTGAACCCATTGAACCATCATCCAATTTGGTCATGACCTGACCCCAAAAAGTTTTGCGATCGTTTGGATGACCTCCAAATGGTCTTGAGACCGTTTTCCCATCACATCATCAAGATCCAAGTCAACCAATTAGGGTTTGGAGCATTGGATTGATCACCAAATCAACAATTGATTACACTCCAACTTAGTATCTTTGGATCTTCAATTGCTTAACCATACTCAACCCTAGACCTCCAAACGGTCTTGGGTGACCTCCAAATGGTCTTGAGACTGTTTGGGTGATCCCCAAACGGTTTTGAAACCGTTTGGGTTAATCAACCCAAGTTTCAAACTCAATCAACTTGGAAATCAGCACTTAACCCGATTAGGGTTTTGGTGATTGATTGACCTTCAACTCATGAACCAATTGGAACTAACCAATCATAATTGATGATTCATTAACCTATATCATTTTCAACATATCTCCAAATAGTCAACCCTGGTCAACACCACCAAACAGTCTGAAACTGTTTGGTCTCATGCGGTTTGGTGAAACCGTTTGCTTCTAAATGGTTTGAAACCGTTTGCTCCCAAACGATTTGGGAAACCGTTTGAGCAACTCAAACAAGACCGTTTCCCTTGGATATTTGTAGAGGTGTGTTCTTATCATCTTCAACCTCTAAACTCATGAAACTTTCTGTGGTTTCCATGGTGATTGCATCATCAACCATATCAATTATTGCAATTATGGAAATGATCATTATTTGATAAGGAATTGAATGCAATAACAAAATCAAGGGTTCAAGTTATAAAACCCGCCTCCAATTGAGCTCCAAAGCTCCATGTCCACGGAAACAATGGTGGATGCAACTCCTTTCACCATTACAAGGCTCGTCCGCAAGGTTTGAGTGAAAAGGAATGGTTAGAAATGAAGAGGAGATCGAAATAGGAAGAAATCCATAATTTATTTTCGATTTCCACCATTGAATCAAGGTGAAATGGATCAAGAACCTTAACAATAGGTTGGGGGTCGTCCTTCTGATCCTCCCAAGCACCCTTGGTAGCTTCCCAAGCAAGGCGAAGAAGTGGGGTCGAAAAAGCCTCTCATTTGGCTTGTAAAAGGTCCTTTTATAAAATTTCAATGAGAGAGAATGTACTTTGCAAAAATCCAATTAATCCCAAAAATGTGACCGCCTCTTCCCCCTCATCTTCCTTAGGGACGAGGATATCTTGTTTGCCTCATATTCCTCTCAATTATCCATGATTTAAAGAAAATCAAATCAAGCACCTTAAAACATTTTATATTAATATCCATATGTGAGTGGATATTTCTTTTTCTTATAAAATTGTATATGCGTTATCCACTCCCTTGGATATTTTTGTGGTCCTTGTAAAGCTCAAGGACGTCACACACACATATGAATACAACCATTTTAATTTTGGGTGAAGGCCCTTTAATTAATACATTTATTTTTGCCCTAAATCGAACTAGGGTTTCAATTAGGATTAAATCTTGATTATGTTAATATCAAGATTCTCTCTCCTACAACTTAATTCCAATGAGGTGCCCCTCTCATTTTCTTTGCTCTACATGATTCCAAAAAACATTAGGGACCTTATTGAAGTGGTAATTTACATATTGCACCCTAGGTTTTGGGTAAATTGCACATTACACCAAAACTAGGTTTTCATGTACATACTTTGCTTTATCATCTCTTTCTTGGTATTCAGGCTTCCATAAGCCATACCTCAACATCATTTTCACTCTCATGATGATTCAAAACATGAGGAACATATTATCATGCACAATTTACACTTAAACCCCTCAACTTGGGTAATTTGCACTTTAGTCCAAAATAAGCAAACATTGCTTCAACATTATTCAAACAGGACTAGAATTGCAACATAAGTTCTTCTTGAGCCCTAATTACTTTTCACAATATGAGATTAAGCATATAATCATCTTTCTTAATCAAAACACCTAGGGTTAGAGTATAACCCAGGTCAGGGATGTTACAAATTATAAACCCCTAACAAGGATTTCGTCCTCAAAATCCAAATAAAGGAAGACATATGTATATCATTCATCATACTATCTAGTCTTCACTTATAATCTCCTTATTATGGAGACACCATAAAACTTTGAACAACACAAAGTGTTTCCATACAAGATTCTTATAGAATCAACACACAAGGCACATGCTCCACTGTTCCTCATCATTGACTATAGAGTCAACTTTGTGTCAAATAGCACTTTTCTTGTTCAGAGAAGCATTATACATCCTTTATTAACATCATGTTTATGCATAGCATAAACCCCTAACATATGATGTTCATATTATTTTATATTATCGGACTAATTTCATAGTTGACCACTCCAGGTAGCCAACCTAAACCATCTAATATATCTCAGATACCAGAATCTTTCACCTTGGTATCTATCACATGTGTTGAGAACACATCATATATTTCTCTTCCTTTCATCTTGGAACATTAATTATTACATATGTCCTCATCTTGGAACCAAAGTCCAGGATAAACTGATACTTTTCTAAGTATCCATCATATGAACATATTGATCTTATGCACATCAAGTGTCCTAAGACCCACTTGATTGCCATGTCCCTGAAAGGAAAGAAAACAAGGATTCATATTCCTCTTATTAATTCATGTGTTTTCAACTTATTCATGACCCATTTACTCTTTAGCATAGGAATTTGTAAGGATGATTGCATGTCATTATCCCTTTCTTTATTATTATCTAGCATGCTTATGATCATCTCATGATCTCATCACATTTCCCATTTCCTCATTATGGGAAAGATCTTTATTATGCTTGCAGCATTATTGAATAAGGTTCATCTCCCTAATTCTTATTCTCATCTTATGAGGAGTACACTTTTAGTTCCTCATACAACATGCTCATCTGAGATTATCTCAGACTTCTTTTTCTTATGCATGGGATATGACACATTTATTCATTCCATATTTCTAATTTCATGATACTCATTAGATTGTCTCAGAATGACTGCTTGATCAGAGCAACCAAAAAGACAACAATCTAAGAGTTTCCATACTCACTTTATCATCAATAGTTGTATATCTAGCCAGGGTATATAAATACTGAGATTAAGTGGTATGCACTTTGTATACTATCATATTCCTTCTTTTCATATTATCACAAGCATAAGGCTTAACATCCCTGGATTTTGTCCAGGCATTTCTTATATACCTCATCTTTTCTTATAGAGGTAAGGACAACATAAAACATTTGTAATGTTTTACCATGCAAAACATAAGTCCTCATAGGACTAATCAAGGAAAATTCAATCATTTCCTTTCTTAATTAATTCAAGAATTCATAAAATGACATATTTGAATGACATTATCTTGTCTAACTTGTCATAATTCATGAATTATTCACTGCCTTAGGCTAACTCTGCCTCAAAGATTGATTCAACAGGAAAATGGTTGAGCACAGACTCAATTTAAGTCCAGAAATTCATCATTTCCTTTTGCTTCAACCAGCTTATGCTAATTATAAACCTTGTTGATATATAAAACATCATCATTGGAGCTGGTAATCTAGGTTACACTGCCAATGCTTGATCCACTATATACATTACTGTTGCCCTAAATTCTCCAACAATAATACTTAAAGAAAGATTTTCTTATCATAGATGGATCAGCTAGGGGATTCTCAAGCAATTGTGTCTCTCTTGCCTATTCCCATGCACCTCTTCTTGGTGCAACATTGCTGCCTTCAACAACAACCTCCTCATGTGACCCAGTCATCTTTAAGTTCTACTTCTCTTATATGAGCAGAAGACACTATCAGATACACTGGATGACACCAGAACAGACTCTACTATCTTAGTCCTATGTCTCTGTAGACTAAGCGAACCTAGAGCTCTGATACCACTAATTTGTGGCATCTAACTTACAAAAACAAGATTAACTTAAGCGGAAGTGAATCATTTGCAGTGGATTACTGAAAATCATTGAAAATTAAAACGTTTTACAAAGAGATCCACACACATGAAATCTTTTCCATCAAGAACCATTGTATAACATTTACATTCTTGTTCAGACTTACATAATGTGTACCATCTCTTTTCAGAGACTACATCATCAACTGCCTTATAAACATTATATACAAATAGTATACAATGTCAAGGCATCAAGCCAAAACCTCAGATCGATTTATCAAAAACACTGACTAAAAACTCTGAGGACCTGAGAGTACAGAGATGACACATATGACTTTCTAACTACATAACTTGACAGGCAATATCTCTACCTGAGATAATACTGTTGTCCTTGTTGTTAGTGTTGTTTTCCATTCCCTGCAATGGAATTCTACTTCTTTGTCCGCGTCCACCTAAAACGTTGGATCCCACGGGGGTGAGACAATTGTAAATTGTCCCAGTGGGAGATATAACTCTCCGCCAAAATATTGTTATAGCAGTTTATTAAAATTAACTAAGCAGAAGGATTTATATATATAATCAACAGTAGGTAAATCACTGTATGAACAGAGTGAAGTAATCTCCTTTTTCAAGGATAACATTACATCTACTCATGGTAGACTCATAGTTCATCTACCTACTTGTAATGAATACAACAACTATGAACAACATCGATGAACTACAAATATATAACAGAAATGTAACATCAGCCAATGAATTTCCGTATTCAATCCTTAAGCAAACATGCTATATGGCTGATTTCATTTTAAAAACACACTTATGCCCTGAGGAGATGAGGTATACCGCTCATACTCCAACCGACCACTGCGAAGTCGAAATTGGTACCATACATAGGTCAATAGGAGAGCTAGATTCCCATGACCTCTCACATCCCGGTCAGTGCAGGACAACAAGCAGGACTGTGTTAACTACTCAAGATAGCTTTCAAGGGTATGCTGGAACTTCTATATAGAGTTACAACATCAACTGCACTCTCATTGGCCATCGAGAGATTTAATGTTTATCTCCTCGACCTGACATAAGTATTATGGGGAGATGTGTACGACATCTATCCCAATCATCGAGAGATTAGTGATACATTCATCCCGACACATGAAGGTTTGAGAGGTTTGTTGTTTTCCTTCCCTCAATCTCATCACCGGATGTTAGGATATTTTTCGCCCATTTACCCCCACATATTCAAAATATGCGTTACGGGTTTTGCTGTGGAGCACCCATTTCACCATCACCTATTCCTAACGATGATGGATCTATGGTCAGGGCTTCTACATGAAAATATTTTACTTGATTAATTAAGTACATTCTCATATTGTTTTAGCATCAGCCAAGTTCTCAAACAAGACTTATTACAACAATGCTATAAAGAGACATGTACTACTTTCATCAGATACTTATCAGTCTTTCAAAGACCTTGGAAACTCAGTCCCTCATTTCAATATTGGGAATTCTCATCCCTTCACATTGTCATCACCATAATCATATGGTTCTAGGTATTCAAACCCTTAACTCATCATTGAACATCATTACCATCTATTAGGTAACTATCACCTTCAGGTCATCTGACCAAGGCATTCATGATACTTGTTACACAAATGTTACACATGGCTCACAAGGCCACAGAATATCTTGTCATCTCTTTCTAGGAAACAACTTACTCTTATGACTCATAAAATCGAAGCACATTCTTACTTTTATTAAGCAACAACAACATCAAGGCACAAAAGGCCAATCAACATTTATTATATAAATGTCACAGGTCAAACTTGGCTATATTCATCATCTCATACTATCTGTATGGCTATTAAATATGATAACAGTCATACAAGATATTCATCACATCATGTGATACAATAGTAACACCAATATTCCTTCCCAGGAATTAGGGTTTACTATCAAATAGGGCTTTTAATTCCCTTTTACCCAAATTAGGGTTAGGGTTCCCCATTTCTCAATAATTAGGGTTTCATGATTATATAATCTGTCCAACCCTCAATTCATTATTCCATACCTCTGGGGCATTCAAAGGTATCATATTTAATTATTCAAGAACATTACTTTCATCATATAGCATTAGTGATCATCAACTCAAGGTATGAGTTCATTTCTCATCCTCATCATTGTATGACTACATCATACTCACTAATTATACTTAACCCCATTCTCAAGGTACATTGATTAACACTCATTAAAGTGCAACAACTCATTACATTTCATTGTAATAGTTGCATAACACACTGCATATGTTTGTTACCCAATTATATTGGATTTGGAGTGAATCAAGGTATATAAACCCTGAAGTTTTGAATGTGATAACTATCATATCTTGATGTATCACTTTCTCATCATTTCAGACTCTCTTGAGTTAACCAACTTATCTTGTATTAATGTATTTCCCCTCTTAATACATTACATCACTAAACCCTCACCTTTAGCATATAATGCATAGGCCACACATTAGAATTGTCCAATCATATTTAATGATATGGAATTTTCTAATGCTAAAGACATGGCTTTCAATAAGGTTGCTTATAATCAACCACATGAAATGTTTCACCTTTACAAGGTAATTCCTTCTATCTCATCATTAGGGTTTCCTTATACCCTTACTTAAAATTAGGATTATGATTCATTGTCATATTTCCCAGGATTAAGGCTTTATACATTATGACTTCACATTAAAGTCTCATATACCTTCACCCTTATTAGGGCCTCTCATCACAACATAGCATTAGAACATCATGTGGTGTTAGTTCTTAATCAGGGTTTCTCATGGAATCATCCTCAACTAGGGTTTCTCATGGAATCACCCTCAACTAGGGTTTCTCATGTCATTACATAACATCACCCTAAATTTGATTCTCACATCACATCACCACATCAATGTTCCTTATACATCATTAAAATTTAGGGTTCCTCTTGTCATAACCCTAGAATAGGATTTCACATGGAATTATCCTTAATTAGGATTTCCTCCATAGTCATCCACAATTTGGGTCTACTATTCATCTCTATTAGGATTTCATTCAATTATCC
Organism: Alisma plantago-aquatica; assembly: GCA_963693085.1. NCBI lineage: Eukaryota > Viridiplantae > Streptophyta > Magnoliopsida > Alismatales > Alismataceae > Alisma > Alisma plantago-aquatica. Next base: position 1,375,894,416 of record OY856412.1, on the reverse strand, counting down.
ATAATTGGAGATTAACTATTCATCCCAATTAGGGTTTTACATCTCATTTCCCTAAATTAGAGTTTCACTTATCATTACCCTAGATTAGGGCTACATCCTTACCCTAGATTAGGGTTTCATTTAGAATTGCCCTCAATTAGGGTTAGAGTTCATTAGCCCTGTCAATTAGGGTTTATGTTCATGATTAGGGTTTCATGATCTCGCTACTTAAGGACCATACCCTCAATCACCACATGAATCATATTCATGTATGAATTCATGCTAACATCTTCTCAACTTGATTAGGTCATATCAACCCTTCAATCAAGTACATATAACTATGATTATCATAGTGTAACAAGTCATTGATCCTATAAGTAATTAGGGTTCATCCCTTAATTGGAACTAATCACTTAGGTACTATTAAGGTTTCAACCTTTGTACCTTCATTGATTATCATTACTAATCATCATTGGATCAATGAATCATTCATCATCTTAACCCTCCATAGATTTAATCACATTGGACCTTCATTTCATAAGGTATCCAATTGAATTGACCAATTGAATCTTCAATCAACTTTGACTACTTGAGCCCCAAACGGTCATGGTCTCTCAAAGTTCAAATGTTTTGAAACCGTTTGATAAAGGTGACCTTCAAGACCATTTACTAAAGCAAGTACTTGAAACCGTTTTCTAAAGGTGACCTTCAAAACCGTTTACTAAAGGTGGTCACTTGAAACTGTTTGCTAAAGCAACTTTTTGAAACCGCATGGGCTCAACCGGTTTGGGATCGTTTGGTCCCAAACGGTCTTGAGACCGTTTGGTCCAAACCTCCTCAAACCGCATGGACCAAATGTGGTCTCAACCAATCAAATTGGATAAGGGTTTCCAATGTTGATTCCTTCAATCGTTGAATTCTTGGAACCAATCATCAATTGGACCTATCCTCATATTTCAATTGAGTTAAATAGGTCAATCTTCAACTAATTTGACCCTCAATCAGTCAGCAATTAGGGTTTGAATCAATTAGATTACGGTTTGGAATCGATAACCCTTCAACACATTTCAATGTGAGTCTAATTGATTTGAACCCATTGAACCGTCATCCAATTTGGTCATGACCTGACCCCAAACGCTCTTGGGATTGTTTGAATGACCTCCAAATGGTCTTGAGACCATTTTACCATCACATCATCAAGATCCAAGTCAACCAATTAGGGTTTGGATCATTGGATTGATCACCAAATCAGCAATTGATTACACTCCAACTTAGTATCTTTGGATCTTCAATTGCTTAACCATACTCAACCCTAGACCTCCAAACGGTCTTGGGTGACCTCCAAACAGTCTTGAGACCGTTTGGGTGATCCCCAAATGGTTTTAAAACCTTTTGGGTTAATCGACCCAAGTTTCAAACTCAATCAACTTGGAAATCAGCACTTAACCCGATTAGGGTTTTGGTGATTGATTGACCTTCAACTCATGAACCAATTGGAACTAACCAATCATAATTGATGAGTAATTAACCTATATAATTTTCAACATATCTCCAAATGGTCAACCCTGGTCAACACCACCAAACGGTCTGAAACCATTTGGTCTCGTGCAGTTTGGTGAAACAGTTTACTCCCAAATGGTTTGGGAAACCGTTTGAGCAACTCAAACAAGACCGTTTGCCTTGGATATTTGTAGAGGTGTGTGCTTATCATCTTCAGCCTATAAACTAACGAAACCTTCTGTGGTTTCCATGGTGATTGCATCATCAACCAAATCAATTATTGCAATTATGGAAACGATCATTATTTGATAAGGAATTGAATGCAATAACAAAATCAAGGGTTCAAGTTATAAAAACCGCCTCCAATTGAGCTCCAAAGCTCCATGTCCACGGTAAAAATGGTGGATGCAACTCCTTTCACCATTCCAAGGCTCTTCCTCAATGTTTGAGTGAAAAGGAATGGTTAGAATTGAAGAGGAGATCGAAATAGGAAGAAATCCATAATTTATTTTCGATTTCCACCATGGAACCAAGGTGAAATGGATCAAGAACATTACCAACAGGTTGGGGGTCGTCATACTGATCCTCCCAAGCTCCCTTGGTCGTTTCCCAAGCAAGGAGAAGAAGTGGGGTCGAAAAAGCCTCTCATTTGGCTTGTAAAAGGTCCTTTTATAAAATTTCAATGAGAGAGAATGTACTTTACAAAAATCCAATTAATCCCAAAAATGTGGCCGCCTATTCCCCATCATCTTCCTTAGGGACGAGGCTATTTTGTTTGCCTCATATTCCTCTCAATTATCCATGATTTAAATAAGAGCAAATCAAGCACCTTAAATCATTTTATATTAATATCCATATGTGAGTGGATATTTCTTTTTCTTATAAAATTGTGTGTGAGTTGTCCACTCCCTTGGATATTTTCGTGGTGCTTGCAAAGCTCAAGGACATCACACATACATCTAAATCCAAACATTTAAATTTTGTTTGAAGGCCCTTTAATTAATACATTTAATTTTTCCCTAAATCGAATTAGGGTTTCAATTAGGATTAAATCTTGATTATTTTAATATCAAGATTCTCTCTCCTCCAACTTAATTCCAATGAGGCGCCCCTCTCATTTTCTTTGCTCTACATGATGCCAAGAAACATTAGGGACGTTATTGAAGTGGTAATTTACATATTGCACCCTAGGTTTTGGGTAAATTGCACATTACACGAAAACTAGGTTTTCATGTACATACTTTGCTTTATCAGCTCTTTCTTGGTATTCAGGCTTCCATAAGCCATACCTCAGCATCATTTTCTCTCTCATGATGCTTCAACACATGAGAATCATATTATCATGCACAATTTGCACTTAAACCCCTCAACTTGGGTAATTTGCACTTTAGTCCAAAACAAGCAAACATTGCTTTAACATTATTCAAACAGGACTAAAATTGCAACATAAGTTCTTCTTGAGCCCTAATTACTTTTCACAAGATGAGATTAAGCATATAATCATCTTTCTTAATCAAAACACCTAGGGTTAGAGTATAACCCAGGTCAGGAATGTTACATTTGCACTAGGGGATAGGGAGATATGGGGATTTGTAGTTAGGTTAATGAAATAGGGTTTTGGTGGTGAAATAACCCGGAATGGGTTGAAATAGGTGCCTGGAGCAGATCCAGCTGCACCTGACCTTCACAACCTTGGGGCCTACAACTTGGAGGCTTGCAGCCCAGCCTGTTGGATCCTCAACTACTACCCACTATGGCCCGGAGATGGTGCAGATCACGTGCTAGCATTTGGAGGAGGATTGCAAGCACAGTTGGATGACTCCCACCGCTTCCTAGAGAAGTCATATGTTGGGCACAACCAGCTTCGTGCAAACACTTCATGCCCACCAAAGTCACCAAAGATGGAGCGCTTGGGGTAGCCGCAAGATTTGGAAACACTTCGTCCACCTTCGGATGAGAACCCCAAACCCTACGGAGATCCTAATCTAGGCCGGAGTGGTCTAGTGTGTGGATCCCCAAAATGGGAGGTGGTGGCGGTGCAAGAAGAAGGTAGGAGAAGGGAAAGTCGAATTAGGGAATAGGGCACCCGAAAAGACAAGCAAAAGAGAGTAAGAGAATGGGTGAGGAGTTTTATAGGAGGAGGTAGGGTTAATATTGCATAAAATGGCAGGAACAAAGGGATGGTAGGTGGATCTTGGCTCCATACTTGTCGGCCACCGTATGGAGCTAGGTGACAAAGTTTAG